>CM036242.1:8586623-9101623 GCA_020698575.1 Bostrychus sinensis | reverse complement strand
GCTGTAAAAGTGGCACACACACAGTAACGTCCAGCTGAGTGCAAGAAGGCAGTTTTAATCATCTAACTACATTTCTGTTTTTTTTAACACCTCTATGATTAGTTTGTGGTGGTTGTAGAATGACAGCCACGTCTCCGTCAGTCTGCCCCAGGACAGCTGTGGCTACATAAGTAGCTTATGATCACAGTGTGTGGGGAGTGAATGAATAATGCTATATTTGCCATACAAGATGATGTATTTTTATTATTAACATTGCCTAAAAACACTAAGTCCAGCCACATGAAGTCAGTAAAGGAACAACATTAGGTTAGTAGTGCAGTGCAACAGGGCCCGCCCCCCTCCAGAGCCAGAAGTAAATTTCCCATTATTTTTTGCCATAGACTTTTCAAAAAATGTGTATATTAAGAGTTTAATCAGCTCTGTGGTAACTCATAACCATAGTGCAGTTAATTTAGTAAAAAAAATATCTAAAACTTGTTAAAAGGCAATGCCACTAATATATTTTGATGATTATTCAAGTTTTTTAAGATACTTTTTTTTTTAAATTAAATTATTGCGCTACAGTCATGAGTTACCACAGAGCTGATTAGCATCAGTTGAGCTTTTAAACTCTTAATATACACATTTTTGAAAAGTCTATAGGAAAAATGAATGGGAAATTATAGGCTGCAACTAATGATTATTTTGATAATCAATTAATCTGCAGATTATTGTTTTGAACAATTTGGGTAAGTGTGTGGTTAAAGTGGTTAAAAACCTGAGGTGTTTTATAGTTACCGTTAAAAAAATATGAAAGTTATACCAAAACTCACTTAATTTTAACAAAATTTGAACCAGATCAACGACTTGAGGACATTTGGATAGAGCATATACACACAAAGATATTTTTAATCAAAAACACAAAATGCACATTGTTTTTAACAGTTTTTGTTGCTTTACTGCTCTGTTCTGGTAACAAACCCTCCTCTCTCAGCGCATGGCATGTTTCAGAGTCTATGAATACTCCAGTTGATTAAACAGTTACTGAATTAGTTGACAATTATTTCAATAATTTATTATAATTGTTTAATCCGATTAGATGTTGCAGCTCTAGAAACTGACGTGTTGCAGCAGAGGAGGGCGGGCACTGTTCGCTTCATTCTGGAGGAAGCCAGTGTACTTTTTGTGTTGGTTCCAAGCCTAGGTAAATAGAGAGGCTCGTGTCAGGAAGGGCATCTGGCATAAAACCTCTGCCAAAGCAATGTAAGGTTAAGATTGAGGTTATAAACTTCTCCCATATCTCATCTGCATTTGACCCATGTTTTAATGTTGCTGAGGCCTGTCAGGAGCAGTGGACCGCCACCATGCAGCGCCCGGGGACCATTCTTCAGATCTTGATCTTGATTATTTCTGCTTCAGATTATAGCTCGTGTTGCTTTAGCATTTAAATGATCTGCTTTTGCCCCCTTCCCCAGGCCACTGCATCAGCTGCTGCTGCGAGTCTCGCCAAACAACAAGAGGAGCTGGAGAAGAAGGCTGCTGAGCTGGAGAGAAAAGAACGAGAGTTGGAGACCCGCAGCGCAGCCAGGCCCAACACTGGAGGTAAGTTCTCTGCTTGCTCTGATCCTGAGGATTCATCACTGAGCACCACAGTTTCTCTATAAACACAGCTGCAACAGAACTAGTCACTGAGCAAATTAAGACACTTCTGTTCCTATCACAAATGGTGCCAATACCATAACATCCCTATTGTTTGTTCTTTTGTAGTGGTTGTTTGGCTGCAACAAATTGTCATTTGTGTTTCCTAAAGTTTTAATCTTTAAGTCTAAGGGAGTTCATTTTAAGAATAATATGACTTGTTGAATAAGCTTCACTTTAACTGAATATGAGTCCTCGCTATGATTGGCTAAAGCAATTATGGTAGGATGTCTCCTGCCGGTGCGTCATCAATAAGATCCCAGATGGACCTGTGAAATACATGCGTATCTGTTCAGTAGATCACCTGGGAACAAATTTAAAGTTATACCATTTCATGTCCAGCCTATGACTATCATCTGAACTCCTGGTGTTTGGCAAGTTTAGAGTTTTTCCAATTAAATCTGGAACAGCTATTGTCAGACATGAGATCCTTAATGTCTGAGTCTGACACAAGAAAATGAGTGAATTGTTCAAGGTTCTGAGCTTGTGTTGATGGGACGGAGAATGCAAGACTCAAGAGAAATGTTTTTGTAATGCTTTCCAGTTAAAGAGAACAACTGGCCTCCCCTGCCCAAGTTCTTCCCAGTGAAGCCTTGTTTCTACCAGGACTTTGAGGAGGAAATCCCAGAGGATTACCGGAGGATCTGCAAGAGAATGTACTACCTCTGGATGTGTAAGTGTTCAGCCACTCCAAATCTGCCATCAGTAACTTTATGTGTATCATTCTTTTATCTATCTGCTAACTCAAACCTGCTTTAGAGAAGGGTGGAGCCTATCCCAGCTACTTTAGGCCTAATATGGGGTACATCCTGCACAAAATCCACAATCTCTTTGATTTCTTACCACTCATATGACAATATGTCAATAACAAAAATATTTGGACATAATGTTGGCTCTATTCACAATGGATTTAAAATGTAATTTCAGTCTGCTGTAGTAGCATGTCCAAAATTTATCAAAATTGTGTCGCTGTCCAAATACTGTAGTTTTGGACCTAACTGTATATTTGATGATAAAATCATGTGCGCAGAAGAAAATACCATGTTATGCTGTGTGTGAAGCAGAACAAATTCATCCCTACTGCTGCCTTTACATCTTATACAGATATAAATAAACCCATGGCAGCGCCTGCCCTGGGGTAGAGCGTGTACCTCACAAACAGGAGCGGCCCAGGTGGGATTCCCTGTTTGGGTTAATTGGTTTCATGGCATTCCCAGTTTCTTTCCCTGATTTCCTGCCAGTCATACTGTCTCCATCCAGTAAACACAAAAAGCCCCAAAATCTAATAAATAAATAGGTTGAACTTTAAAATGCTGCAGTTTATATCTTGGTCAAAATGTTTGAACAATTGTAATTTTATTTTATATTATCAGTAATATAATAATAAAGCATAACAAAGCATTTTCTCACCTGCAAAATATGCAAGATTAAGTCAGTATTACAAATACAGTATAATTAATACTTCATTGTGGGATTAATCACAGGTTCATGTAGGAGAACTTTAAAATACCAATGGCTGGATGTCTTGTCTTTCTAAGCCTGAACATGTCTGTCCTCTGCTCGTGTCATCAGTCCACAGTGTCACTCTGTTCCTGAATGTTCTGGGCTGCCTCGCCTACTTCACTGCTTCGTCTAGCACCCATGGTGTGGACTTCGGTCTGTCCATCCTGTGGTTTGTCCTGTTCACCCCAGTGGCCTTCATCTGCTGGTACAGACCGGTCTACAGAGCCTTCAGGTACCTCTACACTAGTCTGCCTCTACAACACTCAGGGCCAGATTTATCAAAGGTTTGCGTGCACGCTAACTGAATAAGATGCGCTAAAATTGGAGCAAACCCAGATGCAGTTGAGATTTGCGTGTCTTACAGGAGCAGAGCGAACGCAGTGCAGATTTTGCTCCTATGACCTAATGAATCTGTAAACTGAGGCGTTCTTCCCTGAGTGCGCAAAATGGAAGGCGGAGAAAATGCAAATTCATTCATTTACTGCCCGCAATATTATTTATCAAGGCTCACCATGACTTTGCGTGCGAAAATAGCGTATAAATTTAGCACGTTGGAGAAGGACGTGCTAATCTTTTGCACAGATATGGCTGCTGTGATTCGTGTGAGACGAAGGAGAAGAAATGAACAAATACGTAGGGTTAGAGTGTTTGCCACGCGTGCAGATCTATTTGCCATGACGGATGAAAAAATTATTCACCAGCACTTTCAGCTATTCTTAATTAAATTTTTGCTTCCGTTTGTGTTCCACTTCCGCACCTTCCATGACGCAAAACAATACATGCAATGATGCCGTTTAAATAGTTCTGCCCCCTCTGTTTGCACTGTCACCGGCCACGCAGTTTGTCTTAGTAATTCACATGCAACACGAACATTAATAGCGGCCGCATATTTTTTCACTGCACTCGCAGTTTAGCACCCGTCTTAGTAAATATGGCCCTCAGTGTGCTTGGTTTAAAGCAGCATTCCCCAATTTTCATCTTCTATTGCCTAGCATTTCCAACATTCACAACAACAGCCAAGCTACCAATTCTGCTTTCATTTTACTTTCAAATTTAACGCTGAACCAAATTCAGCATTAGACTGGGCCATCAATTATTGTTAAATACCATAACCATAAATTGATCAATATTTTGTCTTGCACTGGTAATATTTATCCACATTTTAACTTGTGTCCTTTATTCTATTCATGTTTTTCTTTTATGCACTGCTCTTCAGTGTAAAAAGATGTGTCCAGCACTAAAATAGATTTGTTTTACTTTAACTAAAAGTTTAACTAAAACTTTAATGTACTAGTGAATGTAAAATAATTAATAATAAAGCACTTCATATAACATTTTACAACCCCATTTTTTCCACAGATATATTTCCTATTATGAAATGCTCGTAGATGATTAAACAGTTTTCTTCCAATCCAGGGAAAATGCCAGGTTGGAATTCACTGAGACTCTGGGTGTTTCTCAAAGCCCAGGTACCTTCCCTTGCCTTGGAAGTGATTTCCTCCAAAGCCACTTCCTTCTAATCCAAGGCAAGTGTCCTCCCTCAGTTCAAATAAATGGCAATGAAACAGACTTCAGAGTGAATGAGGAGCGTCACCACAGTCACAGCTCCTGACTGGTTTTAGTGTCATTTTTTCAGATAAACTTGTGAAATCTTTACATGTGGATTTTATTAATACAATACCTAAATATTTATCACTTATTTAGTCTTTTATAAACAGAGAGGGGGGAGTTCACCTGGGGTGGGGTGGGGTGAGGGGGGTGGGGGGGCCACTAAGGGGGAGATATCTTTTTTGAGGGGGGGGTCACCTTGGGAGGAAGTAAACTTTACTTTTTATTTATTTATTTGGGGGGGCACCTAAGTTGGGTTTTTTGGGAGGGGGGGGGCTTTTTTCTTGGGGGGGGGGCACCTTTTTTGTGTGTGTTTGTGTGTGTGCTACATTTTAGCTTATAAATAATCTAAAATTTGCTAAATAATCTTTTAAAAGTAATACATGCCCATGGCCTGCCATTTATTAAAAAAAACTGCAGTGCATTGTGGGTGATTTTGGCCGATGCAAGGCAGCGAAGGATCCACTGATGTATCCTTGGTTATTAGCCACATGTGAGCCAAACAGAGGACACCTGCCTAGGAAGGACATGAACATTGGACACACCTTGGGCGACCGATGATGAGGTGGATGCTTCCTGTGATGTAATCAAGGCAAGGCACCTGGGCTTTGAGAAACACCCACAGTGTCTTGATACAAAGGCAGCGACACATGGGACACAGTTCTCTGTCAGGACTGATTTATAACTTATTGCTGCACATATTTTTTAATGTATAGTAGACTAAAATATTTGTCACAGCTCTATATGTGGTGTTGCTATACCCAGTATCGTGCAACTATTTCTATTCACATTTTAATATTATTTCCAATTTTCCTGGATATCATTTTGGTCCAAGTCCCTCACTTTGTGCTCCCACTTACCCAGTCTGTTAGCAGTCTGTTAGCAGTCTGTTAGCAGTCTGTTAGCAGTCTGTTAGCAGTCTGTTAGCAGTCTGTTAGCAGTCTGTTAGCAGTCTGTTAGCAAAGCGTTAGCAAAGCGTTTTACTCATGTCTGGACCAGATACCTTTAACACATACTAACATGAGTGAATTTTATTCTTTATATACTACACAACAGTGATAAAAGTACTGTGTTAAATTTTGTGTAACTTTTTGGTGTTCTATTCTGTCTCCAGGTCTGACAGCTCCTTCAGCTTCTTTTTCTTCTTCTTCGTGTTTTTCTTCCAAGTTGTGGTGTATATCATCCAGACTGTGGGCATCCCCGGATGGGGCAACAGGTCAGTAGTGTTGTAACATGCGGCTGTGTGCTGAATGACCCTGTCGGTGTGGGACCAGTATTTTAATTGTGTCTTGATGTTGTTCTTCTCCATCTCCAGATCTCTGCTGTCCTAAGTTGTGTGTGGCTCTGCTTTTTAACTGTATGGTATCTTCTCTTGGGCATTCTTTCACTATTGCTATTTTGCATACTTTTTCTCATTCATTCAATACATTAGTAAGTCGTATGGTGATTGTGCTAGTATGTAACATTAACAGTATTCTGAGAACTGCCTAATATGTTGTATGTTTCTCTTCACAGTGGCTGGATTGCAGCCATCAGCATGATCAAAGAGCACCTGGCTGTGGCGGTGACAATGATGGTGGTGGCTGGTTTCTTCACTGTCAATGCCGTCCTGGGTGTCATCCTTCTCAAAATGGTACAGCACACTCAAACACAGAGATTAAACAGATGTACCCCACTACATTTGTGCTCTGAGCAGTATATAGTGTATGCACGAACCAGGCACAATTAAAAAATATGTGTCTGGCTCGGCAGGCTGTTGGACCATATGGTAGGTCATTTTTCCATAGCCTATTCAAATAATTACGTACCAATGTTCTCTACCTATGCACTCACAGTATTCATTTTATTTTGGCAGCACATTTAGTATAATCACACTACAATAATGGCAAGTAGAAGTACTACATTGGACCTGTGTCTCTGGTAGTGTTGTCACGATACTAAAATTTCAACTCGATTTCGATAATAAAAAAAAACAAACCTCGATATCGATTTCGATACCACAGTGACAAAAATGTCCACTTTTCATTGAATGTTTTTTTCAAACTTATATTTTTTATGCAAGCAGTGGTTATAAGTTTATCCTCCAACAGAACTCTGATGCCTCTGTAGTCCACAGCTGTGTAGCTGCATGATGAGCTTTTATTCAACACAATGCTAAATAATACAGTAACTAGTTTGTATATGTGATCCAAAATTACTTCAGATTATGATAAATGATTCCTCAAAGGTAAAGTTTAATTACAGTTTACCTCTTTCTATTTTCTTTAACTGGTAGTAGGTTATTAGGCTGCAGTGGCCATGGTTCGTATTTATATTATGATTGTGTGATTTACTGGACTGAATTTGGCCCCTGGACCTCAGGTTTAAAACGCGATCCACTGTGGCTGCAGTCATTGACTGTGATGGGTCCGACAGAGTTAAATATGGCTGCTTTGCTAACACTAACAGCTCACTCTCTCCTTGCTCCGCTGGTAATTGAGACATTTGCAGTTACATTTAGGCTGTTTTATGTTTGTTTGGGATGATGCAGCTGAGCAGTGACTCCCAGATCCCAGCCTGCTCAGTCTGCTTGGGAAGTCCCATGGAAATTCCCACGGAAAGCCCGCTCAGCTCTGCAGGGCACTCGAGGTCTTTGTGCAGCAGTGATAATTGCGAGCGAGTGAACACCTTTTAGTAAATTTTATTTAAAGAGCTGTTTTGATGGAGGAAGGTTTTGTGCTGCGCTGACTGAGCCTGTCTTCCTCCTGTACTCATCACTGAGTACAGGAGGAGGGGAGGGGCTGTGCCTTGTGTTTCTGCAGCGCAGGTAAAGACGTCACATTATCAACACTTTTCCAAATGAATATCTCATTTAGATACTCGTTTTAGTATCGATTAATATCTTGGTATCGATTTTTTTTCACAACCCTAGTCTCTGGTCAGATTGTTGAACCCAGTCTTATCTCTGATGACTTTATAGTGACTGGCTTTTTACCTGTGCTATGACTTTCAGTGTAAAATGTCTTTCCTGTGTTTTCTTTAGGTCCACTCAAAGTACAGGAGAACTGGGGCCAGCTTCTCCAAGGCTCAGCAGGAGTTTTCCCAGGGCGTCCTGACCAACCGCACCTTCCAGAGTGCAGCCGCCAGCGCCGCCTCCACAGCGGCACAGGGAACCTTTGGCAGGAACTAACACGACCATAACTGACCAGCCACAGCTCCCAGGTGGTTCTGGATTATGAAGAGATCAAATGAAGGTGGAATATTTAACTCAGTGGTATAATGGGTATGAAAAAGCAAATGTCTCCTTGCAAAAATAGTAAAAGTGGTTGTAGGTCATATGACATGTTTTCAATCCGGTCTGGCTCATGCTTGAAGTTTTTAACTATAAATATAAATGTAATAATTATAGAAAGGTGATGCTTAAGATTCCTACCAGAGCATGTTCATTCAATTCAATTCAGGTTTATTTGTATAGCCCAGTATCGCATCAAAAGTCGAATCAAAGGGCTCCACAAACACTTAATCAAACATAAACATGTTACACTACTGATGAATGAATGTTGTTACTACTTAGTGTGTTTTATGTGAACAACGTAAAGATGCGCTGCTAACTATGAAAGAGGAGGAACTGTTAGCGTTCTTATTATTTCTGATATGAGATGAAGATACGAGCTCCACCATGAATTAAGATGAAAATGGTGCAAAAAGCCATACTGGGGAGCTACTGTTAATGGAGAGAAGAAACTAGCACATTAATGAGCAGAAAGAACACAATAGTTAATTTATTTGTTGATTAGTTTTCCTGTCCATTCTTTAGGCGTACTTGCTTTACGCAGCGCTTACCTGTTGTTGGGTATTTGCGTTGAAAACACTGTTAGCCTAAGCTTAGTGCCTTTAAATAGAAGAACCAAACTTTTGGGATGTTAATATGAGGTTTAATGGTTACTGTCTTTCCTTAAGTTAAGGTTATGGTTGCTTTTTAATCTGATGTATGTGTATATCGGTGTGTTGTAAATACTGGTGATCTGTTAAAATATGATAAACATGGTTTTCTTAATTTTCAAATTGTCAATTTAATATTAAATAAATTGCTTGTTCTCCATGTAAAACTGTTTTCTCATCAATATCAACTTTGGCTTTCATACTGAAGGAGTCCAAAATACTGTCCCTGCGAGGCTACCGTAGTTGATTGTTGGCTGTAGAAAGTAAGGTGTGAGGTGTCGCTACTCAAAATCTGTGCTCAAATATTACTTCAGTAGATGTAAAAGTAACCAACAGAATTATTACTTCAGCAACTGTAAAAAAGTTGTAAATGTAAACTCTGTGACTCCTCCTAGATTTAAAAAAAAATCTTCCAAAATGTACTAGTTAAAGAGCAACTCAACCCTAAAAAACACTTCTTTTTTTGCTGATCAGCTGTACAAACGGGGCTTTAGTGGTACATCTCACTATAGCTGCATTTTTGACCGATTTTGTAAATAAAAGTCTAAATTCACTTTTTTTCCGTCAGAGTGCTGCCCTCCTGAGGGACATAAACAACAGTCTGAGAGAAAGCTAGATGATTAAAGTCACAAAAAGATTTACTTGCCATATGACTCGACAGTAATTATTATTAGGTTTAGATACTCCTCAATGGGATGGGTTTGGATGTGTATTTTTTTAGTTTTTTTCTAGGATTTGGCAACCATGGGTGGGTGGAGGACGTCCATGACATTGCTCTGACAGTTTTCAAACTTTTTGCGTGCAGAGGAAAGGCCTGAACAGGGATTACTAGGGGTTTATTATAAGACGCAAGACATTCTGCCAACCTGTATATAGTTCATCACAGTGAAACAGTAAAGAATATTCTAAGAGGTTGAGTAACACCAAAAAATAATTTCTTCCTTTCACTATGTGTAACCTTTAATGGAATTTTTATTTTTTTTGCAAGCATCCAACATAATGGCAAACTCTAACAAAACAACACCAGCAAAAACATAAGCTGAAAATTAAAATGTTATTGCAGTCACAATGAATATCCTTTATGTCAGTGATGTCATTATTTTGCTGTTTCTGGGCCTCAGCCTTATTGAAGAGATGGAAAAAAAAAATAAAAAAATGACCCACTCCACTCTCCCAAACTAAAGGCCTCTTCATTCAAGCATAGCTCCCTCTTGTGGCACCATCCTCACAGTGTCTTGTCGTTAAAAGGTTTCTTCCAAGTAGGCACGATGTACTCGTAGACCTTCTCTATCTGTCCCACAAAATCAAAGATAAAACCATTACTTTCTTCATGAACCAAAGTAACCGTTTACAGAACCAGCATGGCGGACACAGAGCTGGAGATTACAGACCTGCTGGGATTTCTTCACTCCGTATCTGAGCAGTGTGGCCTGGTGCTCACTGTTGTGATACAAGATGTCAAAGGTCTGCTCTCGTCCAATCAGTTCATCGATCGCTGGCTTCACCACACTGTGGAAGTCTCTGGCTGGGAATGAGTCGTCCAGCATGTTGTTCACCTACAAAAACAGACATGACAATTTTTCTGTGCTCTACCAAATGAGCAACATCACACTAGGTTTATAAAGTGCATTAGTTTTGCACAGTTTTGCATTTTATGAGTGCAACCTTGTACTTCTTGCCAAGCAGCAGTAGTGGATCCAGTTTGACCTCTGACCTCAGAGCTCGGCCGAACAACAAGAGCCTGGAGTCTGAATCTGCACAAAAACAACATTCAGACATTTGAAACAATAATGTTTGAGACGTTGTCACATGGAGGACTGAAGCTGATGCTCTTCCTACTGTCTTAAATTCATCTAGTGATTTTTCTTCTAATATTTGTCAATAATTGTAATTATTTTTATAGATTATAGATAAAATGTGTTTAGTTTTTATGTCAGTCCCATAAGGCTTTATTATTCAGTCCCTGAGCTAGGCTCAGTTATTTTTGGTCATTATTATGCAAAAATCTAATTTTTGGAGTTGTGTTGTTCCCTCATCAAAAATATACATGTGTTTTGTTTCATACATGCCTGTTTTAGCAATACTGTATTCTCTGACACTGAGTTTCTTAGGCCTCAAAATGCTTGATTTCACAAACCTCTGCCTCTTCTACGAAGCCCCGCCCACTCCAGGAAGCACTGACCAATCAACAAGCCCTCTACCTCCAGTCTGCTCTCATTCATTTAGCCAAAAACTTTGTACAGCTCTGTTTCCACTGATTCCTCTCATCTTTTTTTACTTTTGTAGTAAAATGGGATCATTTAAAAAAAGATTAAGGAAGTGAAGTGCTTTTTTTCACTGATTGTGTAAAAGTAATAGTAAAAAATGTGAAATGCTGTTGTAGCGGTGACCAAGATTGGTTAAAAAATATGATTAAAAGTATAATATATCTCCTTTAACTCCTCTGAGGCTGCAGCTTTCGGTGAAACACTTCAAATGACACATCCGTAAACATAGCTCATTAATGCACCGCATGATTGAACATCTATACCAGACATCTGCAGCCAGTGGTTACACAAGCAGACCGAGTAGAAGAGCCACACATCACAAAGAAATAGTTAGAAATAGTTACAGGATGAGACACTCATGCGGCATTTAACTCAGTTCTTTGTTACTTTGCAATAATTATGACCACTCAAATGATACTGTATATTTCACTTACAGACTGAGCCACTTTTGTGCATTAGAATTGGTTGCAGCTCTTTACAGATTCAAATGTTGTATTTTTGGAAACAATTTGCTCTTTGTATCTGAAAGGTTGCAGACCCCTGATCTATACTTCGTACCAACATTTCTATGTAGCTGTGCCTTTCTCAGATTAGATCTACTGAAGTTCAGTTTGTGTGACTTTGACTGACCACGAGAGGTGAGGTGAGCCACGTACTGAACGCCGTCTTTCTCTCCATAGTACACTGCGAAATGGGAGAAGTACTTAGTCCTGGGATACTCTATAATGTCCCCTGGGTACACTGTGGGGTGCGAATTCTTCTGCAGGAAAGACACAATGAGAAAGCACACAAACGTTTGTTACTTCAGACATTAGAGCCCAGTGTCCTGCTTATGTTACATAAACACACAGCTGCTGCTCAGACCTGGACTGACAGACTCTGCTTATTGTTGAGTTCTTTGTTAGACGAGGCTCACATGATGGAGTTTTTTATGGTGAGCCCAGGCCAGAAGGATTTTATGTGTATGCTTTTGAGTGGAAGGAAAAACCAGAGCACCCTAAGGACACATAGGCAGCCACAGGAAGAACATGGAACTCTACACAGAAAGATCCTGCCCTGTCCAGGATCATATCTGTGCACGGACTTCAAGAATATTGGACCATTAGTATAGGGTTATGGGTCTTAACCCTGTTTTGACCACTTTCCTACGGTCTTCCTTTGTGTGATTCATGTTACTTTTATTTTTATTTTTGACTTTATTTAACCAGGAAAGTCCCACTGAGATTAAGAATCTCTTACAGGGGAGTCCTGTACCGTATTTTCCGTGCTATAGGGCGCACTTAAAAGCCTTCAATCTTCTCAAAAAATGACTGCACCTTATAATCCAGCGCGCCTTATATATAAATTTATTTACGGCTACCGTAGTCAGGAGCACCATGGAGTAATACATACTGTGCTTCACCATAATATTGCCGTAATCGCCCAACTGTTTAACTCGGACACTGAAGATGAAGAATTTGAGGGATTTGTGGATGAGGAATGAACTGAAAAAGTGAGTGTATTGTGTTGTATTTTGTTATAACGTTAACTGAACAGTTATGAGTTATTGTGAATACGCTATCGTTTGCTTTAGCGGTCTCAGATTGTGTTTTTTATTCACGCGTTACAACTGAACAAGTTTGGGAGTTATGGAGAACGCGTTGAATAAAGTTTGACTGACTGACTTATCTGACTGTTTTGTTTTGCCTTTTAGTCCGGAGCGCTTTATATGTGAAAGAAGTTCAAAAATAGATCAATCAATGACAGTGCGCCTTATAATCCGGAGCGCCCTATAGTGCGGAAAATATGGTCCATGTTTTTTAGTGGTAGGGGAAACCGGAGCACCCAGAGGAAACCTACGCAGACACGGGGAGAACATGCAAACTCCACACAGAAAGGCCCCACTCAGTCTGGGAATCAAATCCGGGACCTTCTTGCTGTGAGGCAGGAGTGCTAACCACTACGCCACTGTGCCGGCCGTGATGTGTCTTGTCAGCTGATTTAAACAGGTTTCGGCTCTGTTTTGCCACCTGGAGTGGTAGGACGGTAGCGCTATCTGCAGTCCAGCTTCTTCTAAACACCCCCACCCCACCCAGGTTTATTGTGCTGTGGAAACATTTACAGATTTCTTAATGGTCCAATATTATGGTTTTTCAGGCTTTTTAAAAATTATTTTGGACAACTTTGCGTTAGTATTTCACATTCTATAACTTAGAATAATGTAAATGTATGGAAAACATCTTCTTTTGGGGAGCAGTTACTTTGACTGTGCAGAGGACGCCTGGGTTAGGTGTCTGTAACTCCCTGCTTGCAGCGGTTGGGAATGGACAGAGCCTAAAATGACACATGACACTAACAGAGAGACAAATGAGCTGACTGCTTTGTAGTGCAGTCGCAAGCACTGAAATAATCAAAATAAGTCCAGGACAGTGTATGGGCTTCAGAAACACGCAGGAGTAGGGGTGAATGCATGTGTGAATGAAACAAAATACTACTGCAGGCATGTTTTTGGGGTGAAAATGACATTATAACATGGTTAAAAAAAAGTTGATTTAGCAGAACAGGGGACCTTTTAACCTGTTTAAATCAGCTGACAAGACAGTAACATCACATGACTGCAGAGAAAAACCACAGGACAGTGGTCGAAACTTGTAAAGGTACAAAAACACAGCTCTGGTCTGTTAATAGAAACTTTTGGAAGACCAGGTGAACATTTTTGGGCTAGTCAACAATTTGTTTACTATGTACGTGTATGAGTAACAAACTTTAAAATAAATATAAGTTACAGATACATTGTTAGAATCACTCCCTGCTGTGTACCGAGGTGTGATCTAGGCCTTTTAGTCAAAATACAGAGCAAAGAACTCAAGAAAAGTAAGAAGTTTTTTCCAATAACTTAAAATGTGTTTCAGTAAATGTATTCCAGATATCACTCTCCTTCAGTAAAGTAAATGTACATGAGCAGATAATAAAACGTTATTACCCAGCTCTGGAACAGCCTATGCAACTAGTGATGATAGATACATAAAAGTTGTCACATAATACGGATACTTTAGATGTCTAACCACAATACATGAACACTTATGGAGCCATCAGTCAGAAACTGCACTTGTGTATTAATATTATTATTACCACATTTTTGGTAAATAACAACATATACATGCAAGATCTGAGGAAATACTTAATTTTAAGTAAAACGTTGTATGTAAAGAGTGACTTACGAGTCCCATGTGTTGTGTTTCGGTGGAGTCCTCTCTGGAGTAAAGCCTGAGCAGACACCAGCTGCGGCGGTATCAGAGAGAGTTCATCTGTAACAGTCACAGTACAGTGAACACAGCATCACTGTCCTGCCCACAGACATGGTACACTGCAGCCTGGAGGACAGACAGCACACAGTCTGTGTTTTTATTTCACTTCAATTCAGTTTTATTTCTATTTGTAGCCCAGTATCACAACAAAAGTCACCTCAAAGGGCTTCACAAACAGTTGATCAAACATAAACACACAATCAGACTTAACACACAATCAACACAAACAATAACTACACTAAACTAAACAGACCCAGGACACTCCTGTCTTTAGACCCTCCTTCTCAGTAAGGAAAAACTCCTAAAAAAACCCAGCTGTGGGAAAAAAGAAGAAACCTTATGGAGCCCAAATGAAGGAGAGATCCTCTCCCAGGACGGCAGGCAATGCGTCTAGGAGTTAGTCCCTTAGTTCATCTGTAGGATCATAGATCAGGTCTGTGAGGATGCAGCAGGTGGGCCTCATCCAGACAGGGGAGTGGGGGTCAGGTAGTTCCAGGGAGGTGTGGTTAAGGGCCCACAGGTCGGGACAGGAGCTGTTAGCTGTTTTTATTTGTACTTTTTATGCATATATTGCTTATATGTTCAGGTACATCTTACAAACATAATTTGTTTTATTTTTTTGCTATTAAGCACACTTCCTCTTTGTTGGTTATTATTTCACACCTTTGTGGTAACGCCCAGGGTTGCCAGGTCTAAAAGTCAAAATCCACCCAACAGCAAATTAAAAACCAGTAGTGCAATCGTGTTCATATGACACTATTGTGATTTCGGACCATGTGCCTGTAATACTGGAAATCAGATTTAAGGATTACACTAGCTTCCGCCCTCCCCCTGGAGTCTCAATACTCATCTAAGGTCTAATAAAAACTTTGTTACTTTAATTTCACAACAAATCGATTTCTACCTGTCGCATAATAAAAGCCCTACTGTTCAGTGCTTTCCTAAGCTCTGAAAGCATATTTACGTGGAGAAATTATCTCCTTTGCATGCTACAAAACCAAACTTAGGAAAAAGAAGTTATAGGCCCATAAGTTTGTTCCCCGTTGACCTGAAACTTTTATCTAAATTTTTAGCTATACGCTTGGAATCTGTTCTCCCCTTCATTATTTCTCCAGACCAGACGGGCTTCATCAGGAGCAGATATTCATTCTACATTATCAGAAGGCTATCTAATATATTGTACAACCCCTCTACTCTGGCCACATCCAAGGCTTTAATTTAGCTAGATGTGGAAAAAGCCTTTTGACCGTGTAGAGTGGGAGTACCTCTTCTACACTTTGCAAAAGTTTGGCTTTGGTCAGAAATTCATTTCTTGGATCAAACTGCTGCACACTTCCCTCAACAATACCCTTTCTGAACCTTTTATTCTCAACCGATCTACCCATCAGGGCTGTCCATTAAGCCCTCTTTTGTTTGCTGTTGCCATTGAGCCTTTAGCCATGGCCGTGAAATCCCATTCTAGAGTCACAGATGTCCTTAGATATGGTGTAGAAGATATTGTCTCTCTGTATGCTGACAACTTATTAATATACGTCTCTAATCCTGCCATATTGATTCCAGAAGCTCTTGAAATATTCTCGTCATTCAGCCGCATATCTGGTTACAAACTTAATTTGTCCGAGAGCAAGATCCTACCACTGAACTCAGCAAACCTTACTATTTAAAGTTGCTTCTGACAGTATTCAGTACTTGGGTATCAAGGTTACAGCCAATTACGTGGATCTTTTTAAAGCTAACTTTAATCCAATTAATCGCACAAACACAGGAATTTTTTGGTCATTGGTCTTTGCTAAATTTGTCTCTTGCGGCCAGGGTCAACTCAGTTAAAATGAACATACTCCCCAATTTTCTGTTTCTTTGTTTACCTTTGTTTCTCCCACTGTCTTTTTTTTTTTTTCAAATATTGATATACTATTATTTGACTTTATTTGGGACAAGAAGACCCCAAGAATTGGCAAACATCTACTCCAGAGACCTAAATCATCTGGGGGTCTTGCATTACCAAATTTCTTGTTTTATTTCTGGGCACCCAACATAAGGATAGTGCAGTTTTGGCTGTAACTTGAATGTGCTACATCTCCTCTTTATTGTGTGCACTTGTCCATTCTCCACTAACACTCTCCATATCTCTGTATTCAACATTGAGAATTTGGAAAAAATTTAGGTGACATTTTGGTCTTCAGGGCACCTCTACTCTAACTCCACTTGACGCAAACCCTCTATTTCACACTAACTGATGCAACATCCTTAATCACCGCTTTTTTAGATATCTTTTGATTAGGAACTTTATCAAGAATACTTTTCCTAATTTCCTCCATCTTCCAGCAGCGGATGTTGACCCATTTTTAACTGAGTTACCCATTAAAGGTGTAATTACTACTCTATACAATCTCTATCACTCATTGAACTCTGCCTCACTTTATAATATTAAAATGTTATGGGAGAAAAACCTAGCTATGGACATCACAGATGATATATGGGACCAGTGTTTAAAAAGGGTTCACTCTTCCTCTATTTCTGCAAGGCATGGGTTGATACAGAGTAAAAGTGTTCACCGCTACCATCTGACCAAAGTTAGACTAAGTTTGATACCAATATTAACCCAATTTGTGATAGATGTTTGCAGTTTCCAGCAAAGTCATATTTTAGTTTTTTGGGGAAAACAGGGTCATTCCATGTAAAATCAACACTTGGCCACTTGAAATTTCTTCAGACACTAGCATGTGTGCAAAATTTGGAGTTATTGTTGTTGTTTTTTTTAGTTTTTCAGATAATAAGGTTTAAAAAAAGTGGGTATAGTCAGGCCAAAATCAGGACTTCTGTAATATTTCAAAGTTCAGGGCAGACATGTCCACTTACAAAAAAATAATAAAATCATCTCACAAACTAAACAAAATAACATGTCCAAATTTTCACACATGCTACAGCAGTGTTTGGACAGTAGAGTGAGACAATAATCACAATTTGGCCAAAAAATGAGTTAGGCAGTTATGCTATGAGGCTAACTATATGTTCATATGCTTTGGTCCTGTCCATCTTTGCAGGACTCCTGGGTAAATATATTTGGCACAGTCTCACAAGTTGCTGCGTGCAGATTGACCTGTCTGCAGTCACAGCTCTGTTCGGAGTCACTCAAAACTTTATTGCTTTTGTAAACCTCATAGCCAGACGTCTTATTCTTCTTAAGTGGAAGTCTCCAGCTCCAGCCGCTGTCCATTAGAGACCTTCTACACTTTTTTGACATGGATAAAGTAAGGTTCATTGGGGACATTTAAAAAGACATGGGATCCATTTTTTTCCTTTGTTAAATCTGCAAATTTCCCTTCAATCCCAGAGTAATACACTTCCCATCCATATCTCTCTATCACACTTCAGAGCGGTGCCTATTTATGTTTCCTGACTCTGAAGACATCGATTAGTAGGTGACGATAAATCCCTCATAGAGTTTTCTTGGGCAGGCATCATAAGGATGATTCTCAATACCTGACTTTAAAAACCTGTTCTCATTGGCCTTTGACACAGTCTGAGATTAATTATTTATCTGACCTTATGTACTGCATTTGATTTTATTCAGTTTTATATTAGTTTTACTGTATTCTTTTATGTGTTTTTTCCCCCATTTGTTTTCTTATGTACAGCACTTGTGTCGACTGTAGTTGTGTTTTAAAAGTGCTTTATAGAGAAAGTTGCAGTTGTAGTAAGCTGCTAAGTTAAAGCTTTTAGTTCTTGAGTCTGTCCTACCTCGTCCTATCAAATTGCACAACTTGTCCCGCTTTGAGTACTTTTTCCAAGACCAAGTTGAAACTTTTAGATGCATTTTTGTTACAGATTGTAGCTGTTGCATACAAAGTAAACAATGCATATAAAGTTGCGTACAAAACAATAAAAAGAGCAGAAATCTAATAAAAAAACTAAACAAAGATCATGGTTGACCAATCAAAGCAGAGTGCCTCCTCTTGGATTTGCAGTATTAGTACAGTTAAGGGTCCACTGTTGTGTGATATTTTAATATGTCTATATGTTTTATAAATAGTTCTCTGTGTGTTATAATGGCTTTAGTTGACTTCAAATGTCTTGTTACTAAAATTAAGTGTTTTTGTGTGGTGTTACTAATCAGTGGTGTATCTCTAAAGAATATGAAGCTACTTCCTCTTTCAAAGGCCTCTGTTTAGGAAACACCTGCTGCACCCGCCCAGTCAGAAGATGACTACATGCACCCACTGAAAAAGAAAGTACTTTAGATAAGACTCTGCCCTGTCTCAGAGACTTTCCCTTTTGCTCTATGTTAGACAGATAGTTAAATGACACATGAGATGACAATAGACAAACAGAGGAATATATGACGATAAACATGCTGCAACAAATAAACTCCAAAAAGAATTCAAGAGTTAAGAACCAGAGTGGCTCAAGTTACATTCTGAGTAAAAGTGAGGTTTTCATATCAAATACAAGCTCTTGATTACATTTGTCCTACACCAACCTACTTTTACTGCCACAAAGATGACATTATTATTGTTCATGTTTTTTCATTTCACCTTTATTTCACTAGGAAAGTCCCACTGAGATTAAGAATGTCTTTTGCAGGGGAGTCCCGGCACATGGGGAACCTATTGTACATGTTTTTGTTACTGGGTGGAAACCTACGTACGCACGGGGAAAACATGCAAACTATACACGGAAAGACCACACCAGTCCAGGAATCAAACCCGAAACTTCTTCTCTTTGAGGGAGGAGTGCTAACCACTATGCCACTGTGCCACCCAAATTTAGAACTGTTGATAGAAAGTGTGAGCCAAAAACTGAAAGGGATTTTTTTTTTATTATTTAAAGAATCTATAACATGTATACTTCTAGAACAAAAGAGTCGCATAGGAGAGAGCTGGGAAAGTTGAGCCACCCCTTGAATCTGGGGAGTTACACATTTTTATTGTCATGTGACTTTATAAATTAAAGGCATATATCCTTTCAACATGCCTGAAAAAAATGTTTGGGAAATTGGAAAGGAAATAAGCACTTTTTCTTTAGTTTTTTTCTTGATAAAAAGATTATTACAAAAAATAAAAATACAGGTCTACTTTTTTCGTGGTTGGTCATTAGGCATGGTATAAAATCCTTTACATAATTTAGGTCATTTTTATTCTGAATAAGCAAGCTGTTTTGTTTATCCAACAAGCTGGCTATGTGGTAAATTCAACCAGGTGCTGTGGGGTAAGTTGATCCACCTCTGCCTCCATAAAAAACTATGGTAAAAATAAATGTGGAAAATGATATTGGTTTATTTTATGCAATTCTATTGTTTTTCGCATGGTGTTTGAAGGTGTATTGAAATTTTATATTTTAACTACTACTATTTTAAATACTAAATTTGTATTTTTATGTGAAACTCCAGAAGTTTGACTGTCTGAGGGTGCATATTTACATAAATAGTACAAATTGTTTTCCATTATTTTTGTTTTAAATCTGGGAGCTGGGAGTCATCCAGTGGCGGCTGCTGGTCTTTAAAACAGGGGAAGTTCAAAACAATACATTATAAATTCTTACACAAAGTCAGATCAAAGTATGTCTGGATTAAAATGGTCCAATTATAATTAAGTACAAAATTTATTACAAACAGTTTACATTAAAAGACAAAAGAGGGGCAACTTTTTTTTCCTTTTTTTTTAACCAATCTTGACCTACCTACTTAAACTAAATGATGATTTTTTTTAAGGCCTAGATTAGAGAACTTTAGATGTTCATACTTCAACAAGTATACAAATACAAATCCACTTTATTTATATAGCCAGCACATTTGCAAACAAGACAGTTTCTAGAAGTTTCTAGAGTGCTGCGCATAGAATTTAAAAAAAGCAAAAAAAAAAAAAAAAAAAAAAAAAATACAATTAAGTATTATAGTATAAATAAGTAGACTATTTATCTTCACTAGTCCCCATTAAAATAATTTATATAAAAAAGAAAAAAGCTTTATGTGGCTACAGTAAAGTCTCTCTCCATCGTCAGCGCGGACTGCTCCCCGTCTCCATGACAACCGCTTCTAGTGTTGATCTCTCCAGACCCAAGATGGCCGACGAGGAGAACAGCACGGCGGTGAGTGCACAGCTAAAACCTGTTTTCTGCAGGTTAAAGGGACTGTTCCGTGTAGGCTGGGCTCAGTGACAGTTTGTGGCACCTGCGGAGTGGGCGTGTGTTGTTTGTGTACAAATAGTGTTGAGTAGCGGCCCGTATTGTGGCGTTGTATCATTAGCTTCAGGCTAACCTACCTAAGTAGCAGATAAGTTGATTAACCTTTATCCATTGTAGGCAAGCTCCCAACGTTAGATCCTAATGTCTGCAGCCAGAGGCGAATTTATCCGGGATATAGCTATACAATAATGCTGTCAATTAAGCATCTAATTAATTGCGAATAGTCTATAATGGCTCTATTATCTGTGTTTAGACAATATTCGCGCTTTCGATTTTGAAAGTGACATAACACAGACATTTATCAATCTCCGTTTTAGGCTAGAATGGCCATGACTTTAATGCCATAATATGAGGTAGGCTCTGTTCCACGAGACCTTAAGATTCAGGAAAGGTTCTGAAGTGCGCATGCGTAGCTTCCGGTATAGGCATAACACAGAAGTTTATAAATGAATTGCTCGTTTATAGTAATTTAGGTTTATTTGTACAATTATATTTGCTGTATTGTAAGTTATATGCTTAAAGATGTGTATTCGTTTTAGCCAAGAATATCAGGAAAGAAAATTCAGTTTTCATTTGATTTGACATTACCTAATATCACAGGTGCCTCGAGGTGCTTTACAGAGAATAGAGCCATCAGGACTAGAGATGGAGCAGTAGTTCTCAAACTTTTTACACCAAGTACCACCTCAGAAAATATCAGGCTCTAAGTACCATCTTTACTGAACCAAAAATGAGCCTTATTCAGGACTAGCACAGGTCTAAATCAAACAATGTAGGAATTAAACCTGACTAAACCAGGACTAAATCAAGATTAAAGCAGGTTGAAACCAGGCCTAGACCAGGGCCAAACTAAACCAGACCAAAACCAGGACCATCCTCTGGTGTTTTCACATATCTCATACTGTATGACATGGGCCGAAGCAGCTCCCTCTGAAACAAAATGCACTGGTTCACTTTACAATCAAGCAATAAATATAATGGATAAAAAAAACAACAGAGTCAGAAGTTCCATAAATTAAAATGGCAAAATACCAGACTGCAGAACTACTTTTGGACAGAGCCTTTTCCTTTAAGAACTGTAAGCTGTGTAATTCACTTCATCTGAAATTAAGACCGTATCTGATGTCCCGGGCTTTTTTAAATATTGTGACTTTTCTGTGTAGGTGAGCAAATGAGTGAAGTAATGTGAATGTTTTATACTTTGATAGATTGAGGTATTTATTGAGAACAGCTACTAGTGTTATTATAAATGTATATTATAATGTACTGTAGCAGAAAAGCCCATCCAGGAACAGGAGTGAATGAACAAAATTAACATTAGCTATAAACTCTATGTGCACCACATCAGTTAAAGACTTTGTATTGTAACTATGTTTGACTGCATAGTTCCTGTCAAATAAATCAATATAAATATAAATATAAACATAACCCAGGACTAAACCAGGACAACTAGATAGAGCGTAAAGCTAAACTAAATCATTTTATTTTTATTTGACTCTTTCCACTACTTTCCTGGTTAAATAAAAGTCAAATAAATACTACAGTGCTCCCAGCTCTTTAGACCTAAAGCAGCTCCTGTACAGTTGTCTGAAAACTGTTTCTTTACAACCAAAAAGGTGTAGCCATAATAAACTTCACTTTACACACACCTAATCTATCCATGTCCTCTTGACAAACAGTGACAGCTCTTCTGTGACTGATCTGTGACTTTGTTTTGTACCCTTCAGCCTCCTGTTGCTGCTGAGCCCAAGAAAAGACGAGCACCTAAAGGTATGCCAATAACAACACTTACATTTCTTCTGTACAATGTTTACTTGTGTTGAGAACAGAATAACAGCTCAATTTATTGATACTAGATAAAGAAAATGAGGGTAATGTAGAGTTTGTCCTGCAGAGGTCGCTCTTGTCCTTCTCTACACTGTTCAGTTGAGGAGGCTCCAGTGCTGAAGAGTTGTAGAGCTCTGTGGAACTTTCTCTGCTTTTTCGTTATAAAACTTTGCTTTACCTTTGCAAATTAATATGATTCTAAATTTTCTCAATAAAGCTATAGGGCGGCTGTCGAGAGTCAGATGTTTTTATTCATTTTTTTATACACACAATTAATAGCTTAAAAAAAAAGTTATTAAAGGTATACATATTCTTATGTCATGGTGCCACTTCTTAAACCAACAACAACATGGCAACCTTTTTTATTTTTACTTTGTATTTTATTTTTACCAAAGTATGTTTTCACCTGTGTTGGTTGGTTGGTCTGTTTGAATGAGTAAACCCAAAAATCAAAGTCAGACTTTGATGATATTTTCAGTAAAGGTCGGTAGCTTTTTGTGTGAATTCAGAGCAAAAAGGGTTCTGTATCATTATGGGATAGGGTCATATTAACTCCAGCCACAAGAGGTCTGCAATTGAACAAATCAATGGATAGAGCATTTACCCCTCCTACCCAAAAAAAGATGCCCCCAGCTAATACAGAGCTGAAGTCTGCATTGTTGTTTTGTGGGTTTTTTTCTTTGTCTTGTTGCCATCTTAAAATATTTTGAGAAGGTCTTCAAAAAGTCTTTAAAGGGTATTAAGACTGACTTCAGGATTCCTGCATATGCTCTGAAGAAGTAGTCTAGCTGTCCAGGCGAATCACCAACTGCACAATACAAGACATCAAACTTAAATTTAGAGCCTACCTTAAACTTCTAGCTCTGATTCCAGTGTCAGACCAATGAGATCCCACAATTACTTTGCACATCTGCTTTGTTAATTTATTGCGTCAGTGCTTTGTCCATTTTTAGCTACAGTTTTACTTTGCTTTACTTTTCTCTGTTTTTCTGTTTCAAAATCTACATGCCAAAATGAGGTTTCAGTTTTTCCCAGATGTAGCTTTTTGCATTATATTTGCAGATGTAGTTTGCTGTGATGTACCTGACTCTGTCCAATTTAAAAACTAAATTCAAAGCTGAACTTTTTAGGGAAAAAAGTTGGGGAATAATTGAAATCCTATTTTTCATTACACTCTCCGCATGTGTCTTTTGATCTCAGCATGGCTCTCATCCCCTTTTAGCTGATGGCAAGGCAGCAAGTGTCTTAGCATTAGCCTGATCAAATATAACAATGCGAACCCCTGTGTGTTTGGGCTAAAGTTTTTCACAGAATCATATTTAGGGCACCTCCTGCTGCTCCCCTGTCTTCAGCCCGGCACACACTGTACGCCTTTCGTTCTTTCCCCTTTCCTAGTTTTGTGAATGTGCCACTGGAAGCAGTATGGGGCCACAGCTGAAACCCTGAGACGAGAATATCATTGGCGTCTCAGCAGGAGAAAGCCGATTATGTCGCTACAAATAGGGGGCCATTTTTTTCCCCCAATCTTGACAAGACAAACGTGCAGAGCTCATGCCGGCTCGCACTTGGACGTGGAGAGAGGGTTTCTGTGGAGGAGTTGGAAGAGAGTAGCACAGTTCTTGAAGTGCTGACAGATAAAAAAAGAAACAGAAGGCAGTTTTAGTGTAATTCTCACTGTAGTCTCACACACTCCATTAATGATACCCCCAGTGTCAGTGGCAGCCTCAGAGCTTCTCCTCACATCACAACCAATCCTATTTTTAGCTTTAGAGTAAGGTAGTAGGTGCACGATAACAGGATTACCAGAATCACACTGCCTCCAATTGGAATTAAGTTGGTTTTCTTGTGGAATGAAATGCTGTACTCTGGGGTTCCTCTTTCTAAGCTGGCTTTAGTACATTGAGATGATAATTCTCTGTACAATTGTCAGTACAGTTCTGTCTCGAGCACCTGACAACAGGAGAGACGTTGTTGCCCAGGCAACCAGTAGATGATGTCAACTCACCCAGACAGTATTGCTGCATTTGTGTGATTCTCAGAGGATTTGTATTTCAGATGTAGGAAATAAAACATAATCGATGCACATCACTAAATACTAATACATTACAGATAACTGAAGGTTACAGCAGTAGTTCTTAAACTGTGGTAGAGGGACCACTGGTGGTACGCAGACTTCCTCTGGTGGGACTCAGGAGTTCTTTGTAGTTCAAGTCCTGATTTAGTCTAGTTTAGTTGAATTTAGAGCCAGTTGTATTCATGTTTCAGTCCTGCTCAAATTTGAAGTTTAGACCACTGCTTAGCCCTGTTTTAGTCCTGGTGTAGACCTAGTTTAGTTCTTGTTTGGTCCTGGTTAGTACTGGTTTAGAACTGTTTTAGTCCTGGTGTAGACCTAGTTTAGTTCTTGTTTGGTCCTGGTTAGTACTGGTTTAGAACTGTTTTAATCCTGGTGTAGACCTGGTTTACACCTTGGTTCACCCTGGTTTAGTTGTAGTGTAGTCCTGGTTTAGACACGGTTTAGTCATGGTTAGTCCTAGTTTAGTCCTGGTTTAGTACTGGTTTAGACCTGGTTTAATCCTGCATTTGTCCTGGTTTAGTCCTAGTTTAGTCCTGGTTTAGTCTTTGTTTCCTCCTGGTTTAATCTGAGTTTATTTCTGGTTTAGACCTGCATTCATCTTGGTTTAGTCCTAGTTTAGTACTGGTTTAGTCCTGGTTCCCTCCTGGTTTAGTTCTAGTTTATTTCTTGTAGACCTGGTTTAGTCCTGTGTTTGTCCTGGTTAATCCTCGTTTAGACCTGGTCTAGGCCCGGTTTAGTACTAGTTTAGTTTTAGTTTAGACCTGGTTTATAACTGCTTTAGCCCTCGTTAGTCCTAATTTAGTCCTGGTTTAGACCTGAACGTGTCCTGATTTAGTCTTGGTTCACTCCTGGGGTAGTCCTGGTTTATTCCCGTTTATACCAGGTTTAGTCTTGGTCTAGACCTGGTTTAGTCCTGTGTTTTCACCCTGGTTTAGACCTGGTTTATTCTTAGTTTAGACCTGGTTTATTTTTAGTTTAGGCCTGCTTTAGAACGGGTTTAGCCCTGGTTAGTCCTAGTTTAGCCCTGGTTTAATACTGGTTTATAACTGGATTTGTCCTAATTTAGTCTTGTTTTAGTCCTGGTTCACTTCTGGTTTAGCCCTAGTGTTGTCGTAGTTTTTTCCTGGTATAGACCTGGTTTAGTTTTGCTTCAGCCCTGGTTTAGTCCTGGATTAGACCTGGTTTAGTTCTGGATTTGTCCTGGCTATGATACTCAGAAAGCCAGACATTTTCTGAGGTGGAACCGCTAGCTCTGGCTTCAGCATTAGACCCACAATTAGTCACAAGGGGTCCCAAGCCTGTGTACTTTTTGTGTCTGCTCCAAGTTCAAATAATTGGAAAGGTTTGCACCAGGAATGGCATCTGATGTAAAACTGACGGCAAATCAATTAATTCACTACTTTGTTCCATATCTGTGATGCATTTGCTGTTAAGGTGCAAAGTTCTAACTCTGCCTTTGATTATTCAGACTTAAGCCAGACTTTTTGTGCAATTTTCTGACTTTTCAAGGACCACATGAATGTAGCTTAATAAAAAACAGAAAAACTTGAGTGCCGCATCTGTGCCTTGAATATAGTCCTTCACCATAATTGTGTAATGGTTGAAGTGTTTCTCTACATGTTATCTGTCACATCAAAAGCTTGTATCCGACTCTGCTCTTGTTTTTATTTACTCAGCTGTCAAAAATACTATAAATGTGTAAATACAGTCCTATTGGCCTAAACCATCTGTGTCTAATTAAACACTGCCAACAAACTCAAATTGAAAGTCTCCCTTATGAATTGCCTTCATTTGAACATAAATTTAGGTTGAAGTCTTACATCTGTTTAGAGGCTTAGTGAAAGCAGGAGAAGAAGTCTTACTGGATTAGTCACTCAAATAAGAACTTAACAAGGCATCATGTGAATAATATAAAGTAATTTAAAACTTGAATATTTTTATTGTCACTTTTATTTTCGCTCAGCTCCAGAGCTTCCAATCGTGGAGAGGAGAAACTGGCTCATTCATCAGCATTACATCCGCAAAGACTATGACACTTGTAAGGTAAAGAATCTTGTATACTATTTTTAGTGCGTCTAGTATAATTTATACAGGCTTTGAGATGGGAAGGATATTCCAGGCCTTCACCAAATCCAAAAGACAGCAGTTATCTGACAAAAAGATTTCAATGACAAAAAGGAGTTGCAGTTATTCCTTGCACCATTGTAGCTGGCTTATTAGATACACCATTTACAAACATGACATATTTAGGCAGAGGTTGGTCTAAGGACAAAATCCCCGGGCCACAAAGCAATGCAATCTTTACTGGGACTGCACTGAACAGAACCAAACAACCTCACCAGAGATTGTATAAGCATCCTAGGGGCTGATGCTCATAAACCTGTCTGCAGGTTTATGTCCAGTGATGTGCAAATCCTGGTGTTTGAGGCCAAAGTCCTCTGCAAACATGCACCCTCACCCGAACCACACACACACACCTGGTCATGATCCTGCTGTTTGAATGTGTGAGGAGATGGTCTGGAGGCCAGCTGATGACATGTACTGTATGCCATACATCTATTGAGGAGGAGTGAGCTTTGTTCAAATCCTAATGTGTTACACAACTTGTTTGTGTTTTACTTTTCTCTTTATAAGGAAGTTGCACATAGGTCAAGTAAACATAGAGATAGTGTGAATGCACAGGTCAGGAGAAGACATGGCCCAGCGATGCTGTTTGTAAGAGCTCAAGTGGTCTGAATAAGTAAATGAAACCAGAGAGGAGGTGGACTGAGTCATAGGTTTTTATCCATTTACTGCAGTGCACTGAAACTAAAAGGTTTCACTGTGTATTATACACCATTTGCAGAGGAAGGACTTCTGTTTGTACAAGAAGACGCACTGGACTTTTTTGATGACAAAATCAGCTAACCTTAGCTTAGAATAAGATATTCCAATGAATTGTAGCTTTTGCAGCTGGTGTCCCATGTCCTGATATTCTTAGAGAATGAAAGGTATTGAAACGTGACATTTACACAACCCTCAGTATCTTGGATTTCAGTTCACTTATTTTGTTTCCACCCCTGACTCATCCACTTAATGCCACTGTACTATTTCAAACACTGTAGTATGACTGCTTTTGAAAATAAAGGTTGGTATTCTCTTTGTTATCCAGCACGATTACTGCTATAGGCTTGTCTTTCAGAGAATACTCTTTGTATTCATTCATAAATCCATTCATTTGGTGCTGTCTATTGATGCAGTTTCCAATAGTCAGCCTATAAATGGCATCCTCTAATTGAGTATTAGCTTTGTAGTCCTAAATGTCTTGCTCAGTATTTGTAAAAATACTGTTTTTTTCCTTGCAGACTATCATCAAAGAACAATTACAGGAAACCAATGGAATGTGTGAATATGCCATCTATGTTCAAGGTACGCTTCTATATTATCATACTCTAACATGTACATCCATTTCCTGCTCAGTAGTGCTGAATACTAACAGTTCCTCTTACATTGTTAAGTTGACTAAATCTGCTCAGTGGACCCCACACTGTGCCTTTAACGTGTGTTTTTTTCTCCTCCGCATTTGCTTTTTCTTGCAGCACTAATCTTACGTCTGGAGGGCAAGATCCAACAGTCCCTGGAGCTGTTTCAGAGCTGTGCCATCCTTAATCCCGGCAGTGCTGACAACCTCAAGCAAGTGGCCAGATCACTGTGAGTCCACTGCCCTCGAAATGCAGCCTCCTTGAGCTCATAAGACATTGAGAGGAAAATATACGGCTAAAGATAAGGGCTGAGCCTGGAGCCAGCGCTGACCTGAGATGAATCTCCAGGCGGATAAGACTGTCCTCTTTTTACATAGACTGTGATGAAGCTGGCTGTTTCTTATGTTTCTTATGATGATGATTGTTTTTATTCCACAGATTTCTCCTGGGAAAGCACAAAGCAGCCATTGAGTTCTATCATGAAGCCGCCAAACTCAACGATAAGGATTGGGTAACAAATGTCTTATCATTTATTTTTGAATATAGCATACACTTAACAATCAGCAAACGTTTTGGATGCACATTATTATGCAGTGTTTCTCACAGACTTGAAGACAGTCTATGGGGGAGTGCAGTTTTGGATTTATCTGTATTGAGCTTTGATCTGAAATGAACTCTGTCTGGTGCTTACAATACAGAGGATGTGAGACTTACAAATATAGATATAAGCAAAATAGTTGCAAATAATTGATGAAAGTGATGAAATGTGTGTGGCATTGTTGAAACAGCCATGACTTCTTTGTAAACAACATTAACTTCAGAGTTGCTTCACATTAAACTTTGTAAATAGATAAAAAAAGGCAACTTAAAGGGACTATATTACTGCTTTGATTCATATTTTTAAACCAATCTAGGTCACATCTAGGATAGCATTGCACTGTTTTACAGCCTTTAAAACCATTATCTGCCTAAAAGAAACCGTTTTTAATAAGTATTCTACTAGTGCCATAAAACAGTGGTTCTCAGACTTTTTGGCTTGTTTAATATGGAAAGATCGCAAATATTCTCCTATCAAATGATGAAATTATTCCCAGTGTACCCCTAGGGGTCCCCGTACCCCTGGTTGGGAAACACTACCATAAAGAAACAGGTGAAGAGACCAGAGGGGAAAAAAAGCCTTTTATTTCCTTAAACTTTTTGTATGATGTCATTTTACTACACCATGAAAAATGTCTGTGAGGAATCAGTGGAAATGGAGCTGTGCACTGTTTTTGGATAAATGAATGAGAGCAGACGGGAGGGGCTTGTTAATTGGTCAGGGGTTTGTGGGAGAGGTGAGCATTCTGCGGCCTCAGAAACTCAGCGCCCGAGACAACAGGATTACTCAAACAGGCGTGTATGGAACAAAAAAAAAACACTCAAGGTATGTTTTTGACGAGGGAACAACATTATAACATGGTAGAAGGCTTAAAAAAGGTTGATTTTACATAATATAGCCCCTTTAATGGTAAGCTGAATATTGCTCTTCTTTCTCTATAATGCAACCACTAGGGGTCACAATCCAGTGACATCTAGTGCCAGTCCCATTTCTGGATCAATGCAAAGGTTTGTGTCAGGAAGGGCATCCGACGTGTAACTTTTGTCAACTTAAACATGCACATCATGAACATGACTTCCACACCGGATCAGTTAACGACTGCCATCGGTGGAAATTGGGACTTTCAATGTGCAATGGCAGATAAAGCTAGAGAGTTGGCTGACACAATGCAGGATGGGAAGGTTTTTGTGTTCAGGAGACCAGGGCTAAAGTAGCAAGGCTAGAAGCTCAGGACAGCGTTCAAGTTGTTTGATCCTGGTGTGGATGGAAAAGAGAAATGAAGGATGAGTTTGTTAGGAATGCGCTGGAGGTGAGAAGAGTGTCAGATAGGGTCATAGTCCTTTTAGGAAGCAAACTCTAGTCTTTCTCTCAAGAATAAGCTTTAAAATATCATTCCCATTTTTTCTGGTTTAATCTTGTTTGGCTATAATTTTGTCTTTTTTATTGTCCTATATTTAGTGTTAGCTCTTTCTCTGAGCCATTTATAGAACACTTAAGATAAAAGACACAGATCTAATTCAAATGCATTATATTATCCATTATAAAATGCCTTGTTCCAATATTTTTTTATGTTTTATATATTTTGACCCATACTCTATTCTTTTCTACCTTTTTAGGAGATCAGCCATAATCTGGGAGTGTGTTACTTCTTTATCAAAAACCTGAAACACGTGAGTATAACGAATAGCCCCTTTTCCACCAACATTACCAGGAACTTTTATTACCAAGATTTTTTTTGTTAACAGGGTAAAAGAATTGGTTGGATTATTGTTTGTGTTTCTGCTGTACCCCAAAGTCCAAGGAAATGTATTTAAATCAGGCTGATGATGTATGGCAAAAGAAACAGCCCCGCCCCTCAAAAATGACTGGGAATCTGAAAAGTGGGGGTTGAGGGAAAGTTTTTTCCCCGGTGACAACAATCATGTCAGCCTTGAATCTGAAAAGTCTTATTCAGTACTTTTTCAGGGAAAATTGGGGGTTGAAGGAAAGTTTTTTTTTTTTTCCCCTGGTAATTTTGGTGGAAACGCGCCATGGTTTTTCAAAATCCCGGGTAAATGATGATAAGTTCCTGCAGTGGAAAGGGGGCTTGTATGGAACATAGGTACTTGTACAATGCAACACTGATTTGGCTACTGTTTTTTTTTTTTTTTTCTTCGGTCAGGCTGAGGAGCACCTCAATATAGCCCTTCAAATAAACAAACATGACAGGACGTTCATGATGCTTGGGAAGGTCCATCTGCAGGCTGGAGACACAGACAAGGCCATTGACGTGTACAAGAGAGCTGTGGAGTACGTCTATGTCATATTTTTTTACTAGTGTTATATAATTGATATCTTACAATGCCATCTGTACATTATGATATGCCAATACTATTATGTTTTCTCAAATGAACTGCCTATAATCTCACAAAAAGTTCCAGTTCTGGTTTAAATCCCATTTCCTTCAGTGTAGAAGCCTTCATTTTCAGCTTTATTCAGTTCTTAAATATTTAATTCCATTGGCTCCTATCAATAAGGAAACAGCATCAATGGCTAAATTAGAGTTCATTATTGCTACCTCCTGTTGGGGTTAAATGAATTAATCAAGTGGCCTAATACTGATGTTGCCCTTAATGAGACACACCACTGTGAGCCCTTATTTCAGATTTTTTTTTTCCTGTCATATTTCTTTAAGCATGTGCGTCTTCCCACAGGTCATAATTAATTCTCCACAGTTCTGCTGAATCAAACCCTCTTTGAATAATTAGTGGATTCTAGAATATTATAATGTTTTCTCAAGAATAAGCACAGACTTTAGTGATTATAGGCACTGATGAAGATACCATTTTTATTAAAGTTTTCTTTTTCCCAATTTAGATATTCGCCAGAGAACACTGAACTTCTGACTACTCTTGGACTGTTGTATTTGCAGGTATGGGATTGTTTACTTCTCTCTAAGTGCCACAGTAAGTGAATAGTCTAGCCAGCCATCCTATTTTGTTTGCTGTTCTATGCAAAGAATTAGTCTGGTCCCTCTTGATGTAAGTTGAATTTCTTGGAACAAATGGAGGCAGAGTAAATTAAAACTCTTTTGAAATGGATAGACATAGGCTACAACCAGTCAGAATTCACCTGGAAGTACCAGTATTAGCAAAATTAACAGTTTATGGATAGATGCAATTTGAAAAACACTCAACCAATTTGAAAAAAAGAAGCTTTCCATACAGTCCATAATGGTTATGATTAGTCCAGAATGGATGGATCTTGATGGAGAACAACTTAAATCCAAGCGGTTCCGGTCTGAGCTAGCCTTGCCAGCCGGCCCCACCCTCTTTCTGGTTCCTCTGCAATAGAGTCTTTTCCAGACCTATATCTGCTGTTTATCTGCAGCGGACCATACAAAAGCGGAACAAGATGGCGGCCGCTGCAGTCTGTGTTGTTCATTCCTGTGTGTGATCTTTTTTTCTTTGTCTTGTTGCCATTTTAACAACAGTAAAGTCCCGTTACAGACGTGCAATGTAATGACCGCATTCAAACAAACTGACTTCTGCAAATCTTCAGCAACTGACTTTTGTTGCTGTCTCCGTTCAAAAACAAGTACAGAGTTGCTCATAATACAGTGTACTCTGGTATTTACTTCAAAACAGACAACAGGCATTCAAATACGTCTCTACTGCGCTGCCATGTTTGTTGTTTACTCTAGTCAGTGCTTTGCTTAAGTCCCATCTGATTGGTTATTCCACCTCTGTTAACTCTGCCCCCTGGAAATCAAACTAAAAACCAATTATCAGACTCAGTTCATTGTATAGAATAGAATTTGGCTGGCTGGCCCGGCTACGTCTGAACACCTCCTGAAGCCTGCCTGACCAATCATTGTTAATCTAAAATTGTCTGGCCTCTATGCCATGCTTTGTTTCTCTGATTGGTTGGGTGTTTTTGAAATTGCCCTGGTCCTTAAAAGGTCCCCTATATGCTATAATGGTGTTTGCACCTCAAAAACATATCTGGAGTAGTATTTTGTTTCATTCATGCATGTTTGAGTAATCTTGTATTCTGAGCCTCTACCCTTTTCAAGAGCTAAAACGCTTGGTCTCACCACTCCACATAGACTCATGAAACCAGGAAGTTCTCCTGCACATTTCTAAAGTGCATACACCATTGCCATCACTACGAAGCAGTCAGCTCATTTATCTGTTAGCATGATTTTGCATTTTATGCTCTGTCCGTTCCCCTCTGTTTCCAGCAGGGGGTGACAGAAATCTAATCCATGCATTCCCTGCAAAGTCAAAGTAACAGTAACAGCTCCCCATGCATATACATTATTTTAAGGTATAAAACATAAAATACTAATACAAAGGTGTCCACATTTATTTCAAAAAGCCTAAAAAAGGCATAATATTGCCTCTTTGAGCAGCTCTGTCTATATTTGTGATGTCTCAGTTTTTTGTTTGGTCTGACAGTTGACAGGGGCCAGACTCATAGAAAAACAAAACAATTACAATGTTTAGGCAGTAGTGGATTATCAGAGTATTAAGAATATAATTATTTGTCTTTATTTTCTGCCAGCTTGGAAAATATCAGAAAGCTTTTGAGCATCTTGGAAATGCCCTCGTTTTTGACCCCAACAATTATAAGGTACGTGGCTGCTGTTAACAATCACACAGTTGACTGTTTTGAGGCAGTTGAGATGATTCACTGTCATGTGGCCCAGTCTGCCTTTCATCACACTCCCTCCCAGAGCCATGCGTGCCCCTCTAATATCTCTTTAATGGCTGTTTGGATTTGTAGGCCATCCTGGCTGCTGGCAGTATGATGCAGACCCATGGAGACTTTGATGTGGCCATGAACAAGTATCGTGTGGCGGCGAGCGCTGTTCCCGAGAGCCCCCCTCTGTGGAACAACATCGGCATGTGCTTCTTCGGCAAAAAGAAATATGTGGCTGTGAGTAATTGTCTACTGGTTTAACCTGGCAAAGACGTGTGTAGATGCTTTATGTAATCAAACTGGCACATTCTTAGGTCCCAGATTAGTACAGGACAGCTTCTATTGTCAAATACGCATACAGTACCATACTACTTAGATTTTTGTGCAGTTCAGCGGTGTAGCAAAACACTGCATTCTGTTTATTGGATCACAGAGAATCCTTACTTGGGCTAAAAAAAAGTAATAGTAATAGTCTTTTTATTCAAAATGTATGTAAAATTACAAAACAAGCCAGCTGCTATTGTTTATAACTACACTGAATTTGCTGACTACATTTTAGTCCAGTGTAGAGCTTTTTTGCCTAAGATGGACCATAAACGTTAGTGTTTCCTGTGTTGGTGGCAGTGTATCTGGCTCCATCTTTATGTACAATATGTGGGCAACATTTATCACTTTTCCTCTGATTAGCCCTTATATGAATGCTAGGCACACTTACATGCACACAAAACCCCTGATTTCAGGGATTTATAATGGCCAGTGAAAGACAGAAATGCAAGCATAGCCCAGATGATTTCTGCTACATCTGTGACAACAACATCCAAGCAACAGCAGAAAATTACAGACTTTGTAAAAAAGGCACATTCTGCATATTTTGGAATGAAGCTTGGTGACCAGGACAAACCATGGGCTCCTCATACAGTGTGCCGCGCTTGTGTTAAGAACCTTAGACAGTGGACCAGAGGAAATAGAAAAAGCTTAAGTTTTGGCATTCCAGTGGCATGGAAGAAGTCATAGTGATGACTGCTATCACTGTATGTATAACACTGTCATTTAGCACAATTATTAAAAACTTCATTCTTATTTTGTGGGAAAACAGTACGTGATAGGAAAATTTTAGTGGCATATTTGAATTCAGCATGACCAAAATAGGTAAAAAAAAGTTTGATTTGCGAAATGGCATAAACTTTTTTTCTAAATGCGGGGCAGTGAAGTCAGTGCCAGGCCGTGGCATAGGCGATATAGGCAAATGCTTAGGGCGCCAGCTTCTGCCACATGCTGTAATTTTTCTTCAAAACAGCTTTTGTTTGCACCACAGTGTAGTTTAATTGGTAGAGCTGCAGCACATATTCAGGGCAACTACAGCCTGCCTCAGCGTTGTGGGTTTAAGTCCGGACTCTCAACTGTCCTATTTAATAAAGCCCCCACCCCCAGAAAAAGGCAGAAAAAAAGGTTTTGTTTTTTTGACGGTCAGCCTCATATTCTCGACATATGATCATAAATATAAATGAATTAATACAGTAATATACAGTGTCATCTGAAGCATGTCACAGCATATTTCTCACTATATCTTTGCAGTATTATTATAAAAGCAACATTAACATAAGATCATACAGACTCGCTGACAGGTTTGATGGGGCTTGAGGCAAGAATCTTTCACATGGGCCCATTATAACAGAAAATATAAGAAGACCTCTGATCCTGAGGGCCATTACAACAGACCCCTTTTCCCCTTCCCCTGTCGACGGGCCTGCGTTCAGACGTCCTGACCAAAGCTTTTGTAGTCTGTAGTGTTTTCTGGAGCTACTGTCCACAGCCCAGTGTAATGGGACTGAAGGCTCATAGACTGGAGCAGGGGTGGAGTAGAGCAGAATCCATTGGGGCATCACTACAAGAGAAACTTGTGATTGGTCAGACATTTACACAAATACAAAAGTGAATGCCCAAACAGTTTGATTTATGCAGTGGTGTATGGAGGGAACAAGCCCATGTTTAAAATATAAACTTTGTCCTGAATTTTGGTGAGAAGTAAAACCATAAACTATATCAATATATTTAGTACAGTATTTGTTGTGGCAGTATGAAGCTAAATGTTATGCTAATTAACTTCTGTGACACTTGTATGATGATGTTTTTGTTGCAAACACTTTCCTTCACATAGCTTTTACATGGCTCCTGTACATAGTGCACTGTACTGTAGAAGAAAAGAGAATATCAAAAGTTATTTCAGCCAAAATGATAAGCTGCAAAAGAACAGCCTTAAGTATGTATCATCCATAAACTGTAGTTAATGGCCCCAATACTTTAATATAAAAGTTTGCCAAAGTTTGGTCAGTATGCAGAGTTTTACTTGAGCTATTCACTTTAGTACATCATATTTTATCATTTTATGCCTTCACTCCTCATTCACCCTACAGCAGCCTCCATCAGCTTGTCATATTTGTGGCTTATTTTACAGATACATTGTCAAAAGCTTAAATTACTCTCCAGAGAAGGTACAGAGAAGGACATTTTGCTATTTACATGCAGGCTAAAACTTATCACTCTTCACCACCAAACAAAATACTTTCTCTGACAGTTAAATGTGCTTCATATTTCATACCTTGACCTCTATAATATTATCTATCACAGTTGTGTATTCATTATTAATTTCTTGCCTAACAGTCTATTCCCTTTTCTCTTATATAACCACATTTCCCATAGGCCATCAGCTGCCTAAAGCGGGCCCACTACCTGTCTCCGTTTGACTGGAAGGTGCTGTATAACCTGGGCCTGGTTCACCTCACCATGCAGCAGTACGCCTCGGCCTTCCACTTCCTCAGCGCAGCCATCAATCTGCACCCGCGAATGGGAGAGCTGTATATGCTGCTGGCAGGTACTGGGCAGAGCGGATTTAGGAGAGTGATTTTGATACTAAGGGCTAGTGCTAGTGGTAGTGGTGGTTGGAAGTTACACCTTTTTCTTTGCTCTCAACAGTGGCTTTGACCAATTTGGAGGATCAGGAGAATGCCACGAGAGCGTATGAACAAGCTGCGACACTAGACCAGTAAGTGACCACTACATAATGACATTTAGTCTAAAACCACATTGGAATAAGCTTGGTCAGTGGGTCATATGGAGCTTGTTCCCCCTCCTTTCTCAGCAATTTCCACTTCAGAAATTCAGAACAATCCTAACAATTATATTAAACAGGATTGATTTTTGGTGTTTCCTTAATTGTTTGTATGTAGAGTTGTGTAAGATATTACATACATCATTATAAGCTGTGGTATAGCTCAGTTGGTTGGGCCACGGCGCATATGCAGGGCAACTACAGCCTGCCTCGGCATCATGGGCTCGAGTCCGGACTCTGACACTTTGCCAAATGCTTCTTTTTGCTCTCTACCCCATGATTTTCTGTCACGTCTTGACCACACTGTCTAATAAAGGTGAAAAAGGCCTAAAAAAAATCATAAAAATAAAAAACTTTATTTTAAATTAGAAATAATAAATATTTAGACATTAAATCTTTTTTTTTTTTTTTTACTATTTAATAAATAAGCAGTAATGAAATTCAACTCATAAGCGCTTCTCTCTTCTGTCACTGAATACAGAATATTGTGGTAGGACTGCAGATGCTATAGACAAAAGTTTCTTGAACTGTTTTAGACCAAGGACTACTTTCACATAAAAAATAAAATAAAATCAGACCATCTAATCTGCAAACCAGCCCCAGCACCCCTCCACCAACACTACGCACCGCTTGTGTAATGTCAGACAAAAGGCAACTGTCTCAATTTAGGGCTACATTTGACTAGTTTTGATTTAAAAACAACTTAGAAGTACTCATTAATTTGCTTAAGGAATCATGTGGGGGTAATTTAAGAAACACTGGCCCCGTCCCAATACTCGCACTTTCCCGCCTGTGCCCTTTTGAAGGCCGCGAGTGTGTAGTTTGTCCTGTTGTTCTGTAATGCTCTCAAGGACACTTCACTGTGCCCTTCTAGTGAGAGTGGATTGATGCGGACCTTGCTGAAGTAGATTACCCACAATGCATTTGGTTGTGACGTTTTTGAATGCCGTTGTTTGTTTCTTAGCAACTCAGCAGTGAACAATAACTGGCAAAAATGGAAAGATTTCAAAATGCATTAACAGGAAAGCTAACCTGATAGCAATGTTTAAATGAATATGCCTACTGTCCAGGTAACAACACTGTATTCAAGTTAGAGACATGTCTTATTTATTTGTGAGTAAATTGATCAAACTCTCAGCTGTTGTTGCCCGTCTGAAAAATCCAGCAGCAGTTATTAGCACTGCTAATAGACAGCTCTATGTTTGCTCTATTGAACAATTTAACATTTAAAAATGGCACACTTCAACAAGGTGCTTAGTGCTTAGTGCGGTGTATTGGGACCGGGCCATTGATATAAAATCTCTCTCCCACCACTTGTCCATGGACTGCAGTTTGAGATTCACTGCTATAGACCTTTAATATTCACAAGAGAAGGTCGATTACTTCTGTTACTGATTCTGAGAAGTGAGAGAAAATGGATGAGAACAACTCAGCAGTTTAGCAGCTGTGTGATGTTACACTTCATAAATCAAAATACTGAACACTCCACCAGAGTTTAGTTTGCAAATTAACCATTCGCATATAGCATCTTTTAACAATATTATATTATACACATATACCGTATTTACCAGTATATAAGTCGCTCCGGAGTATAAGTCGCACAAGCCAAAAAAGGCATAATGAAGAAGAAAAAAACGTATATAAGTTGCACTGGACTATAAGTTGCATTTTTTGGGGGAAATTTATTTTACAAAAGCCGACACCAAGAACAGACATTTCATCTTGAAAGGCAAGTTATAGTAATAATAGAATAGAGAACAAAAGCAGAGCATAAACAACGAACTGAATAGGTGTCTCGTATGTTAACGTAATATATTAACAGTTATTCACATAACTATAGCATAAAGAACATAATATAACAAGTTCACTAAACTCACCATCTCACTCCTAATCACTAAATCCTTTAAATTCTTCATCCTCGGTGTCGCTTCTGAACAACTCCGCCAACTCCGGAGGTAGACGAAGCGCCGCTTCCTCCTCTGCGTCCTTCCTTCCTCTTCTGTCGTCAGACTCAGCATCAGTTCCATTTCCAATTATTCCGCTCTTTCTCAGTTGTCTTTATAGCCTAAGTTGTTAGTGGTAATGTTTACATTTTAAATTGTCAGTGGTACAGGTGCAGCAGATGCTGGTACACAAGCCTAGAGTTCCTTCTCGTGGCTGTCAGTGTGAAAACAACGAACACGTGAAATGTTTTAATATATAAGTCGCACTCCTAGCCAGACTATGAAAAAAAGTGCGACTTATAGTCTGGGAAATACGGTACTGCAATAGCACATATGTTATTCTCTATTCTCAAGTATTCTTCTCCTTCAGCAATGCTTAGTTTGCAAAGTAGCCATGTTTTTTTTAAATTTAACACTGTTTCTTTAAACATTATCCAACCGTGCCTACCTTATGGACTATTTACTAGACGCCATGTGCACACACATCTGTTCGTATTGTCCCCAGAAAATCCAGGTTGAATTGACAGAGGGTAGACTAATTATTGTATAAGCTGGTCAGGGCACACAGAAATGGTTTCCTGTATTGATTTTTCCACAGATCCAATCCTTTGGTCAACTTAAACTTTGCCATCTTCCTCTACAATCACGGAGACAAGAAGGGGGCTCTGGAGCAGTACCAGGAGATGGAGAGGAAAGTCAACGTGATCCGAGACAGCAGCAGTAACCTGGAGTTTGACCCCGAGGTATTCTGGATGTTCTGCTTATAGTGTCTAAGCCCTGTGATATGAACCCAGCTCTTCATCTAAAGCCTTTGTTTGTTTTCCCAGCTGATAGACATGGCGCAGAAGATGGGGGCAGCCCTGCAGGTCACAGACACTCTGATGTGGACTAAACCAGCAAAGGACTCCAAATCCAAACCCAGTTCAGGATCAGCCACTAAAACCACCGGAGCAGCTCTGGGCACTAACCAGGCTCTGGGTCAGGCCATGTCTTCAGCCGCCAGCTACAACAAGAACATACAGATGCAGGCAGGTCAGTAAGAATCCTACACAAACAGGTAGTGATTCTAGTAAAACCATAGATCTACTGTATGCAAAGATTAGCTGGGCTGGACCGTTACTAAGATCTGCCAGCTTGTCTAGCACATTCTGGGTCTGAGGTGCACGCAATACAAAAACATATGGAAGCTGAATAAAATGTTAAAAGTTAATCCATCTTTTAGGGATGTAACAATATTGGCAATTTTGTGATATTGCAGTATTGTCGTGGACTTTTACAATATCTCCTGGGACAAAAAATCATGGTTTTGTTGCAGTGGAATTTTAAAAAAGCAAAGGGAACTACACAGACCATGATCCTTTGCTCTGTTTCAGTGCAGCCCAAATGAAAAAAGTACTGTTATTAAATGGTTATTTAGACTTAATCTTTTGAAATATAACAATAATTAAAGCATTTTTAGAGAATATATTTTGCTATTGTGAGCATTTCAGCAATACTCTGAGCCCTCCCACAATTTCATAGTAAATACCATACCTTGAGATTTGGATATTGTTACATCCCTACTGCCTGCCTTTGGTGCAGGAAGCAAGGGGGTTGGATTCCCCTCTAACCAGACACACAATGATTTTAAAAGGTTGTCAAGGGGGGCACAAGGTCATTGTCACATGACCTGGCACGGTGGCAAAGTGGTTAGAGTTTTCATGTTCTCCCTGTGTCTGGGTGGGGATCCTCTGGGTGCTTCGGTTTCCCCCATCAACCTAAAACAAGCACAGTAGGCTAATCCTCCAGCTAAGTGCTCCTGAACAGGATCCTGCCTCAAGATCTGGAGAAGGGTCCTTAGGCGCTGCTCAGTGGAAGGATGGGTCGAATGCAGAGAACAATTTTTTCTACAGGGGAATAAATTATACCATATCTTACCTAAAAGTGACCGTTTTTATCAATAATAATCTCATGAAAAAGAAACACTGTTTATAACACAGACTATAGAATAAAATCTGGATTTATGACTGTTGCTGGAGATTGTGACTGTTTTTGTATCCAAAAAGACATTTCTAGCCTCTTTTCCAACATCCAAATTAGGATGGGAGCCTAAAATATACCTGCCTTGTGAGACAACAGACTTACATATAGTTTTGCCTCTGAGACACCCTGAGATGATTTGGCTCTGCATACATTTCAGCAGTCATCGTGCTGTCTGTGTATATCATATACAGTATGTCTGACTAAAACAGCTCCTGGTACTTGACATATGGATGTGCAACAGCTTTTTTTTGTTCTGCAGTATGACATAACTTTAAAGTAAAATACAGAAAATATTAAATCATTTTTTAAATTAAAACCAGATGTAATGTGTTAACCATTCATAATTTTAAGTATACCTATTATTTTTAGATATCTTTACATCATCACACTGCAGGACATTATGAAATTGATTACAAAAATGTTGGCTCCTCTAAAGCTTAGTGAATCCAAAGCCAGTTTCTCTTTGTCCTATGAGTTCTCTGTGCAATTCACTATAGAGAGATCAGACACAATATAGAAAGATAATGCGCTTCACCCTCTGTAACCCGAGAGTGTAGAAGATCCTTTTTCAATATGGGATCTTAAAATATCTCGTCCCTGTGTAGATGTGTTGTATAAAAGTTGTTTCTCCTGCTGTATTAGATTAAACATATGTGCTGCAGTACATGAAACAGCAGCGCACCTCTTGCTTTTGTATATTTTTGGCAACAATGACAAATCAGTGCAGTGGAGAATGAAACACAGGTGAGCTAATAAGTTAAGGCGGCTTTGATTGTAGTGGCTCATGCTCCAAGACAGAAGTGGATATGAGAGGTGTTCTGCAGAGGAGGGCTACTGCTGCTGCTGGGCTTACGGTTATTAAACCCTCTCATCAGAACAAAGACATTTCTGCTGTTACTTTACATAGAAACATTTTCATTTAAAACTTGAGCTTTTTCTCAGAACACTGGCCTCATGCTTTAATTGCAGGCTGTACAATGTGTGGTTTGATACCTTTTTATAATCTCAAAGAATAGAGGATTGGGAAGGATTTTACAGTTTAGAGCAGCTTTTTTATCATGATTTATATTGTCAAATAATGTTTATATCAAAGAAGATCTATCCCATATGTGTTATAGGGACGCCTGTAAAAAATAAAAAGTACTGTAATATAGAAAATGTTCTAACCCAAGCTCCAAATTGTACTACTACATAATATTACAATGTTGATGACATTATTATTATCTTCTTTTATAACCTTGCTTATCAATATAGCCTATATTTAAAAAAAAAAAAGTACCCATACCCATAATCAGACTAAAAAGTATTTGTTTTCTGCACTGCAGTATAATAAGTTATTTTCATATCTTTTACATACATTTACAGCAGTGGTTCTCAACTGGTGTGGCATCAGGATCCACCGTCACCCTAAAATCCAGAGAGATGTTTCAACTCGTCAAATGTATTGATTAAACCTGACATAGTATATCAGAATATCTCATTTTGCCAACACGAAAAAGATGCTACAGACAGACAGAGAGAATTATTGCATACATCCAATTAGCTGCATTTTAATTTAAAACAACTTACATCAGTAACTTCATCCTTTTTAATAGACTCAGTTGTGCTTTTATGCGCAAACGTGAAATAAAACATGTGTTTTAAGTGTCATTGTCTTGTTAAAACTCTCCAGTCACTTGTTCAAGCATTGATCATAAGACTGACATCACAATCTGGACATTTTTAACAGACTCAGGTCATGTTTAGATGCAAAATACATGAAATAAAAACAGTGCTACTGGGAAATAAAAAATGCAGTGCCAATCAAAAGTGCAAAATTCAAAAGGATTCAACTATGAAAAATGAACTTTTCTTCTGATGACCTTTTCAGTGGTAAATGTTGGGAATTTTCTGAGGAATTTTGGGTGGCTGGAGCCTGTTGCTTTGGTCTTAATGTTTTTGGATCTTAAGTAAGTTATTTCCTAAAGACTGGTAGTAGGTGTGCAAGTTCATAAATGGCAATAAACTAACAGTGATTGTTCAAAACATAATTTCAAGGTTATGGCTATGTTTGGCAATAAAGCTCTATTCTATCCTTTACATGCACAAAAAGCCACAAGTCCAGTCACATAAAAGAGCAAACAGCACTGAAAAGCAATGAACTGTAAAGAGATAGTATTTTAGTTAAAGAAATATTTGTAGCTTAAAGAATCTGTAACATTCACTGAAACTGAAACTGACTGCTTTTCAGAGACAGCCTATAAAAAAAAAAGACTTTCTACATTTTTCACACAGCTTTTGTTTTATAAATGGTGCCAGGGCTGCACAATATATCACAAAATTATCGCAATATCAGCAAACGCAAAATCCTTATCGCAACAATCATAATATATTGCAATAACGCTGTGGTCTTTCATCTGACAGAGATTTACACTGAAGAATCATTTTCCACCAGAGCCTTAAAAGAACATGGGTCGAGACTAAATAAAAATGTTTAAAAAGTCCAGTTTTAGTGGTAATTTAATTAATTTAGTCACAGCTTAGCCTTGTTTTATTCCTGGTTTAGTCTGTGGTAAGTTTTGATTTTGTCACTGTTTTGACTTGTAAATGCAGGAACTTACATTTTTACGAAATGTAGTGAATTTAACTTACTGTAAATATCGCAATAATATCATTATCGCAATATTCAACATAGTTATCGAATATCGCATGTTTTCTCCATATCGTGCAGCCCTAAATGGCGACTACTGTAAATGACTGTGGGCTGTAAATGCATAAACCCGACTGTGTTTTGTTTTGTTCCAGTTGTGTCCAAAGGCCCGTCGATGCCCCTGGAGCCTGAGGCAGATGTGGAGGCAGCCCCGAGCCCGCCCTCAGACCCGCCCGGATCTCCTGAACCTGTGGACCCAGACAAACCCAAACCCAAGAGCTCCAAGAGGAGACCTAAAGCGGAGGAGGGCAACTAGTACCAACACAACTTCATATAGAGCCAAATCAGTGCTGAACACCAACGACACTATATGTGGCGCTGTAAATATTATAAATGGTAGACAGATGTTTTATTTATTTTTTTCCGCAACATCAAAAAAATCACCAGTTTACATTTTATAACGGTATTATTTTTTAGAAATGTGAATTATAGGTACTATTGTGAATATGTCCAGCAGATGAGCCTGAAATCATATTAAAAAATCTCCTAAAATTCAAAATCTGGATTCTATCAGATGCTGTATTTTGGTGTAGTGAGGGCAGCTGTTTTTCGTAGGCCATGTTTGAATGAGAGCAGTCTGTATTGAAGATGATGCAGTTTGAGTTGAACATGAGCCCAGAGCTGTGACAATCACCGCTTCAACAACAGTACATTGTTTTCTGCTATAAAAATAGTCAAATGTAAATTTGTATAATCTGAATAAATGTTTATTAGATGTATATGTTTAATATTAAATGAAATAAGGAAAACTGAATGTCCTTTGCTTATTTCATGTCATGTTTGTGTTTTTCATTAATTACCCTCCGAAGTAATGGACCCTCGTTCACACAAACAAACCACACAACTAGGATTCCCATTGTAAAGATATTTTTTAAAGTAGCAGCGAGACATATACTATACCCGCAAAATTGAGTATGCATCTATCCACATTGGAATACATTTACTTAGATTATAAGGAAAAAAAAAATCCATTTGCATAATGAATGTTCACAAGCCTCAATTTCTCAGTATACTGGAGAAAAGCCTGGATGGATCACATTTGTATAACTACATACAGCACACACTGCTTCCACTGTGGAACGGCACAGAGAGGACATGCAAACTCAAAAGGTCAAAGGTCGAAATAAACTTCTTAAAGCACGGTTACAGCTCTGCTCAGTTTGAGTGTTAAAAGGACTATATTATGCAAAATCAACTTTTTTCAGCTCTCTCTCATGTTATAATGCTGTTGCCTCATCATAAACAGACCTGGAGGTGTGTTTTGTTCCATTCACGCCTGTTTGAGTAATCCCGTATTCTCTGGCGATGAGTTAGTGAGGCACCAGAACGCTCGGTTCCACAAGCCATTGATTCCTCACAGCTATTTTTCATTTAGTAGTAAAATGGCATCATACAAAACATTTTAGGAAGTAAGAAGCGATTTTTTTTCTATGATTCTGTTCAAGTAATTATTGGAAATGCTTTCTTTTAGTCAGACGATGTTTTTAAAGTTTGATTCTAGAGCTTAAATAACTTGGAGAGGGCTGAAAATGATCCCAGCTGCTTGAAAGACGTAGCAGGATACATTATCTCACATAGGGACACACTGATTCTTGAATGTCAGTGGATTTCTATGACCCTCCATGAGTCTCTTGTTAGAGTGCGTGCGTCTGAGCAGCCTCTGGTGAACACGGTTCCCAGTCAGCTCATGGCCCTGGAGTTATTTCTCTGGCTGTGGAAGATTGCCTTCTCATTGCCGTGGTTCTGCTCTTCATATGGCCTCTGGAACCTGCTCCACACCCAGCACAAGTCTCAGTTAAAGTTCGCTGTGGGGAATGGAAATGTTATTAATGGACTGTAAGATGCAAGTTTCGGGGTTAAACTCACTGAGGCGGAGAACAAACCTACGTGCTGAGGGTAAAATATTAAACTAGCCTGTTTGAATGAAAGCTGGAGGGCTGAATGTTTATTGTATTGGTTGCAAAAGAAAATTAAAGCAGTCATTTTTAAGCTCAGTGCCATCTAATGGATCTTACTGCAGTGTTACAAACTGTTGGGCTGGGTGCATTTTTTGGTAAGCATGGAGTTGTAATACTTCCATGACAGAGTGCAGTTCAAACACATGCACAAATAGAAAAACAGGAGAATCTAGACTGCCCCTAGTGAATAAATGTAGTGTGAATGTTTGTCAGTGACTCACTGGCCACTGTTACATTTACTTGAGTAACTTTATGAATAAATTGTACTTCTAGCGGTAGTTTTATTGCAACATACCTTTTCTACTTGAGTGATATTATTTTGGGTACAATTTTTGGCTACTCTACTGATTATTTAAAATATATATTTTTTGTGAATAAATGATCTGTTCCTGTGTTATCAGTAAAAGTAATATTTGATTTATACATGTTTACCTCATATCTTGGGACACATAGGTCATTTTTGTATTTAAAAAGAATATATATATATATATACTGCTCATACCACCTTTAATTTTTTATCGTATAAAGATTTAATTTGTTTTTGCTACTTTTTATTGTTTATTGTTTAGAAATACCGGAATTTTTTACATTATTGTATGTTTGTCTGATTACATCAAAACTAAAACATTCATCAGACGTTAAGGCCGTACAGTTACGTAAGTATACATGAGCAGTTTTTTCACCAAATACATTTTTACTTTTACTTGAGTAATTACTTAGATGACTGCTTCACACTTCTCCCCCAATATGTTTGTTTATTGTATTATATTTTTAACTGAAACAAACAAAAACACAAACCATACACCCTCTAGATGCACATCTTTACACTTTAGAACAGGAAATAAATAATTAAAGGTCCTATATTATGCTTCTTTTCAGGCTTTTTGAAATAGTTTTGGACTTCTTTGCATTAGTAGTTCACGTTTTATAACTTAAAACAATGTATACAGTATTTATGGAAATGTCTTCTTTTGCAAAGCTGTTACTTTGACTTTGCAGAGAACACTTGTTGATGCCCCCTGCTGGCAACAGGGAGAACAGAGGAAAAAATGATAAAATTAAATAAAATTAGCACAGCTATTAGCAACATGCTGCTAACAGTTTTATAAATAAATGAGCTGACTGCTTCGTAGTGACGTCATTTTCAGCTCTTGAGAAGGGGACGGCCTCTGCATACAGGACTACTCACACATGCATAAATGAAACAAACTACTCCTCCTGTTTTTGAGGTGGAAACATTATAACATGATTAAAAGCCCAAATAGTTGATTTAGCAGAATAGCTTTAAGTAGTTCAGAGACTTCAATATCTGTCTTTAAAGCAGGTCATATTCCTGTACTTGTACTGTATATGACCTGAGCTGCCTTTGGACGTCTTCCTCGTCCTCAGATTGGTTCATGTCTTCCACAAAAGTTATAAAAAGCCCTGGTCCTGTAGTATTTTTCCAGTAAAATGTCTCACAGGAGGAAATAATATTAGACACTGAATGTATTGTAATCAAATGCAGTATTAAGTGACTTTTACAGCAGTGGTAATCTCTTCATGCCACTTCCAACCACTTCTAAATGTAAAACAATCCTTCTGTAAATGTCTTTTGTTCAACTGGGCTTATCTTTGCCTGCTGTGAGGTTTGAGGTTCATCTCTCAGCAGGTCTTACCCATGAGCAAAATGATAAGTGGTGCAGCGGTGTAATCCTTCACCCAGACAGAGAGTTCCAGGTAATCTGGAGTCTTACTGAAGTTCTGCAGTGGTTAGTGTTGGAGGATTTGAGAGACACAGATCTGCGAGGCTGTCCTCCTCACTTCACCACATTCACATTTCCTTGTACTTGTAAAGCCTTTAAGCAGAGTAGTTATGTAAGAGGAGGAGTTCTGTCTGAAGCAGCAGTCTCTGGTCCGTGTCCGCTCCCCAGATAATCAGCACTTCTCAAGTATCTCCATCACAGTGGACCACTCTTCCACGTCTTAAGGCTGTTGTACAATGCGTCTGAATCCTTCTGCATCAGTTTTTCACTTCTCTGATTAGAATGTGAACCAAAAACATATTTTAAGTTAAACAGCGTTAAAGTGGGCCAGCTGTACCAATTGCAAAAGCAGAAATATAAAACACTTGGTTATGTAATCAGTTTGCAGATTTTGGACTAATATGTATTGCACAGACTGATGAGAGCACATGAAGTTAAACCCGGTGAAGAACACTGTTGTTGAGCTGGTGGTAAAAGTCTGTGTTTATTATTCAGGTCATGTCTGGGACAGGAATGATGCTCCTGGCTACTCACAGAGTATTTATTTATTTATTATAAGCCATAATACGTTTAATAAAAGTAATAAGTTTTTCCAAAAAAGATGTGTGGCACAAACATGGCACTTATGAAGAACTGTTGATAGTTTTGCCATTCAACACCAGTATATGTCTTATTAGCAACTCTGTACTTATTTGTGAACGGGGACAGCAGCAGAAGCCAGTTGTACAAAGACTTGTGGAAGTCAGTTTTGTTACATTGGACGTCAACGAGACTTTAATTTGGTAAAAAGATGAAGAAAAAAAGTGCAGGACTGAACAACAATGAGGATTTCAGCAGAAACAGGTGAAGGAAAGCACTAAACATCATTAATCAGGTGAAAGAAGTTAAAAACTTTGCGCTGAATTAGGCGGCACCATGTTGGATATTTTTGATTGGAGATTACCTTCTACTCTTGATGCAGATAAACGGCTGTGATAGGTCAGAATCAAGCAAGTCCATTGGAAATGGCTCACTAAGGCTGAGGAACAAAAGGCTACAGTCTTCTGTACCCACAGCTTATGATGGTAAGCCCTGATACCTTAATACTTTGTGAGGTCATGCATAATAATGGTGCTCACACATATTTTCTCAAGTATTTAATAAATATATATCAGCCTGACTGTTGACTTTTGGTTTCTGTTTAATTAAGTCAGGAGTAGAAATTTAAGGAGGAAAAAATATTGCAATAATCATGACCTATCAGTTTATTAAACTGATACTAAGATAACTCAAGTAATAAAATGAGCTTTAGGTAAGGTCAGTCAGGGGCCAATAAGGAAGTGATTAGATTTTGGTGGGGATACAGTCTGGGTGCAGGATGTTGTATTAGGTGCTTTGTGAGATACTGACGTCACAGCTGTCACAGACACTAACACCAACCACAAGGGGTCAGTAACAGAACAAATTATTATTAATCTTCTTTATAGTGTGGACTATTGCGGCTGAAATAATGCCCCTAAAGTCAAATATCTTGGGTTCCAATCCAGGTCTTGACATTATATCTTTACCATTGTTATATGGTCTTGTACTTCAAACTTGTGCCGTCTGAGATCGCTATAGGACATTAACATTCATCATGAAACCTATACCTGTTCACGCATGCATGCTCCACACAGATGCACTATTCAATGTTTTTTTTTTTTTTTTTTTAATGACCAAAATCCCACTCCTAACCTTGAAAAGAAGGCCACATCCAGACTGGAGTATATGAAGAAGACTGTGGTGAAGGTCACATGACTGTCTTTACTACATCAGGTAAACATCGCACACACATGACCTTGTAAATACTGCACTGAGCATGTATTCACTCCACTGTAAGAAGAAGATGAAGAAGCCATATTTCATGTTGAAGGCTGATACGATAGAAAGAAATTACCTGTGCCCTTATTTGGAATGTGTAACCAGATTTAAGAATATTTATCTGGAGATGATTAATGAAAAGCTTCCTAATAAAGTCTATGGATATTGCAGAGCTGTGTGCCTGTTTTATATAAGCTTTTTCTCCTGTAATAACTTTTGGCTTTTTCGCATTATGAGTAAACTTGTTTTGGAAAAGTGATGGCAGTAAGCATTAAAAATTTTAGGTCACTTGATATGAAAATATTTATGCACGGCACTCTCCATAGGGGTTCGAACGCCGTGTGGATGGGTGCCTAAAGTAACCTTCGCTCAGTCGGTGAGTAATGCACTGCACCAAGTTACAAAGCAGATGTGTCTACTGAAGAGGAGTTTCATACCAGAGCCGTGCTGTTAGCTGGAGATCAGACGCGTTTAAGCTTTTCTGTAAATTCTATCATGCAAAGTCGAGTCCGCAGTCACTTCACTACAACAAAACAGAAGCTAAGTAAGGAAAAAACAAGTCTTGCAGTGTTAAAGAAACAGGGCTGCAGAAATTGTTGTTGCAGATTTTCCAAAAGGCATCCTGAGATATCACTCTTGGCTGAACTCTTCATGGCTCAAGGCCTACCTTCTGTGCTTTTGTCTACTTTAAACGTCTGACTATGCCTTATTAACTGATGGTTACCTCACTTTTGTGCACCAAAGCAAGGGTCTGGTTCTCAGATTTGAGAGCAAATGAGGACAGAGCTATTCTATGCATTATTGTTTGTGTGTTAAAGGAGATATAGTATGCTTTTCTTTATATTTTCTAAAACAATCTTGGTCACCTCTAGACCAGCATTACAACCTTTAAAAACATAAACTAAAAGAGAAAGTTTTTATGAAGTACTCTATGGTGCCATAAAGAAATAGCAGACTATTGGTATTTTGAACATAACTTAAAGAATAAAAAGAACTTCACTTCCTTAAATGTTTTGTACAAAATGAAAAATGTGAGGAATCAGTGGAAACAGAGCTGTACACTGTTTTTTGGATAAATGAATGAGAGCAGACTAGTTGTAGAGGGCTTGTTGATTGGTCAGTGCTTCCTGGAGTGGGCGGGGGCTTGTGGGAGAGGCGGAGCTTCGTGCAACCGAGTGTATTGACTTCAGGTATGTTTTTGATGAGGGAACAACATTATTACATGGTAGGAAGTTTTATAAAAAAGTCAGTTTTGCTTAATATATTTCCTTAAAGGTCAAAATAACCTCACCATGTTTATACACAAATGTAAATGTGTTGGTAGGAGTATCTAGTTTCTATTAGGTAATGGAGTTTGCATGAACATAACAACGACATTCATATCCACACATATTTTGATGTGCTCATGGTTCAGAGTTGTAAAACATAATTGCTATTACTACTAAGATCACAATCATGTTACAGAGGTCAGATAACTGGATATGAGAAGACAGACAAGCAGAATTTACAAAAAAAATCTGCCAAGTAAACACATAATGTAGCTTTGCACAATGATATCCACAAAATATCCAGTATCTGTGTAAATAGCAATAGTATAATGTTGATGTGACATGCAGTACTTCAGTGTCAAGTGCTGTGCCCTCACTAGGAGCAGCTGCAGAGCGGAATATGGCACTTAATTAGCACAGCTGTTAACATGAAGTTCACAGATAAATGAGCTGAGTCCTTCGCAGTGATGGCGGTTTGAGCTCTGTATTAACTAGAACATATTCACACAAACGCAGGGCTGTGTATTTTCACGCCTCTTTTGGGGGTGCTCGAGGGGGGTGTGAGAGACTGCTGAGAAAAGTTTAGGTTGTGCTCAGACAACTAGACGCTCCTTTTTTTAGCTTTTACCATCTTATAATATTGTTTGCACCTCAAAAACATACCTGGAGTAGTATTTTGTTTCATTTGTGTATGAGTAACCTTGTGTGCTGCACCTCAGATACTTCCTCCAGCTCTATGGGGGAATCCCAAGGCTCGCCCAGGCCAGCCGAGAGACAACGTACCACCAGCATGTCCTAGGTCTTCCCTTGGGTCTGTGCCCGGTCTGTCCAGAACACCTACACGGAATATGTCTCCAGAAAGACGCCCAGAGGCATTTATACCCCTTCACGCTGTATGTTGCTAATTCTCAACGTACCATTTAATCCAAGACTGCTGCAGAAATAATGCGTGTTTTCCTTTGAAGCCTGTTTGAAGAATTTTTTTTTATATAATTGGAAATAAATTCAGACATTAAGGAGTTAAACAGATGCCCGAGCCACCTCAGCGGCTCTACTCCGAGCTCCTCCCCCTATCTCTAAGGGAGCACTTTGTGGTTGCTAGGCTTTCGGTCATGACCCACAGCTCATGATCACAGGTGAGAGAAGGAACATAGATCAACCACTAAATCGAGACCTTTGTCTTTTAGCTCAGCTCCTTCTTCAACACAACAGACCGATATATTTCAGCCTGGACAGACTCAAGTAGAGACAAATGTGTGCATTAAAAGATAAATGACAGAGAAAAGACTTACTGAGAGCAATAATTGAAATAGCTTTTGGCACTTAGACTCTGGCAGAGAAGATGTTGAGCGGTGCAATAAAGGTGCAGAGAAGGAGTGGTGTGCTAGTGTTTTTATTTACCCTGTATCATGAAAAATCAATAAACAAAATTTGAAAAAAAAAAAAAAAAGGTGCAGAGCAGGGTAGATGATCGAAAGTCTTAGAGCCTAGACACTGGTGGTGGTGGAAATCAGGTGGACCTTCTGATGCAGAGATGAAGAGGAAATATTTGCTGCAGAGGCGGTGATGGGGAGGAGGTGAGGAGGTGAGGCTAACCCTGAGATTCTTTAACTGCTCCATTTAAGGCAGGAATACCTACAAAATATGTGAGTTTCTTCATCCCAGGGTTAATACCAGGTGTAGACCTTGTTTAGTTTTTGTTTGCACCTGCAGTGTAAGCCATCAAAAGTGTTATGAAGCTGTCAGAAAACTGCACCTCACACAAAGACATGCACCACTGTACTGATTCTTTATAAAGCTATATACCTTTTTTAACTTCTTTGTCTAAAACTGTTTCATTAAACTCTAACATTTGTGCTTGAATAATTTTAGCACCACTTCACACCTCTCATATCAGCACTGCATTTTTTTAAAGAAGGTGAGACGCAAGAAAGATAGGAATCTCTCACTATGAAAAGTGAGCATAAAGGAGCTGATAGCTGAGAGCTAATTTTCTCAGACAAACCAGCTCTCCAAAAATGTGATCAATACACAATTAAAGCAGGCGAATGAAACACATTTGGAAAGTGGACCCAATCTAAAACTCTATTTCATGAAAAGTGCTTTTATTAATCCTGTCCAGTCATCAGTGGCTGTATTTTCTGCTCCATATCTGTGATCAGAGACAGCAGAGATCCTCCCTCCTCAGCATTCTCCACTAACCCTCTGAGTCAACACTTACAGAGATGTCCGGGTGTCACTTCGGAGATGGCGGATTATTTACGATGGTGCGGTGGAGCGGAGGTGGCATTTTGCTGTTTAAATGAAATATAGTGTTTCTGTTGCTCTCAGTCTGGAGATATGAGCTGATTTTACTGTTACAGCAGCCTCAGAGTGGTAAAATGGACCAGTCTATGTGATGTTTACTGCCATTCATCCTAAAGCAGAGTGGAGGGAGGTTAGCACTCACTGCAGGACTCACATTAAAAAGCCTGGGGGCAAGTTTCAGATTTTAAAGGTGCAGTGTATCAAATGATATAGAAATAATAATAATAATAATAATAATAATAATAATAATAATAATAATAATAATAATAATAATGCATCAGTCTTCTATACACTCCTCTAGACGCTACTACCAAAAACTACTACTGCTGTTGTTTTGTATTTCTCTACAATGGAAAACTACAAATGTGATGCTTCTTAGAAAGTGGCAGGAAATCATTTTAGTTCAGTTTTTTCCTGTTTCTGCAACTGCCCAAAGAAGACAAACTGAGCACTGCATGAGATGAAGTGCACTTTTTTTAGCACTCTTTCTTACATGAAGCTTTTGGATCTCCAACAACTAAATAGTGCTTGTTCTAAATGTTCAAATTGAAGTTTTTTTTTTATGTTGTTAAATTATGTTACTCTAGGACTATACAGTACTCTAATGTTAGCTGCATTTAACCTGCTAATCTACTGTAATTACATTGTAACATTAAAGGTCCTCTATTCTGCTATATCAGCTTCTTTGAGTTTTTAACCATGTTATAATGTTTGCACCTCAAAAGCATACCTGGAGGAGTAGTTTCTTTCATTCGCACATTTAAATAATCGTGTATACTGAGCCTCAAAAGCTGGAAACACTCGGTCTCAGGGCTCTACGTAGACATGTGAAACCAGGAAGGGCTCCTGTGTGTTTCTAAAGCACAAACACTGTTACCAGACTTGTTCTGATCATTCATTCATTTTCTACCGCTTATTCCTGTTATGGGTCGCGGGTGGAGCCTATCCCAGTAACTTTGGGCCTTAGGTGGGGTACACCTTGGACAGGGGCCAGTTTGTCGCAGGACTAACACAGAGATGAACACAGACAGACAACCATTCACTCTCACATTCATTCACTAGGGGCAATTTAGAGTCACCAATTCACCTAACACATGCATGTCTTTGGACGGTGGGAGGAAGCTGGAGAACCCTGGAGAGAACCCACAGTAACACGGGGAGGACATGCAGACTCCACCCAGAGAGATCATGTGATGGTGGGTTGGTCGGCCCCGGGCTTGAACCCACAATCTCCTTGCTGGGAGGCAAGAACGCTAACCTTTGTCCCAGTCAGATCTTTAATCTATCTGCTAGTCATGTTGCCAAAACCTGTGCTAGTTAGGCGTTTTATGTTCTGTCTAGTCTCCACTGTATTATTGTCGGCGTTGTTGTAGTGGTTAGCACTCTCTCCTCACAGTAAGAAGGTCCCAGGTTTGATTCCAGGATTGAGTGGGGCCTTTCTGTGTGGAGTTTGCATGTTCTCCTCTCCTCTGGGTGCTCTGGTTTCCCCCATCAACCTAAAACGTGCACAATCGGCTAATTCTGTAGCTAGGTACTCCTGACCAGGATCCTGGCCCAAGATCTGGAGAAGGGTCCCTGGGTACTGCACCGCGGCAGCTCACTGCTCCTGAGAGGTTGCCCCAGCGGCTTTGAAGGCTGGGTCAAATGCTGAGAACAAATTTACAATAAAGTCTGTCTTAACCTCTTAACAGGAGCCTTTTATTGGAAACAACAGGCCATACTGTAATGTAGAGCTGCTTTTGGCAACAGCTCATAAAGACCAGAGTCGAGGGGTTAACACCATACGGACAGCTTTTGTAGGGGTGAGTGTCTATGTTCCCCGGCACTCTATACATCCTGGGGAACATATGTACTGAAAAACAAAGGTACCTGCATATTTATGAAAGTGCCTTTGTTCCCCAGTACCTATAGTGTTGTAGTCAAGACCATACTAACAAAGACCAATACCAGTTCAAGTCCAGAGTGAGCCAAGACCAAGACAAGGCCAAGATTTTTAGGGTTTGAGACTGAGACTTTTAAGGGCCGAGAGCAAGTCGAGACCAAGACCAAGGCAAACTGAGGCAAACAAACCCTGTGAACAAACACTAAAATCAAAGCGAAAAGCTTTAAAAAGTGATTCAAAAACATTATTGATAATTTTAATGATCTAATGCAACAGACTCCACAAACAAACAAAGAACAGATCATTATCCTGGTTCTTCTAAGGCTGAAAAGTAATTATGCTCAGTATTTTCTTATGCTTGGTAATAAAACAAATCTCAGAGAATGCCACATCTGAGACTGAGACAACGCCGAGCAAAATTGGATACGAGACCCAGACCAAGACCAAGAGTAAAACTGCAGCTGAGACTAAGACGAGACCAAGATCATTAAAAATTTGTCTCAAGACCAAGACTCAGGCTCGGGCTCTCCAACACTACTGGAGAAGGTACGTGCACATTCTGGTAAGTCCTGATGTTTCGTTATCCTAGCCCTAACCTTAACCTTAATTTTCCCTGGGGAACATAGGTACTGGGGAACATTGATCTGACCCCCTTTGTAGGACGCTTCATATCCCTTTGACAAATAAAAACGCTCTCTGTACTGAAGTGACCCACATCACTCCACATATAAAAATGTCCTCATCTCATAATTTGTCCTCATGCTAAACTTTGAAATCGTAAATCTCTCTCTGATTACCAGCGTCACTGTCTCGCCACCCTGCTCATCTCTGCGATCTGTTTGGGATTTCGGCTCCCGTAGCTGGATTAGCATCTCCACATCTTCATATCCAGTCTAATTACATTGCCCGCCGTCACTCCACTCGAACCATATTGCGCAACATCACTAATAAAGCCTAATTATGTAACGTTATAAATATTAGTTCTTGTTCAGATGTGTCATTGGGGCGCTAATGGTGCAGATAATGTATTTTTCTGCTAATCATGCTAGTTTTTCATGAAGGGAACGTGGCTTTGCATTTTAATAACGCTCTTGTTGGAGTCTGTTGTTGTTGTTTTTCGTTAGATGCTGTTTACCCGGTGCAGTTCTTCCTAAAAATTGCATCCCCCGCCCGTCCGGTGGAGCCGACTCAAAGACCCCCCGCGTGGAGCTCAGAACAGCAGCTCTATCTCGATCCTCCACTCTCTCTGTGAGTGTGTGTGCAGCAGGATTTGGCTCATGGTTTCACCTCGATATGTCAAGTCTTAGCCTCATAGTCATTAGAGCTGCAGCAGCATCCAAACAACAAAGTCTGTGCTCGCATTACGCTGCACATGTATGAATGAGGAGGGAGAAGGAGACGGAACACAGAGAGGAACAGATGAATGTGTAAGGAATAAGTAAAAATCTGCATTATATAAATAGATAAAGTTGAACCCTAAGAATGTGGCTGACCCATGTTGTAAATGTCTTGTTAGCCAAATCTTCACATCACTGCTGCTTTTGGTGTTTTTTAGGAACTGAGACAAAAATAATACGCCTGAATGAATTTTGAGGAACTGTGTAAATAAAGGTGTAACAGTGCAGTATGTGCAAGTGATCAGGGTTTTGTTAAAAGCAAGAACAATGGTCATTTCTACTGTTACACTTTTGCTATCTTTGTAGCCCTTTGCTTTATAAATAGCATGAGTGTTGTTTGTTTATGTAATATCCACTGGTGAGTTATTGGTGCTTCAGAGTTTATCAGCACTGCCCCAGAAAAACACAAGATTAAAAAGTTGTAGTGAAAGTTGCAGACTGAAGCTATGACTTCTTCTGCCTTTGTCAGTGGAAAGCACAGCACCACTTGGGGCCTAACAGACTTACAGCAGATTCTCATACTTTCCCCAGGTTTCTTTATATCTGAAGGCTTTCCTATGGATGGGATTTGCATTTTTCTGACCAGAGTTCCTCCTGTAAACAGTCCCTAAGTGACTTTTAACATTCTGTACTGGTCTTGACTTAGGTTCTGTATCTATAGGTTGTTGTCTTAACATTCATCACATGCAGTATTAGTAGCCTACAGTTTTCCCGAAACCATGATAATATGGGAAGAACAAAATACAAAATACAGCAGATTGTGTTTAGTGACCTGGGTGCCAATAAACAGCAGTAAGAATCTTTCCAGTGCATGTATCATGGATTGTTTGGAGGGTCTTTTACCTTCATGCACCAGCAGTAAATGCTCAAGCTTTTTACATTTGAAGACTGAATCAATCTGTTTACTGCTCAATGTCAGAACATATTTAATCCTAATGTCATTATAAATACAAATCAATATGTTGTTTAGATCAGCTAACACAAAATATCTATGAAGCTCACACCTGTCTCTTCTCTCTTTCAATGTCGGCCATTTCCCTGAATTAGCAGTGCATCAGAACATTAAGTACTTTTATTTATTGCAATTATTATTCTTTTTTTTCGAATGGCAGTCACTTATCCTTCTCCACAAATAGGGAATACACTTCTTTAACTGTTTATAAATGTAGTATACTTGTACTTATCAGTGGTGAATGCTGGATTATAATTATGTTGTTTATTTGCAGAGTAATGTGTACAAACTGTGAAAAACGGCACTGCTCTTGCTCTGATGCAGGTTTATGTTTCACTATCTCAGTCAGAAGCCTCAGGGACACACGGGTGCTAATGCTAATGCTACAGTTTGTGTTAACACTATTTGGCTCTTGCTAAGTTAGGAATGCTTCATCTAAATGTGTTTATTATTAGAGTCAACAGTTAAAGGAAAATACAGTTCAGGATCTCTTAATGTTGTGTCTAAAATCATATAAAGACCAAAGCTATTTACGGTTATTTGGCGGTACAGGGCGCCCGTGTACGACACTACTAGTTTGTTGAAGCCAATAAACTGTTTTAAACAGATAATGAAAGATTAACCAAGCCTGAACACAATTAAACATAAAGTAATTTTTGGCATATGTTATGTTATTTTACAGACATTACAACAAACACAAATGCGTCTTTTGTTTTCTGCACTGGGTATAACTTTTAACTTTAATTCACTGATATTGGCAAATATCTCCACAATTACTGAACCAATTGACATGGAACAAAAACTGGTACAAAGTTCAAAGGCTTCTCTGTCAGAACAAATGAACTAAAGTGAAAGGACTCTTGTCACTATTGCTGTGGATAGTGGTGATATTTTTCAATCATACTGGTGTGGCCAATGTCAGTAGACAGGTTGTTTAGCCATATAATAAATAGTAACAATACTAAAACTATGAACAAGTTCATCATTTTCAAATGTTCGGTTTGTATCCCCTGTGTCTGTGAGTGCTGCTGCTTCTAGGACTCAGTTGACTGTAGAAGTATGCACTGCAGCCCTGAACCCCTCTCGTAATGCCCTCTTCCCATTGGTCTTATATGTGCGCCTACTATCCATCATTATCTAGAAGCTGCTGTTAAACTCTAAACCTGCCTTATTCGACTAACCTCTGTGAGCATGGACCAGTGAACTGCATTACTCACCATTAACTGCACTGCTTTCTATTGGCACTGATGCATTTATTGTATGCATGGTTGTAATTTTTTGCTCTCTGTTCCAGGAGCTGAAGGCCTGGTGGTGGTGGCGGCGGGCTGCCCTTTCGGGTTTGTTGTGCACTCTTTATTTTACTTATTTTATTTTGTGTTGTGTTATTTTTGGGTGCTTTTCTTTTTAGGTTATTGCCCCATTTTTGTTCTACTCCCTCACAGCTAGACCTTTGCTCCTTGGGCTCTTAACAGGTTGAGTGTGTGTAGGCTTGTGTGACTGTGTGGGGTGGGTTTATAGAGGGATTTACCCTCATTCAACCGGTTCAATAAAATATTATATGGTCATTCAATAAATTTGGTGAATTGGAGCCTTGTCTTCAGCCTCCTTTTGTAAAAAAATACCTGTGTGCCTTTATATTCATTTAGATTCTCCAGGCAAAACTCCTGGGGTGGTGTTGTTTGGATCGACATCGTTACACTAACAAAAAATGAACAGGTTCAATATTTGTGGATTTTCAGTTTGGAAATTTCTTTTGAAAACAGTGTCTAATGCCTGGTTCACACGGCAAGATAATTATGCCAGTTTTTGACCCGATTCTCCCATTCCAACAATCTTTAGGACACCCCACCAAAGATAATTTTATCAGATATTCCTGCTGTGTGTGGTGTGTTCAGAGTGCTCTGCTCTGCTCGGAAGGATGTTGGGACCGCTCCCATCTCAAATCGGGGATATTCAACATGTTGGATTGTCTTGGCCCGATATCGCTGCGTGTGGTGCATCCCGAAGACAAACGAGCACACACTCTGTTGAATGTGACGTGTAGCCAATCAGAAAGTGAGGTGACGGAAGCACGGAGGGGAATCCACAATCAAAACAGCTGTCATGGCGCACCAGAAAGTCCAGAAATTTATCCAACGCCTTTTATTTTGTATTGTTTTTTTCTCTGTTAGACACAAACTATAGCAATTGCATCTTTGTCGTCCGCCTTGTTTGTGTACGCCGAAGTCACGTTTAATCTCGTGAGGTTTTATGAGATTTCCCGTCTGACCTGGGACTGTTCATGAGTGAAATCTGTTGGTGTGTGGTGTGTTGTCTTTGCCACACACTGTAGGACCAAACCTGTGATAGCTTTGATTTTTTATCGCCATGTGTGGGATCGCTCAGGTTTTGAAAATCTTCAGACAATTTTAAGATCTTGCCATGTGAACCAGGCTTTAGCCACTGCATCTAAGCAGCCCGCCTAAGGCCCATAGTTTCTGGAACAGGCTCCACAGAAATACACAGGAGATGAATGAATATCCTGATGTTTCCTTCACACCATTCTAGCCGTCTCAATAGCACAATCTCTGCACTAACTTCTCATGTCTCATGTTCTCCGTCAGCAGAAATGTCCCATAAACCCGACGAGACGAGTCAGCACACATTTGAGGCCATAAAGTGGACTTCTAATTCTGTCTTTGTGCAGCGGAACAGCTCAGCAGACGTAAAGAGGACAACATAAATCTCTCAAACCTCTCCATGTATAGCCACACTTGATTGTTTTACCATTTCTCTCACTGCTCCAGGATTCAGTTAGCTCACGTTCGCAGAGCGCTGTCCCTGCTGTAATCCAGTAAGGGACACTCAGCTTTTTTCCCCCTCACTCTGGTGTATTGATCTGTGATGTGAGCCTCGCTGTAGCACTGCACCACACCAGGAACATATCTGCAAACCGTTCACCAATAACTCACTGCTTTCTCTGTGCTCTTACATACACCAGCTCCTGTGTGGTGGATTCAGACAGATTACTGCACTTTGGAGCACATTAGTAGAATTGAAATGACAGAGAACACTCTGGAGAGGGCTAAAATCCTGTTGTAGGATGGGACTTGTGTGTAAGATGAATGAGAATATATTAGCAGACATGTATGCTTGTGAGAATTGGGTTTGACTTCATATTTTTCATTGTAGGATATATTTCTATAGTCGCTCTTGTAAGGTTTTTAGTGGCCCCTGTAGATTTGTTACCTCCTTAAATAGAGAAACCAATGGCTGTTTATTGTCTGTATACAGTTTCTGCATGGGTATACTTCTAAATACAGTAATAATGCAAATGTTGACAGTTTAGTTTCAGTCTGCTGCCTGCCATACCTTTACTATGAAACCAAGTTTAAGGAAGCAGCTCTGAGGCTGACTGAGTTGTTGGTATTGCAAAACTGCTTTATATTTTAATCAATGTAAGAAGTATTGTAGTTGCATTCACAGTTACTTTTTGTCTTTATGCAGTAAGTGGAAAGTACACATTTCTTCTTTTACCTGATGAAAAGAGTTGGCTAGAGATGTTCTCCCAGCAACTGGGATATTGGCAGATTGATCCCTGCTACCATCATTGCTGCTGTATGCTCTTAGGGGAGTTTATCTTGATTTTGAATGGCAGCCTCACCCCCGTCTGTCCCAGGGCAGCTGTGGCAACAACAGAAGCTCACCACCACAGAGTGACTGAGGAGCGAATTAATAATGCACCTAATTGTAAAGTGACTTTCTCCAGAAAGATTGGTGCATTAGACATTATTATGAATATATTCAGATATGAATTATCTGTTGTAAACAAGTCCTTATATCTTATTAGTTTTTATTATCAATGAATTTATTTGATGACAAGGTAATGCTTTGCAGTAATGGTACATGAATTATCATGAATTAATCCAGGAATTTGTTCATGATTTACAGGTGCAATCAGAGGTATATATTTCTTTTTAGTTCATAAAAAAGTCCCCAGATATGAGTTAACATGATTAAATATTAGTTTTACTGATAACAATGGTACAGCTGATTTATTCACAATGAAAAAAAAATTGAATGTAATACCCAAGTTGTTTTTGTTTACATTTTTTGTAAAAGAGAATGGAAGAAAAGTGGAAAGCCTGTCACCCACAGACCACTGTTTTGATTTAGACTCCAGTACTGTTTTTAAAGCAGTACGAGCGCATGCTGCTTACACTGCCTTTAGTCATAAATCCATGCATTACTACATCATGAATTATCAGGAATTTACATGAGTTCACATTGTTTCATTAATGATCATACATGCACAGCACATGAACTAAGCAAGTAGCATACGTTACTTCTTCTGTAATACAATTACAGATGATTTTGTTACCTTATATTAGAACCTGGACCTTACATTATAAAGTTACTAAATCATCTGTAATTGTATAAATTGTATTTGCATGCACTAACCTTTCATGTTGTTGCTGTTGTTGCTGTTTTGTGTATTGCTGTTCAACAACAAGTTTAAACAATTAAAACAAAACAAATAAATATGATGTATTATTCATGATCATGTGTTACAAATGACAATGTTCGGCACAAAGCAAGTTGAGGCCAGAGTTCACATGGAAGAGGCTCTCAAGCTGAAGAGGCTGACACTGGCTGTTAGTTTACAAAGCTCGTCAACAGTCAATGGTAACAAGTGCGTTTAGTGTAATCACTTAGCATCATTTTTGCTGTGGCTGATTGGTTTTACAGATTCATCATCTCCATACATGTTTCTTTTTGTTTTAATCAATGACACTGCAGCAATATAAAACAAAGTGCAAAAAGTTCATATAAAGTCTCATAAATAAAACTTAATAAAGTGGAAGCTGTAAAATGGGTTAAAAATAAATAATAATTTCAAAATAAATGATGAGAGGCATGAGTTAAGCATTTTGGCAGTTAGAACGTTTAACGAGAGACTTCCCTTATTAACTTGGACAGCTACTAAAAAAAACTGGCAGTGCATCAAAGACAAAAATAATATTTACTTCATATCCATCTTCTTTAATATCATTTCCAAAAATCTTATGATAAGAGTTATTAGACACTGAAGTTCTGGTTTTAGTTGTGAGTGTCCATAACAAATCAGTGTCTAAAATCTCAACTCACTGCTCAGCCACCAGAGACTGTTGTGCAAATACAGTTTCTAATTATTTCCTCTTCAAGTCTTTTTGACAAAATAAATATAATGAACTGTGTTTCAAGTTTTATGAAATTGTGTAAGGTGCAAATATAATGTTACAAGTGGTTGTACAGATTATGCAGGAGACCAACACATGAATGAGGATTAATAATATTTATTACATATAAAGAGTGGGTATTCCTGTTTCATATGTCCGGTTGTCGTTTACACAGCATTGTTACAGAGCCGAATTAGTTTCCCACACCATTAGGGCGGATAACACCGCCGTAAACCACTGCACACTGGTTACTTCAAACAAAATAAAGTTACAGTAAACACTGCAAGTCACCACAGATGCTCACTTAAGACAGGATCGGATGTAACACTATTAAACGAGAGGGATCATATCGACCCGGGAAGTGACCCAAAAAACAAGACAAACAAACAAAAAGTTTAAAGTAGTTAGTCCGCTGTCCACTCCTAAAAGCGGACTAACTAAACCCAAAACACTCATAAAAGGACAGCAGGTAGCGGTACGTGAATAACTGCAAACAAACAATACAAAAAGAATCAACCACCTGCTAAAATAAACGTTTTACTTCAAAATATTAAAAACAGTAAAATACCGCATACCTGTGATATGGAGCACCCACACCCAGTCATTCACGCAACAGGTCGTCCTCACAAAACCACGGCCCTGTCACATAAAATACGTTTAAAATACAACTAGACCAAACATAATCATTAAAGTAAAACCATATTTACCAACTTGGCTCAAACAGTCGACACACAAACGTGGGCCCAGCAGTCGTCCTGGCCACCCACAGGAATCTGGCACTTTCGCGGGCAAACCAACCACTTCCCCTTTTATAGGAAATGCCCTGATGCCAGAGCGACACCCTGCGGTGTCACCCATCACAATTATGATTACAAAATCATACTGGTAGGCGATTGATAGCATTCATGTTAAGTGAGTTTAGCTAATAGCAGTAGTTTCAACCCAAGCTCACGTAGTTACAAATTATGGGCTTTAAATGCAATTTGTAAAAAATTAAATTAAATCTGCAACTTGTATTCCCCAAAAATCTGACTCCAAATTTTATTTAAAGGTCTCCTGTTTATGCTAAATCGACTTTTTTGAGCTTTTGACCATGTTATAATGTTTCCACCTCAGAAACATACTGTACCTGGAGTAGTATTTTGTTTCATTCACACATGTTTGAGTAATTTTGACTGCATAGAGCCACACAGGCAGTGAAGGACCCCCAATTTAGCATAGTTTTTTTATTGCCTATGTATGTAAGATTCTCATTTTTATTTAATTAAATGTTTGCCATTTTCTGTCATAAAGTTAATTTAAAACTGGGGCCAATACTATCAAGGCTTTTTACTGTAGCCTGGCCTGCCAAACAAACTTTTTCCTATTCTATACAAAGTTAGTCTGGTACCCCTTTGATTTCAGTTTCTGAGGTGGAACAATGACAGGCGCAGTAACCAATCAGAGAAACTAAGGGCGGGACATAAGCTGTGCACTGCAGACCCAAACAGACAATGGATTTCTGCATTTTTTTTTTTTCATAAAACACAAGAATATACCGTATTCTGGGCAGCTCTGTACTTTTTTCTGAACAGGGACAGCAGCGGAAGTCAGTTGTACAAAGACTTGTGAAGACTCGTTTTTATTTTTAATGCATTTGCTACATCGGACGTCAACGGTACCTAACTATTGTTAAAATGGCACGAAGACGAAGAAAAAGATCCCACAGAGGACTGGACAATAATGCGGACCAACAGGTGACAAACAAAAGCTCTAAACATTGTTAATCAGGTCAGAGAAGTTTTTAAATTAGCTCGCTAGTGAGTGCTACCTAAGTTAGCTCTTCTGCTTTCCTACGGCGCGTTGCAGATAAACGACTGTGATTGGCCAACTCCAAAACAAATCAGAGCAACGCTTTGCTCTTGAGAGGGGCTATGTTTACCTGGGGCCCCTTAAGTTGAGTTAGTAAAGTTTCGCACATGTATATTTGGTGTTTCCCAATTGCCAGGATCCTTCCTCTGAAGCAAAGCCGAGTTTCTTGCTAACAATGGATGTGAGCGCTAGAAGCTGCTCAGGAGAATGCTGGTGTGCTGTATCACATCATCAAATCTTGTGCATTGAAAACATGGATCTATAACAAAATACAACTTATTTATGAGTGGAAAGTGGTCAAACAGCAGAATGTGAATGTGTTTTTGTAGACTGTCCCCATGTCTCATTTTGATCTGATAAAAAAAAAAGGTTTTAGAAAATATAAAAAAAAAAAATCACACATTACAGGTCTAATTAATCCCTGTAACAAATTGTACATCAACACAATTACATAATTAGGCTATAGCAAAATAAGTTGAAATTAAATAATCAGAAGCTCGCAAAAATGATTAGACTATATTAAAAATGACTTTCCTCAGTTAGCTGAGCCTCAAATGTGCTTTTAAAATATTCCTCTTTATTGTCTTAATTGCTGTAGGTGAATGAGAAACAGGGTTGCCAGATCTCACTGACATTTTCCAGCCCAAACAGATTTAAAACCCGCCCAACACAATAAAAAATAAAATAAAAAATAAAATGAAATAGCAAAATGTGGGGAACCAAACACATGAATCACTGATTTAAAAAAAAAAATGAACTGATATGAGTGGATGGACACAGCAGTTTATTGAAATGTGTATTTCTACTTTGTTTGCCATAAAATGATAAATATTTTGTTGGCATTTTCTCTAGAATATTTACTAAAAACCTGCCAAATGTTGTGAAAAGCAGCCCAAATTTAATAAACCCAAGGTGCCCAAGGTGTTCAAAAGAAGCCCAAACGAGGCAGAAACCAGCCCAATCTGACAACACTGATGAGAAACATCCATTATTTTAAGTTATAAAATGTAAAATACTAAAAACTATACCCCATGCTCATGTGATTCTAACTCAGTAAAGTCCTAGTAGTGAGCACAGAGCAGTGAGAGATCAAAGCTGTTCAGATTCAGACTTGTCATGTGTAAAATGTAAATGTGTGATCAGAGGAGGGCTGTCCTTCAGAGTGTGGAGAACGACCTTACACTCAAACTCTCATCTGAGGGCGAGGTACTCTGGTTTTAGATTTCCTCTCCTCCAAACGTAAGAAACAGAGATAATAGATGAACAAGTTGAGAGGGTTTTACATAGTTACAGGAAATAATCATCTGAGGGCACAGCTGCGTTTGGTTTGAAGAGCTGCAGACAGTACAGCTTCAAAATGGCTGGACTTAAATTACATATATAACATTAATATATGAATTAGAGCAAGACAGGGACTAAACCAGGCCTAAACCAGGACTAAACCAGGACTAAACCAGGGCAAAACCAGGGCAAAACCAGGGCAAAACCAGGACTAAACCAGGGCAAAACCAGGACTAAACCAGGACTAAACCAGGGCAAAACCAGGACTAAACCAGGGCAAACCCAGGGCAAAACCAGGGAAAAAACAGGGCAAAACCAGGACTAAACCAGGGCAAAACCAGGGCAAAACCAGGACTAAACCAGGGCAAAACCAGGGCAAAACCAGGACTAAACCCGGACTAAACCAGGACTAAACCAGGGCAAAACCAGGGCAAAACCAGGACTAAACCAGGACTAAACCAGGACTAAACCAGGGCAAAACCAGGGCAAAACCAGGACTAAACCAGGACTAAACCAGGGCAAAACCACGGCAAAACCAGGACTAAACCAGGACTAAACCAGGACTAAACCAGGGCAAAACCAGGACTAAACCAGGACTAAACCAGGGCAAAACCAGGACTAAACCAGGACTATACCAGGACTAAACCAGGGCAAAACCAGGGCAAAACCATGATAAATCCAGGACTAAACCAGCTCAGGACAGAACCAGGACTAAACCAGGGCTAAACCAGGGCAAAACCAGGGCAAAACCAGGACTAAATCAGCTCAGGACAGAACCAGGACTAAACCAGGGCTAAACCAGGACTAAACCAGGACTAAACCAGGACTAAACCAGGGCAAAACCAGAACTAAACCAGGACTAAACCAGTACTAAACCAGGGCAAAACCAGAACTAAACCAGGACTAAACCAGGACTAAACAGGGACTAAACCGGGACTAAATCAGGGCAAAACCAGGGCTAAGCCAGGACTAAACCAGGACTAAACAGGGACTAAACCAGGACTAAATTAGGCTAAATCTAGACAAATCCAAGTCTGTGTCAGTCCAGGACAAAACCAGGACTATACTGGGACTAGACCAGGGCTAAACCAATGTAAAACTAGGCTAAACAGGCCCAAACAAGGTTAGTGCCAGCCCAGGGCAAAATCAGGATTATACCAGAACAAAACCAGGACTTAACCAGGTGTATGGCAGCCCAGGACAAACCCAAGACTAAACCAGGTCTAAAACAGCCCAGGACAGAACCAGGACTATACCAGGGCTAAACCAGATCTAAAGGTCTTCTTTTGATCAGAAACAGAGGAAAAAAAAACTTTTACTTCCTCAAACTTTTTGTATGATGCCAGTTTACTACAAAATAAAAAAATAGCTGTGAGGAATCAGTGGAAACAGAGCTGTACACCAGTTTATTTTTTGTTTTTATTTTTTGATAAATGAAAAAGAGCAGAGTGGATGTTTAATGTTTCAGATGTAACCGATGCCATGTCCATAGGCCATCGAGCTAACAGCTAATTTGCAGACCAGGTCCCTGAGACAAAACAAACAATAACAAAAAGTCAGTCTTAAAACACACAGCACATATAATACAGACTATTCACAATATAACACTGGTAGAAATGTGGCTCTAATGTTCACAGATTTGACTGGATTTAAGCCACTGTTTTACTTTATAAATAAACTGTTTTAGATCTGGGAGAGCTTTTAATTTGGCAGGTATGGTGTTCCAGATCTGTGGGCCTTTTACTGTGAATGTGCCCTGGCCAAATGTAGTCCTACATCTGGCTGGTCTGCACGTAGAAGGCGGGGAGCCGTTTGGAGCTCAGACAGCGCCAGAGAATACAGGATTACTCAAACATGAACGAATGAAACAAAACACAACTCAAGGGATGTTTTTGATGAGGAAACATTATAACATGGAAGAAAGGAGGAAGAGCCAGGGGACTCCATGTTTGTACTGTTATCTGTACAACAGGCTGGGCCCCTATGATTACATTAGAGTAAAGTCATTAAACAAGTCAACCAGGAGGAACGGCAAACTGCTGAGGTCTGCAGCTCACAAACACTTTACATATATAAGCCTGGTGTTTGGGACGTACTGTCATTAGGCCTGATTATTATTGTCTATGTAAAACAGTCTCTCCAGCCCCTGGTACACTGCAGATACGTATGTTAGAGCATACGGCTTGTTTGTAGAAAAACCTGGCCTTCACGATGACCCTGCAGCAGCTGGATCTGGCAACAAAGCATGCATCTTTAATGTTCTGCACAATACTGCACAGTGCAATATACTGTAGGAAATACAGTAGGGCAAAGGTAAGGGGTAGGAACAGGTTGGAAATATGTTAACGTGAAAACTATGACAAAACTGGAGCAACATCAAAATTGTTTCTGTCCTCCAGGGAATAAAAAGCTGATTTTGCTTAAAAATAAACCCATCCATCAAAATAAAACAGCAATCCAAAAAAGAAAATAACATTTTTGGATTAACTTTGTTTAAAAATTGGAATGTCTTTTTTAATTAGAGGAGTGCGTTTTCTTATTTTGTGACATACCTTTTTATTTTGTGGAGTGATTTTTATTTTTAGAAGTTTATTTTTATTTTAATGAATGAGCTTTTTAAAAATTGATACATGGCTTTATTTTAATGAACTTTTTAATGGAAAAACCTTCCTGCGGTTTTATTTTTCTAGTGGAAAACACAATTTTGTTGATTCTCCTTTTGAATATAGACCTTTATGTAATTTTTTAAATTATTTTTTAAATTTGAGGGATGGGTTTATTTTTAAGGCACCTTGGGGCCATCATAGAAAACTACACTCAAATCTGCAAAATCAACAGCACCATAGACTGAATGGACAACACATAAAAGTGAAGACCAATAATTACACACATCTATGCAGTTTAAATGTACAGTGAAATTATTATTGCAGAAGCAGACAGTAGCCGGGTTTCCATCACCTTTACACGCATTTTATTTATTTTTATTTAAGTTTCACATCAGAGTTGCTTCAGGTGTTTTTTTATATTATGCAAAAACAGTTAAAGCAAATAATGAAAGATAGAAAAAGCATTTGTCAAATACAGTCTGATGTAGCAAACATAAAATATAAAACCCACGTGTGGACAGAAGAGGAAGCCAGAATATTCCTGTAACATCCAAAAAATTGTGAGTAAAATGGCTGTCCACTACGACCTCCAACCTTCTGACCATCCTTCTTCCATACGTACAGAGCTCTTGCTGACAGTGTATGAGAGTACGTTCATTTTACTACTACTGGCATCAACATGGGGAAAAAAAAGTATTGCAAATTACAATGTCTTTATGTGCAAATGGCATTATAAGTGTACGTAAAAATGCACAAATTTGCACACAATTCATTAAACAATATCTGAATATTGAATAGAGCCATGTTTAAAATTCTCAATTCATTTTGTTGACATGTTAGATAAAAGTGTTTTTAGAAGAGATTATGGATACCTTATTATTATTATCTTATTTTGTTATTCAGTAAACTAGATATTACTGTCAACAAATCAGCCTAGGAGTCACATGTCAACAAATCCCTCAGTAAAAGGGATGGGTTTAAACCTTCAAAATATTGTCAAAAACCTTCAAAATATTGTGAAGTACAAGTCTGGTCCCTTCACTTACATTTCAGTTCTACAGCTGCAACCATGACAGGCGGAGTAACCAATCAGAGAAATGAAGGGCGGGATGTAAGCAGCGCACCACTGACCCAAACAAACATGGATTCTTGTCATTCTTTTTTTCATAAAACAGCAGAATATGTCCGTATGAGCAGCTCTGTACTTATTTTTAAGCGGAGACAGCAGCAGAAGCAGAAGTTGTACAAAGAGTTGCGGTCGAGAAAGTCAGGATTATTTCAATGTGGTTGTTACGGCGGATGTCAAAGGGACTTTACTGTTGTTAAAATGGAAACATGACAAAGAAAAGAATCCCACAGAAAGCTGGACAATAATGAGGACTTCAGCAGAACCAACAGGTGACAAAGGACAGCACTAACAGCGTTAATCAGGTCAGAGAAGTTATTAAATTAGCTCAGTAGCCAGTGCTGCCTAGGTTATCTCGTCCACTTTCGTAAGACGTGCTGCAGACAAATGACTGTGCTAGGCCAGCTCCAAATCACTCCTAGAGGGGAACCAGACTGTCCTGGTTGCAAACAGTGAGTAGGCTATCTAGGTGTGACTGAAGTGCAGATATCTGACTTTGAGTCTGAGAAAAAAATTATTTTGAGAAGCTGGTCTTGGAAGTTAATATTTCAGATAGTCTAAGTGACTAAATGTAATGAAATAAACATTTTATCCATCCATCCATCCATCCATCTTCTTCCGCTTTATCCGGGGCCGGGTCGCGGGGGCAGCAGTCTAAGCAGAGATGCCCAGACTTCCCTCTCCACAGACACTTCCTCCAGCTCTGCCGGGGGCACCCCAAGGTGTTCCCAGGCCGAGAGACATAGTCCCTCCAGCGTGTCCTAGGTCTTCCCCGGGGCCTCCTCCCGGTGGGACATGCCCGGAACACCTCCCCAGGGAGGCGACCAGGAGGCATCCGGAACAGATGCCCGAGCCACCTCAACTGACTCCTCTCGATGTGGAGGAGCAGCGGCTCTACTCCAAGCTCCTCCCGTGTGACAGAGCTCCTCACCTTATCTCTAAGGGAGCGCCCAGCCACCCTGCGGAGGAAACTCATTTCGGCCGCTTGTATCCGGGATCTTGTCCTTTCGGTCATGACCCAAAGCTCATGACCATAGGTGAGAGTAGGAACGTAGATCGACCGGTAAATCGAGAGCTTCGCCTTTCGGCTCAGCTCCTTCTTCACCACAACAGACCGATACAACGACCGCATTACTGCAGACGCCGCACCGATCCGTCTGTCGATCTCACGCTCCATCCTTCCCTCACTCGTGAACAAGACCCCAAGATACTTAAACTCCTCCACTTGAGGCAGGAGCTCTCCCCCAACCTGGAGAGGGCAAACCACCCTTTTCCGGTCGAGAACCATGGCCTCGGACTTGGAGGTGCTGATTCTCATCCCAGCCGCTTCACACTCGGCTGCAAACCGCCCCAGCACATGCTGAAGGTCTTGGCCTGATGAAGCCAACAGGACAACATCATCTGCAAAAAGCAGAGATGAAATCCTGTGGTTCCCAAACCAGACGCCCTCCGGCCCCTGGCTGCGCCTAGAAATTCTGTCCATAAAAATTATGAACAGAACCGGTGACAAAGGGCAGCCCTGCCGGAGTCCAACATGCACTGGGAACAGGTCTGACTTACAACCGGCAATGCGAACCAAGCTCCTGCTGTGTTTGTACAGGGACCGGACAGCCCCTAGCAAAGGGCCTCGGACCCCATACTCCCAGAGCACCCCCCACAGGATACCACGAGGGACACGGTCGAACGCCTTCTCCAAATCCACAAAACACATGTGGACAGGTTGGGCGAACTCCCACGAACCCTCAAGCACCCGATAGAGGGTGTAGAGCTGGTCCACTGTTCCACGACCGGGACGAAAACCGCATTGTTCCTCCTGAATCCGAGGTTCGACTATCGGCCGAATTCTCCTCTCCAGTACCCTGGAATAGACTTTCCCGGGGAGGCTGAGAAGTGTGATCCCCCTGTAGTTGGAACACACCCTCCGGTCCCCCTTCTTAAAAAGAGGAACCACCACCCCGGTCTGCCAGTCCAGAGGCACTGTCCCCGACCGCCACGCGATGTTGCAAAGACGTATCAGCCACGACAGCCCCACAACATCCAGAGACTTGAGGTACTCAGGGCGGATCTCATCCACCCCCGGAGCCTTGCCACTGAGGAGCTTTTTAACCACCTCAGTGACTTCAGCTTGGGTGATGAACGAGTCCACCTCTGAGTCCCCAGCCTCTGCCTCCTCAACGGAAGACATGTTGGCAGGATTGAGGAGATCCTCAAAGTATTCCTTCCACCGCCCGACAACATCCCCAGTCGCGGTCAGCAGCTCCCCACCTCCACTGTAAACAGTGTTGGCGAAGCACCGCTTTCCCCTCCTGAGGCGCCGGACGGTTTGCCAGAATTTCTTCGAGGCCGACCGATAGTCCTCCTCCATGGCCTCCCCGAACTCCTCCCAGACCCGAGTTTTTGCCTCCACAACCGCCCGGGCAGCGGCACGCTTGGCCTTCCGGTACCCGTCAGCTGCCTCAGGAGTCCCACAAGCCAACCAAGCTTGATAGGACTCCTTCTTCAGCCTGACGGCATCCCTTACTTCCGGTGTCCACCACCGGGTTCGGGGATTGCCGCCACGACAGGCACCAGAGACCTTACGGCCACAGCTCCGAACAGCCGCGCCGACAATAGAGGCGGAGAACATGGTCCACTCGGACTCAATGTCTCCAACCTCCCCCGGGATCTGGTTGAAGCTCTCCCTGGTGGTGAGTTGGATCCGCTGGCGGAGGAGGAGGCCGGACAGACTCGGCAGGCCTAAACGTGTTGTGAGGGTCTGTTGGGAACGTCTGGCTGAACCTCCTGTCAGGGGGGTCTTCAACTCCCACCTCCGGGAGATAAACATTTTAATGTGTATATATTTTCCTTTTTTTAGTGTGAAAGCTCCATGTTAATGGAGACAAATGGCTCTAAATATCAAAATTGAAAAATCTGTGTTTTACCTGCACTGTCTTCCTTTAATTTAATGTCATAAAATAAATATCAACAGAACAGTTTTATGCTCAAATTTATTCCAATTTTATAAAGTCAGCAACACTAACATGTTTTTTTCTTTCTAGTACATTCACCCGTTTCATAATTTGGAGACTGCCAGATTGAAATCTGGAGACAGTGAAGCCCATGGCATATCTTGGTTATTTTCATCAAACCACTCAACCAGACCTAAAAAGAAAAAAATATTTGAGTCAAAATGTGGAGAGATGATGTAAAAGTCCTTTAATATTGGAGCAGTGTCCATTGGTGAGCTGTGAGTGTATAATGATCCTGGTGGGCTTTGGGCCGTGATCTGACTGGTGAGCTTTCCTCCATGTTTTTATTCATATCACTGTGATGAGGTCCAAAGACACGAAAGAGGTGCAGAGCCTAAGGCCAGGGGCGATGGGGCTGAATAATTGGAAGTGTCCTGGGAGGCTGGGTGGACTCTGGACCGCTGGGATCAGAGCAGACTCCAGTGGTGCTCGGGGATGGGACGCAGAGGGGTGTATCTTCTGAAATGCAGCGGGCAGGTGAGTTAACTCTGGATGTGTTAAAATCACTCACTACTCCCTACAGTGAACAAGGACGCCTCTGCCACCTTGGTGTCCAAGGCTTCAGTGAGAATTTGTACGCCCTGTAGGGTACGGTAATGACTCTGTGCTTCCATGACTTCTCTCCAGAAACACATCCACCCTGCGCTGTCAAAGACATGCATGCATAGGTTAATTTGTAATCTATTTTTAATGTGTTTTAAATTATTATTATTATTATTATTATTATTATTATTATTATTATTATTATTATTATTATATATTATATTATTATTATTTATTATTTTATTTATGTGTTTTAATTAAACATGATATTCTAATATAAAGGTTATGTTAAAAAGCCTGAAAAAGCATAATATGACCACTTTAAAGACATTACACAGCATTTTTGACTATTATCATATAAAGGTATATTGACAACTTCATTACTACAGTCTGACAAATACAAATGTCACCTTTGTGCTGTGTCTCCAAAATGTGCATGTGCCAGGGTCAGAGCTGGCGCAGGGATACGCAAGGTTTCAGGCCTAATTGCTTTTTTATAGATCCCACATTTGGCGCAGATAGCGGCCTACGCCAGTTTCCCCCCTGGTTTGGGCGTACGCAAGCTTCATTAATGAGACCCCAGATCTTTGCTCTCACACAGCACCTCATACTCAAACTCTTATTGCAACATTGTACTTAAAGGTGCTGTTGGCAGTGTTTATTTTTTTTATATATTTTATAAAAATGACCCACATGTGTTCCCATGATGTAAACATATTTAAATCAAATATTAGGTTTACTGATACAATGGTACAGTTGATTTATTAACAAATAAAAACACATTTTATATAATGCCCAAGTTGTTTTTGTAAACATTTTTTGTTTTGGTTGTAAACCTGCATTACTGATTGTCCAATCAGAAAAGCTGAAAAAATGGCAACCCACAGACCATTGTTTAGATTTAGATTTTATTCAGACTGCAGTACTGTTTTCAAAACAGTACTAGCACATGCTGCCTTTAAGTTCTGTCCTATTACCAAATAACAGAGTTGTAAAGAGATACCCTTATTTTTAAATCATTTATAGCACAGTGTGATGTGTAGGAAGATTGGAAAAATGGTAACAAAAAAATGATCTGTACTTGCATATACATACACTTATTGGCTCCACTATCAGGTATTTGTTTTGTCAGCTGTTTTATTCTGTCCACTACATTACACATACATTTTAGTCACAACCTTCAGGTGAGGGTTAAAATCCTTGAAATCAGTGCCTTGCTGTGATGTCTTTGTGCATGTGCATACAAACGTATAAATATGCCCCAACAGCATGTGTCATGTCACTGTAACTCTCCATAAATCTGCTCTGACCTGGGAGTAATCGCCCCCTCAGCAGACATTGTCCTGTCTTAAATGCCTCTTCAGCGTGGCACAGACACACAGTATCTTCTACTCAAGCATTCCCTCTGTTTTCTTGAAGACATCCCCATAACAAATGTCACCAGAGGAACTTGAATTGCTTTCTGTAGATGAGCTGAACACCCATCCGAGGCATTATGCTTCTTCACGCAATCGATACAATAGAAGGGATGTAACTCGCATAGGGCCGTTTGTACACAGACGCACTCTAAGCACCAGAACGCTGCATGTTTATTCATTGGACTTGGCAGATTGTTTGTCTGGAGGAGGTGAATCAATAGATGGATGAGAATGGCTCCATTTGAAACAGTGCTCTTAGTTTTCCTAATTTGCTTATCTAGTCAAGCAAATTCAAAGAAATCAAAAAAATCTGTTAAACTATTACTTCAGGCGCACACTTCATTTACTCCTTATTATGCCCAGGAAATAGTGGCTCTGGGGCCCCCAGCTGCTGCTCTGAACCAGGGAAAGTCATGTCAAGATTTCACATTTAAGGGTGTTGCAGAATAGTGACCATAAATGGACTGCTGCTGTTTTTGTTGCTGCATCGGTCATCTCTTTCACCAAAATTTCAAGTTAGTTGCAGTAAAAGGAGAAGACCCAAATGACAGAAAGAAGGAGTGTGTGGATCTAGAATATCTCTTGTTGGCAGATTACTATGGCTCTCACAGAGTTAGGGTTGCTGTGTCCTGCCTTTTGATTGTGCTTAGTGCTTGCACGCTTTGTAAGAGCTTGATATTTTCCATTGGCACATTTGTGTTTGGCCTGTCTTACACAAAGTTTTGGTTTAGTTTGCTCAATGGAAAGCCAGACTAGTCTATTAACCACAAATGTGGTGTTGCAAGTAGCAAAGCCATTGCCGGTATAAGACTTATGACTGAATGTGTCAGTAAATCTGTTTTTTTCTGACAATGTTGTTGCAGTGGTTACAGTTGTCGCATTTGAAGGTACCATGTTGTTGTGAAAGCCAGGTGGTGCGTTTCAATGCAGGTAGGCGGCTCTACCTCTGCAAAAAAGTCATTAAAAATTCATCCAAGACTTAATTTGAAGGATATTCCAGTTTTTTAAATAACATTTTTAATTTTGTCATATTTCTGTACTGTGTAAAAAAAAAAAAGGTTGTTGAGAAGTGCCTGTGCGATTGTCATTACAACTTTTTAAAAAGTTTTTTCATCTTCTTTTCTTTGCTTTTGGTCCGGTCTGTGCCCTTATGACCCGTTGTCTGGAACCTCTGATACACTTGAGAGCAACATTTCTAAATCACTTTGAATGTTACAGATCCTCCTTAATTGTTGGAATTATCCATATGAAATGTTTGAGATCAGAGAGCGTGGGTGGAAGCTGTCTGCTCTCAGAGTTTCTGTGTCTAGTTTTTCTATAGATCAAGGTGTGAATGTGTCACTTGGTAATTTAGAAGTCCAGGAAGCTGATTGATGTCTTGCTAAATTCCATGTTCACTTTGATGTTTGAGGTTAGTGGTATTTCTGAAAGTCTGTTAGTTGTTGTTCAGTTCCTCTCTAAAGGCCTGCATAGTTTGGTGCATAGGCAGCTCCCATAGCAGTGCATTTGCTTGTAGAATTAATCCTAAAACAGAAAAAAACTTTAGTCTCTTAAAGTCTGTAGGTGGGGCTGTGGTACTAGGTCTCTGTTGCAGAAATGTGATCCCAAGTTTACTGCATGTGTGGGTATGGCTTTAACGCACTGGTAAGAGGATTGATGAAGAAAACATTGTACTGTATTTAGATGGTCCACTTATTATCAGTCTGCCAGGTGGCGAGGTCAGATTTTTGTGAATATGATCTATGTACTCTGTTCTGTTTGCATGTGACTAAAACAACAAAGTTGCACAGCTGCAGCCTTTTCAATTTTAGACATGCCCTTCTGTTGAGGAACTGAAGTGCTGTGTACCGTACCAAAAGGACAGTACAATTATAGACTTAAAAAAAAGGACAGGATAGACCCATTGTGCAACCTTTGTAGAGCAAGATAATCCACAGCACTAAAACAAGCAAGATTTTCAGGTTCTTGCGCTTTCTAATCTAAGGCTTGTTAGCAACTTTCAAAAGAAAACTTGCAGATACTGTACATACTCACACTTCACTCATGTAATACTTTCCAGCTGGTAAACATAGGCCTCTATACAACACATCCAATCAGCAGCACAACAATGTTCCCCTCTAATGAATTCCCAGCAGGCTGTGGGCTGCGCTGTCAGAGCAGACAGCACTGTGTTATGAATCTTCAGTGTGTCCAATCAGGTTGTGGCCTTATCTAAGTGCTTTCTGATGTGTATAGCTCCACAATGTAAACAGCAGCACAGCCACGCTCCTTTAGATGAGTGTGCAGAGAAAAATCCCCAACTTACATTAAGAAACCTAAACCTAATTTTCTAATACACAGGAGCAATGGATTTTTTAAAAAGAAATGATGACACTGTGGAGTTTAGACTTATGCCTTCAGGTGTTTTGAATTTCAGAGTGATATATGAAAATAGTTGTTTGTACCAGGTGAGGGTGACAATAGGACACCACTAATCACCTTTTTTAAATTAGAGATATTTTATGGGTATCATAATGAAATTTAGAGGAAAGCAAGTCCACTGCACAACATCTCCATAGGATAATCTAAATTAGTTTATCTGGTGACAACTGTACACTGCAAATTTTCAATATCTACATTATTTAAAATTACTTGAATTCAGACCATCAATCTTTATTTGAGCAATTAGATTTATTTAGGTATTAGGTAACTTATTACTAGATTATTTGCCTTGTTTCAAAGTATTTTTTCCAATTGTTTCAAGCTGTTTTTACTTATTTCAAGCTAAATTTTCTGTCCATGGGGTAAGATAATTTTGCTTGAAATAAGTAAAAATTGCTTGAAACAGGAAAAATACTTTGAAACAAGGCAAATAATCTAGTAATAAGTTACCTAATAACTAAATAAATCTAATCTAGTGAAAATTGCTCAACTCAAGATTGATAATCTGAATTCAAGTAATTTTACCAAATGTAGATACTGATCTTTTGCAGTGTACAACACAGAATTATTGTATCAAACATAATTTTCCCACCTGATGGAAGACCTTACACCTGCAGCCAAAGTTCAATGTTAGACTGATGTGATTGTCATAATTATCTCTAGTTAGCAGAGTTGTTAGAGGTTTTGCCTCTCAGCAAGGTTGTGGGTTCGATCCTTGGGCCAGTTGACACACAATCTCTTTGAAACACTTTACAAACAGAGCCTCTGGACCATTTCAGGACCATTTTAAAAACTGTGCATTCACATGAAGTCGGCAGGATCTGAGTTCACACGAGAGGAGCATGCAGAGTATGATGCTTACAGGGGCTATAGTATGCTTTTATTCATTATTATTATTATTATTATTATTATTTTTACCAGTGTTGGGCACGTCTAGAACATCATTGCACATTTTGCAATATTTAAAAACTCATTGTTTTTAGTAAGTACTCTACTGGTGCCATAAAAAAGAGACCGAGCAGAGGCTAAAAGAGTTCAAATTCATCAGAGGAAAAAATAATTTTATTTCTGATGTCATTTTACTACAAAATGGAAAAATAGCTGTGAGGAAACAATGGAAACAGAGCTGTACACAGTTAGTTTAGTTTAGTTTTGTTTTGCTTTTTGATAAAGAGAGCAGACTTAATGTAGAGGGCTTGTTGATTGGTCAGTGTTTTCTGGAGTGGGTGGGGCTTCAAGGGAGAGGTGGCGGTTTGTGCATCCCAGTGTTTTGAGGCCCAGAATGGCCATGCCAGAGAATGGAGGATTACTTAACCCTTGTGCCCCAGTTTTGACTAAGGTGTCCTTTTCAAACTGTTTTATTTTTTATTTTTTTTATTTTATATATATAAATAACTTTGCAGTGGTTCTTACCTTTTCTATGAAATTTGGCTCAGGTGTGTATTGTATCACTAATAGTTGATTTTCTAAACACAAATCTAATATTACATCATTTTTACACTCTCTAACTTAAATTTGTAATCTGTTAAGTGACAAAAGTGTCCTGTCACAAAACAGAAACAGCATGCCTGAATATTTTTCGCTCCTCCAGATTTCAGGAGAGGGTCGTGGTGATGTGTGACAAGAGCTTGAGTCTGTGTCTTCTGAGTTATCTCTTTTTCTCACCATCCAAAGACGTGCATTCATTGCTTTGGTGAATTGATGACTCTAAACTGCCCCTAATGAATGAACGTGAGAGGTTGCCTGTTAGTGTATGTCTCTGTGTCTGCAGTTAGGACCATAGTTGCTGGAATATAATCTCAAACCACCAAGATGAATGAATGAATATGGTAACAAGTGATTTTCCTCAAATTCAGAAAAATCTCATACTCTCCAAACCACCAGAAATCCTTCACTAACCAGTTCTTCTGAAGACCATGTGACGTTTTGAATCTGAAGGCTGATTTTTGCTGCGGTGACTGGCACATGAGTGGAATATTCTTTCTGAGGTCACAAACGCTGGAGTGGATGTGCCGCTGTGAAGTCTGCCTCCTGCTGAGCGTGCTCTGAGCCAGCCTCCAGTCACTTCCAGAAGAGAGAGAGGAGGAGAGGCCAGAGCGGCTCCTCTTATCTCCACTAATCCACTCACCACCCCCCGCACAGACCAGCCTGCACGGCCCCCGCCCGGCTCAGTGACACCCAGAACTGGGCTCTTACTCAGTATACATCCCACATCCTTTTCCCGCTAATTGGAAACCTGGAGAGTATCCTTTCTGTCATGGTTATACTCTTCTGGCTTAGGTCTCAGTCAGAACATCAGGGGCTTAGTTGGACAATGCTTGTAGCTCAGTTATGGCATCTAATTGGACTTCTGTCTTTGTTTGAGCAGAAAATCATAGTATTAGGTGCATAAGGCTGCATTCACATGGTCTGGGTATTTTGCAGCATTTAACTTAGTTCAAAAGGAAAAAAAAAAGCGTAAAACACAAATGAACTCTAAAATCATGGGTGTAGGTTTGCATACAAATTTCAGACTGATCAAATTGTCCCTACCAATCACATGTTGAAGGGCCATTGGGGGGTTGAAGCACTTTGATGGAAATGTAAGTCTCTTTGTTAGGTGACAACAATAAGACTCTCAGAAAATAAAGCACACTACAAACAGAATATTCAAAATGAAAACACTGTGTCATGTTTTCTGTCAGGTTAACAGTGAGCAGTGGCTCAGAGCAGAGACATTCCTCTGTAAAGCTGAGTCAAAGCTAAACAGCAGCTAATGAAGCTCCTGGAGAGGACAGAGCTGGTTCTGTCCACACTACAGTCTCTGTAAATGTGTCTCCTAAAGGTAAGGCCATGCTTCTCTCTGAGGATTTACATGTTATAAATGTAGGTTTTTGTGCTATGAGTGACTGTTGTAATGACAGATCAGTTACACAGACTTACTTCGGATGTAGTTAGGCCCAACTTTTGCATTACCCATTGTTTTTTTTTTAGTTTTAAAGCCTATGAATTTAATTGTGGGCTGGTTAAATCACACATTTTATCCATAATCTTATATTTACACTACATTCAGCAAACATCCTCTAAAAAACTCGAGGATACAGGAAACAACATCTGTTAAGTTCAACATTTTCTTTATTGTAACTTGTATTTTTTCCAATGAGCCTACAGTTACGTGAGCATGCCTGGGCTATGGTTGGTTGGGTTGTCCCTATCAAAGCTGACACCAAAGCTATGCCCTTGTCTAAAATCCAAAAAGGTGGTCTTCTGCTAATATTATAATGTGTATTTCTTATAGACAGACCAATGTTTTTGTATTGTACCTTGACATGTTTAGGCCGCTTACTTTCTGCAGTCTTCCTCAGAAGTGTCATGTGATGTTACTGTGACGTGTCTTGTTAGCTGATTTAAACACATTTTGGTGCTGTCTTCCTCCCTGGAGCAATAGGATCATATGAGCTTTCTCAGTCAGAGAGCAGATTGTTGTCCTATCGGTCCAGGGCCAGAATCTGTTTAAATCAGCTGACAAGACATGTTACAGTAACATCATGTGACACATGTCAAGTGCTCCAAGCGTCAAAATAAACGCACACTTTAAAAATAAAGGCTAGCTGAAAACAGCTGTAATGTAAACTTCACACAAGTTTATTTTTGTGAGGGAGAAATGTGAAAGCAGCCATTTTACAAGCACAACATGCAGAAGTTGCATGCCTTAGGCTCAGAGGCCACAGTTTTGTGTTTAGACGGTGAGTAGTCTGTAAAACAGAGGGGGGACTGGCCCTAGCAGCACAGCAGCAGCAGCTCAGTCACCCTCTGTGTCACTTTTAAACAGATGCACGCAACTCGATCATTTCTGCGACGCCCACAGGGTAAATTTAAGGTAAGACTGGACAAAGCAGTCTGAACACTCTCCAGAGCCACACAGGGACACAGAGTAAAACATGTAAACAAAAGAGAGAAAAAAATTGGACCAGCAAAGACATATTTTTCCTCTAAACTTGTTGGTTGTTAGACGTACATACATAGAATGTGATTCATTCATTTTCTGACTTAGCTGTCACATTTCCGTTTTGTAATGTTGGACCATTGTTACCTTTGATACATACACATGATCTGATAAGTCAATGTGCCAAGTTTGCCAGCTTTCTGCATGTAAGCAGCACCAGCAACGCATGTAAAGATCCTTATTCAGAGGCAAATTCAAAGGATATTCTGTTTAAGGTAGGTGTTTTAGGATGTAGTGGCAGCAGAATTACCTGACAATGCTGCATTGCAATTTACCTACTTCCCAAAAGATGTAGCCAAAAATGCATGAACTACTCTTTAGTCCTATGATGGCTATTATTTGAGGCAAGCCAAATAGAGGATGTTGTGAATAGTTTGGATGAGGGTACACAGACAGAGCTGCCTTTGACCCTCGCCTAGAAGAAGCATGGTCAGTGGTCATCAAGGCCCTGGCAACTTTGGCAAAAACACTGAGAATAAGCAACTGAGGTGTTTACATGCTGCAATAATGCGATTAAAATTAGCATACTCCTAAACGGTGTTTACGGTAAACGGTGTCTACAGTGGCGTAACTTGGTAATGTGGGGCCCCAGTGCAGGATTTTTAGAATGGGCTCTAATGTTATGAAGCACATGCAGTACTTTAGTCATTTAGCTTTTTAATTTATAAAATTTTGCTGTTTTACTGGAGTTTGAAAAAATAAAAAAATTGTGCTTATTCATTAATATTTAGGGGCAATTTTATGAAACTATATTTTTTTATTACAATTTGTGAATTTATCTTAAGAAAAAACATATTTTTTTGTTATGAGTTTATAAATTTAACAGAATTTAAAATTTGAAATATATTCTGTACAGAGTTTTATGGCTGCTCTGTTTTATTATGAATATTTTAAACCTACTAGACCATAGATGAACAAGGGCCTAATCTAGTTGGCCCCTAAACCTCCTGGGCCACAGTGCAGTCGACTGGCTGCAGTGCCTGATGTTACATCTCTGGGTGTTTATATGGCAATATCATATTCAGAGTGCCCATATTCAGATTAATATCAGAGTTGTCTTGTACATTGAAATACAGACATTGACACAATTCCAGTTCAGTGACTTAACCCTCGTCCAGTTCTTTATAAAACTTACACTCAGAGTCTTTAGTACCAAAGTGTTATTAAAATATTCTGTATAGTGTTTTGTTTGTTTGTTTTTCCAACTTTGCATGATTCAGTTCTTCCAATCCACCTCAATTCTTAAAAATAATGTATTAATATATATTTTTAATACTTACCATTTTGCTTCTATAAACCACTGTCAGAAAAACACACACACAATTTGGGATTTATGGATTTACTTGCTGCCTTTAGTACCAAACATGTTCACCCCTTAAAACTATATTATTAAAGATATTTTTTCCACTTTGAATCACTCAAATATTTTAGTCAAGTTCTGATCATAACAATGACATTTTTAACATTTCACACACGTGTTTGTGTGAGAGCCTCTAAAAGTGTGTGTGTCTGATTTTGAGTCAAGGACTCAACAGAATCACTACCCAACTGTACCCTTACAGTTTAAACAAAAAAAAAAAAAAAAAAAAAAAAAAAAAAGTTTTATTGGAAGTCAAAGGAACCAAAATGGTTGCCTGGTAATTCCAGCCTCACCGCTGTACCAGTGGATGAGTCTGGTCGCCATTGAATCAAATCAAGTTCTAGAGCGGAGCAAACCCGAGTAAACTGACAGCCGAGTAAGCCAATCAGAAAATGGCGGATGAGACGTTAACAAAGCGACAAGAAAGTGAGCAACGCGAAAACATCTTTAAAAAAAAAAAAAAAAAAAGGCTTCTAGTGCTGGAAGCTGCTGTGGTTTTAATGACTCGATATGTTTTTGGTCATTTAAAACTGAATTTACCACTGAATGAAACAAACCCTCGGCTCCTCAGTCACCATCTTGATTGTTGTTGTTGAGGACACTGCTCGCAAAGAACACATGACTTAAATAAACAAATCAAAACGAACGGTACGGTTGGGATTTGAATCCAACCACGGTGGAGGACGTGGTGACCTGACTGATATTTCTCTGCATAATAATACAGAGACATATCATTCTGGATTTTCCAGGCAACCAAAATGGTACTAAAGACCGTCAGTGCAACAAGTGTTTATTCACAGTGTGTTATAGACCTAAACTGACAAATGAGAAAATTGAAATTTGAAACATCCCATGAAAATAGAAACCCTGACCAAATTACATTTTGAATTAACACCAAAAAAAATTCAAGATTTTCAATGTAGTAGCAAAAAGGTACCAAAGGCTGGACAAGGGTTAATCAAGCCAGTAGAACAATCCAACTAAGCCGTGCATAAAGTGACTTCCCACCTACATCTCTCACGTCTCTAATTGTAAACCTGGATCTAAGCTCTCTTCCATCCTGATTTGCTGCTTTGTTCTTCTGTCTCAGGCCTCAGCGGTGGTGTGGTCTCTCTCTGTCTCACCAGGCAGTGAGTGGAGCCTTTACTTATCTGAAAAAGCACATCCAGCCTTTCTATTGCTACATCTGTATGCACGAACAGACCCGGAGTGATTGTCTTTATTGGGACAGATGACCTCCAGTTTAGGTTTCATACATCAATATCACCAAGCCATTTGGAGTCCACACACTCACTCCATCCTTATTTCTCTTGTTCATTTCTCTGTGGAAGGACAATGTGCCATCGGGGCTTTACTGTGGGGACTACAGAGCACTTAGACCAGCAGCAATTACACGATGTGCTGCAAGGAGCGGTGGAAAGTGAACGCAGAGCCCCCGGTGGGCCGGTAATGAACTGGTGTTTTCCCACTGCCCATATACTACACTGCACTTCAGCGTCTGGGGTGAGCATTAGTCATGAGCAGCCCAAGGTTTAGCCTTGCTCTGTTCGTGTGTGTCTTAAGATAGATAGAGGAAAAAGGGCATTTCTTTTACAGTTGTGTGATAGCATCATACTTTTGTTAGTTATGTTTAGGGTCTGTAAAAATTGTAGATAGACTAGAAATCTTTGAGCATATATTAACTGTTAAATGTCATATATTATACTTTTTCAGGCTTTTTGAAATTGTTTGAATGCATGAATGAAACAAAGTGCTACTCCAGGTATGTTTTTGAGCTGCAAACAACATTATAACATGGTTAAAATCTCAATAAAGTCAATTTAGCAGAATAGACCTTTAACCTGCAATAAATATAGATTTGATCGCTGGGCCGCTAAGAATCTCTCTCATATGAAAGAATGCTTTTTGTGTGTAAGTGCCATTGTTGTGGGTGTATCCTGCCTGAGGCCCATAGTTGTGACGCTATACTGTATGTGCTTTAGAAACATGCAAGAGCACTTCCTGGAGAAGATGGGATTTCACAGGTGTACTGTAGGTAGACCAGGTGTTGGTAACAACTCACTTAATCCCCACATACAAAGAAACCAAAGCAAATACATTCAGAAATTCAGGGAAAACATATTGAACACAACAGGATGAAAGAGAAGTAAGCTGTGTATCATTGCCGTAGTTATGTTAATGTATATTGTATTTCTTTATGATATGTTCGAGTGGGAGTAAATATAAATTGAAAAGCCATGGGCCTAAAATGGAGCACAGGTCATAGGAACTCTGTCACATGAACACTGATCTAGAGGAACAAAAAAGACAGAACTTGAAGACAAGAAGGGCCAGACAATCCCAGCCAATTTTTCAATCTGTCTATTACTAAACACATGAAGAAAGGCAGGTGCAAAAAATTGTGGAAAGCCAAGACACCGTGGCCGTACGCAGCATGGAGGCCACAGAGGTCAGGACTTCAGTGTTTTTTTATGTTATACCAAGTCTATACCAGATTTAGAACAGGACTCCACTGGGTCTAAACCTGGACTAAACCAGGAGGTCTCAACTAAGTCTAAGAAATAGAAAAACTACACGCACATCCAAAACAGACAGGCCGAACTGAAACCAAAAGACCATAAGTTAAAATTCTAAATTAGGCTCTGCACAACAAATGAAGCTCCCAGATTTTTTTAATTTTTCACACACATGACATTTCAGGCATTTGTTGTGCAGAGCGTAATTTTGAATTTTTATTGAAACAAGTCTAAACCGGGACTAAATCAGATCAATACCAGGTTTAAAACAGAAGTGAACTTGGTCTAAACCAGGTTTAAAGCAGGACTAAACCTAAAAACTCAATTTGGGCCTCCATATTTCTTAAATTTTGTGTACAACCCAACATTGTCTGAAATCTATCAGTGATCTGAAAGAAATCCTGCTTCTTGTCCTCTTGCTATAAAAAGGTGTGTCTTTACAAAGATGTCCTGCAGGAAACATCTCATGATGGGTAAAAGCAAAGAGCTCTCTTTAGACCTTTGCTTTAACCTTACTGCTACAGAACATGCTACAGAAGGATTTCTGAACCTCTGAATGTCCCACTGAGCTCTGATGGGCACATCATCTGGAAGTGGAAATAACATCATCCCATCATAAACCAAATATGTCAGAAATATATTTGTTGAGAAACAAGTTGACATGTTCAGTACTAATTAAATCTGCTGTACTTGCAATGATTTTTTAAAACATTCAGTTTCATTTTGTTCAATTATTACAACATAAAGCACCTCCAATCCAGTCCATTCAAAGCAAAATTCTAATTATAAGAAATAGTGAAATATTCAAAAGGTCGAACTGAACTAAGCTGCTCTGTCTCTAATGCTCCTAATTGGGCACACTTTCTGTACACTCATGACCTCTGCAGAGAACTACAGCCAAAATATCACACGCAGACGTGGCTAATGGACTAATTAACATGCTTTAAAAACTTTATCTGAAAGTAGCAGGTCGAGGCGGTGTGGCCCTGAGGTTAACTGCACACCTTCCTTTATGTTTGAAACTCATGTTTCTGTATTATTCCTGCTCTTTAACAGCAAAATGAACAGTCTGACTCGACATTCTCACCTGCAGAAGTTTCAGACTGCCAAATGGTATGGCTCATCCACGTAAAAGTGATGGTAAACATGACCCATAACTATGCATAAAGATTCTGCTCCTCCCTCCTTGTAATGGTAACATTTTAAAGGCGTTAAATGGCAAACCTATAAGAAGTGATAGGATCCAGATGACGTCATAACAGAAAATGTAAATGTATATCTCTAAATATTGTGTTTACAGACCTATAAGCTTAAAAACATGCTACCAGCTTACTTTTTAGTATCTCTGGGGTGTAGTAAGCTATGCGTTACCTCACCATACAGTAACATTTAATTAAAAAAATATGTTTGTAACGTCTCTTTTTCAAGTTTCAAGATATATTATTTTGATCAAAATGAAATGTGTTATGGTGAGATCCTTTAAACTCTTATAAAGCAGATTTTTTGAAAAGTCCATGGGGAAAATTTACTTCTAAAACTGCACAGTGGGTGGTCACTATTGAGCTCTATAGGTGACAGTGTTACTGATCTGCGCTTGTTCGATAAACACATGCCTGTGTATGATCAGAGTCAGGAAGAATTATGTATTTGCGACATATATCCCATTAGGGGGTGAATTAGAGAGCTCAATGACAGTTTGAAACCCATACTGGTGCTGTTTATCTGTGGCTGACCTTGTCCTGCCAATATGAAGGATTACTGCAATCTCCACTACATCATGTGACCTCTGGTATTACATAAAAATTTTTATAGAACCAAGCTCTTCAGTTGATGTGTATTTTTTTTTTTTTTAGTTTATTACAGGAGCTGAGGTTTTAAACAGGTAGACTGACATAATGGCCACAGGAAAATCGTGGTGGACTGTCTAAAGCTGTGAAGAAAGTGGTTTTAGATACATACAAGGGGTATAACAGGCTTTTATTTTTTATTTTAAACAAATCATGGTCACCTCTAGAACAGCACTGCACATTTTACAACCTTTAAAAACATTATGTGACTAAAAGAAAGCGTCTCCAATAATGACTTTACTACTGCCACAAAGAAACAGCTGAAGAAACCAGCTGCAGTCTTTTGAGCAGAAACAGATATAAAAATGTTTTTCCTCCTTAAACTTTTTGTATGACGCCATTTTACTACAAAGAGCTGTGAGGAATCATAGACTAGTGGAAAAATCTCAAAAAAGCTGTAGAAATCATTGTAGAAACCATTTTGAATTTCAAATTCACATATTTGGTTTATATATAAACCTACAGAACCAAAATTTGCAGTCTGGTATTATGATGTTAAAATCTACATTCAATGCAAATTTCAAGAAATTATGTTTTGTTTTTAAGATATTGAAGGCGTGAAGCGAAGGCGGCCATCTTGTTCATTCAATAAAACACAAACAAATGCCTAAATCAAGTGTCATCCACTTCAGACAAAAAAAAGTTATCAGATTTTGCCAACAGATTAACAGTGCAGAGCTGTACACCGTTTTTTAGATAAATGAATGAGAGCAGACTGGATGTAGCGGCCTTGTTGATTGATCAATGCTTCCTGGAGTGGACGGTGGTTCGTGGAAAAAGCCAGCGTTTATGGAACCGAGCGTTCTGAAGCCTCCAAAATACAGAATACAGGATTACCTAAAGAGCCCTGAATGAAACAAAACACAACTCCAGATATGTTTTTGACGAGGGAACAACATTATAACATAATATATCTCCCCATTTAAAAACCTATAATAACTAAGGTTTGCATTCATCAAGCAGCCTTGGTCTTTCTGTTTTATTTCATGTACTCGTCTGTGCAGTGTAGGGAGCTGACAGTGACAGTAAATGTGTGGGAGGAGGTGGGAAAATACACACAACATGTGCCCTACAAACCTGTCATTACTCCGTGGACACCTTCGATCTCTGTCTCCACTGTTCTTTACACTGCCATCTCTACAAGATTACACATAATTGGATCCTATTTATACTTCAACCATACATGTGTGTCACTGTACTGAACGTCTCTATGTTCTTTGTCTTTACAATGATGTCCTAAATACAAATTCTATCATTTCTCTTCTGCCGCTAAAAGAACAGTCATTATTAATATTCTTGAAGCGTCTATAGAAAAGTGTATTTTTACAGAGCTGCCGAGGCGAATTGAGCGGATTTCTACAGCGGGTCACCTCCAGCCTTTTAACAGTGGGCTCAGGTCCAGCAGGAAGTTTGGTCAAATCATTTTCTCTTCATGACATCCTATTTAAGGATTACCTACGGGCTCTGCAGCTGCCATTACGGGCCCTTAAATAGTGTGTCACCATGCTGCAGTGGATTTCTATGGGCCGGTGATATCATTTAAGCTTTCAATTCAGAGTTAGCTGCAGCTGAAGCCCTCGAGGTGAGAGGCTGGGGCTAAAAGAATCAGGGCTTACTTTTACTGAAAAATCTAAATCGATAAAAAACTGGCAGTACATTTCATTTTGCTACTTTATGTAAAGTTAATGTAGCACATTTAAACCAGAACCAAATAAGTAAAATGCATTAAAATCCTATTACTCATTACTCACAATAGCCTAAATAATAAAACAAAATAAAATAAATGTATAGTAGAATGTAGTTACTTTCGACCTTTTGAGAATATGAAATTAAAATGATAGAAGGAATAGAAACGGGACACTTATTTGAAAAGATTGTTCAATGTGATCATCCTCAAATGAATAATATGCTTTGAATGATTCAATTGCACATAATGTATTTTTAAATATGGCTGAACATGCACATTTTCAACTGCAGTTTTCCCTCTGTTATATGTGCTGCTTCAACAAACTTGATTATGGGCAATAAAATTTTAAAATATGCTGTATGTGTAATATTATATTACTTTGAGAGCAGAAGAGATGAGTTTTTTGGATTAAAAGTGGCAAATGCAGTATTTGTAGCAGTGAGTGTGGTGACACTGAAGTTTGAAATAATAGGGGATCTAACTAATGAAATACTCACACAAATACACATTATACATCTAAACTTAAAGTAGTTCATTGTCTTATGTAGTTTTGTTAAAGCTGGCTATGGACATACCATAAAGAGTCTTATTTTCTTTTGTTTTGCTTTTCTTATTTATAGATCACAGTGCTCTGATATTTTTCATACGAGAACTTTTAAAGTTCTCTCAAACATAAGCTTAAGGGTCATTTTATACCTACATACATTTATTTGGGGCCCTTTTCATGAAACAAATTACAAATTAAAAACCACACAGCAATAAATACACTATGGCTGTGTCCGAACGTCCTCCCTAATCCCTCTGTAGTGCACTCTGTAGTGGTCACGCCATTTTGTAGTGGTGTCCAAATGTCTAATGGATAAAAAATAGTGCACTCAAAATTTCCCACAATGCATTTTGAAAAGTAGTGGACAGTGATGGTCACTAGAGGTCAGTATAGGACCAGAATGCTTTGCAAGTTTCGGAGGAGAACAGCGGGACCTCGACAGGTCTTTAAACTGTACACAACACGTCTGAATGAAACCAGGTCAGAAACGCCTTTTTTTACTTCTGTCACGTCGTAATCAGAAATAAAAAGCTCTTAAATAAACCTGTTGCAGTGTAAAATTGCTAACGTTAGCTTAGCCAGCGTTCAGCCTCCCCACGTAAGGCACAGAGCTGCAATAATCCACTCTGTTTTATTCATTATAGCGATAATTCATGTTAAATATCACACGTATGACATCAAGTGAGTCTGGTCAGGCTTTATCACAGAAGAACATTATCAGCGGAGTTTCGCCGAACTTTTTTTACACAGACGTCAGAGTCACGTGATCACCGGTGAGGGAAAAATAGTGTGCGAGTGTCCGAATCATTTACAAAATGAGTGCACTATAGTCTGCTATATAGTGCTGGACTATATAGTGATTGAGGGGTTAGGGCCTAGGGGTGACGTTCGGACACACCCTAAATTTCCAAAAGTATTAGCTCACCTGCCTTTACACACATATGAACTTAATTCTTAATCCATAAGGTTTAATATGACATGGGCCCACCCTTTGAATCTGTCTACTTCAGACATCTACGTGTCTGATGTTTTTGTCCAACGTCAGACTCTAATGTTGGACAAAGGCCTGGCTCACAGTCTTCGCTCTAATTCATCCCAAAGGTGTTCTGTCAGGTTGAGGTCAGGACTCTGTGCAGGTTCAGTCAAGTTCTTCCACACCAAACTCACTCAGCCATGTCATTATGGACCGTGCTTTGTGCTCTGGTGCAGTCATGTTGGAACAGGAAGTGGCCATCCCCAAACTGTTCCCACAAAGTCGGGAGCATAGAACTGTCCAAAATCTCTTGGTGCTGAACCATTCAGAGTTCCTTTCACTGGAACTAAAGCTTCTGAAAAACAACCCCACATCATAATCACAATTTAGTTTTTTTAATGGGCGAGCAAATGCTTTTGGAAATATAGTGTATATACTTATATCCCACATACATTTGCTTCAGGTAATTGGGTCACACTGTGGCCCACTTTCACTGACACCAGAGGATAATGACCTTAATCCCACATATGTGCACCAGGCGAGTAACATTAATAAGCCACAGAGACAGTGAGGCTTATCTAATGTAAGAGCACTACTATAATTTCATCATTTCTTTCTCAGAGTTATTCTCATCCATGAATCTAGTGCACAATCAACCATAATGCGACTCCTGTGTGACTTAATGACCGGGTGAAGGTTAGACTGCTGGCGGATTAAGAAGCGCAATGGGTCTTTGTGGAGTGGACACATGGCCAGAGCAGTATGTGTCCGGCCCGGTGCGGGGGAGGCGGGGGTACCTGCGGGGTATTAGCGGTGGTCAGGGGAGGGGTGACAGGGTGGAGCGGTGGAGGGGTGGAGAGGTGAGGACACTTGGCTCATACATAAAGATCCATACGCTGGTGTGGGACAGGCTTAAAGGGCTGAGGCAGATGGGACAGGGGGTAGGTGGTGTCTGGGGGGACAGCTGTGGCCCTTACCCCCTCCTTACCCCCGCACCGCCCCACACCTGTTACACATCACGTCCGCTACGGTACACACAAAATTGGTGATCTAATACCAAAACTGTGGAACAGACAAGCTCATATTTGGCATGGAAGTGTTACTGGGTCAAACAAAAGCTTAACATAATGTAGCTTTTAAAAATATAATATGGAAGACTTTGCAGCATACATACATTAAATTCAGCATTTCAGCCAGTAATATGTTTTTTTTTTATGGTGTATAAACTGAAAATGACTATCAGTAGACTAAATGATAGCAGGATCTTTTCAAAGCATCTGACTACACAAGTCTATTGGACTGAAGCAAATGCATTTACTGAGTGGGTGGATCTTCATGTTCTCTCTGTGTTTCCATGGCTTCTCTGCCCTGGTAAATGAAGTGAGTGGTTGTCTGTTAGTGTATGGCTCTGTTTCACCGCTGTGACTAACGGGCCACATTTTGTAAAATCAATTAAATCAGTCAGAGTTTATTTCTATAGCACTTTACAACAACACAAGGAAAATCAAAGTGCTTTACATAAAAACATGATTAACTTACAAAAGTTTAATCATAATAATATAATAATATACAACACATGGTAACAGAATCATTAAAATATTTATTTATCTAAACATTATGCTTTTTCAGGCTTTTTAAAATTATTTTCAACATCTTTGCATTAATATTTCATGTTTTACCTAAAATAATGTATAAGTATGGAAAAGGTCTACTTTTGTTACTTGCTGTTACTTGCAGAGAATGCTTGGATTGGTCGTCTGTCACCTACTTCTCACACAGAGCATAAAATGGCCAATTAGCACAGCTATCAGCAACATGACGTGAACAGATAGATAAATGAGCTGACTGCTGTAGTGATAGCAATTTAAGCTCTGAAAAATGTGCAGGAGCACTTCCTGCTTTCGTGTTGATGTTGAACCATGAGACCAAGCTTTTCCAGTTCTTGAGAAGGGCAGTGCCCCAGAATACAGCAGTGGTGGAAGAAGTACACATTTTTTTACTTAAGTAAAAATACAGATAAAAGAGCAAAAAATTACTCAAGTAAACAAAAGTAAACATATCATAAAAAAATCTACTTAAGCACATTCACTTTACAATGGTTGTATTATTGTAGTTTTTTCAGATTACATCAGTCCTGAACAGGGCTTAATTTGCAAATCAAACGATGCCGGAACAAAAATTTAGCTTTGACACTGGAGTCCACAAGGCCAACACTGTTCCTGGAACACATGCCAAAATACCAAGCAACTGCTCATTTATACTCAATTTTAAATTATATTTTAACATATTTGTTAACATTATTATACATTATAGCGTTTCACTTCAGTGTAATGTGTCAGTGTACGTTTGTTTGATTGCTCAGCTGATCGAGAAATCAGCTGCTACGCATAGGTAATTACTGCGCTTTTGTAGACTCGCTCTGTCATAGACCTGCTGTGTGCTGCCACCAGTCTGAAGCAAGAACACAGACTCATGCAGCTGTGGTCTATAAAAACAAAGTCTAGAGTAGGAAAGGGAGCACACGGCAGCAATAAACCCCAATGTCCACTGCATGCGCCTCTGCTCCGCTGCACTGCGCCACGCACTCCGCAGTAAATACGCAGCAGTTGTAGTGAATGAGAGCGTTTCCCCAGCGGCGCCGGTCTGACCGTGCTCCGCCCTGCGCAGGAGATACGCAGCCTGTCTATTTTCTTCGATGTCTTTCAGCCTACGTCTCTTATTTTGCTTTTGCTTCTTTTTAGTGACTGCCGTGGGGCACGCAGTCTTGAGTTTCACGGCTCTTGGCTCTGTGACCCTCAGCTCGTTAGCTCAAGCTTACAGATGCATTTGAATAAACAAAAAAGAACAAACTGCTGTGGGTCTATGTCCAGTGTCCACAGGGGATATAATGGAGGAATAAAAAGCGCACATCGAGGGCGCATGGCGTAAGATTTCTCTGCGTAACTATGGCTATGTAACAGTGACACTGGCCCCGGGTCCCATCCTGTGACCCACGATCAGCGTTAGCTCTAGCTTCCATATGCATTTGAGTAAAAGAACAAACTGATGTGGCACTGCCAGGTCAGTGGGGAAATAACGGCACAGCATATCAAGTAGGTCCCCTCTGCATAACCAAAGTCAGGACAAACCTCAACAGATTTGCTGTCTTCTGGCTGTTAGCAAACACATCACTTTTGGCTTAAAGAGCAGCAGTCAGCTGTAGCGCCACTCGCGTTTGTAAAAACACACAGCCTACTATGGCTCTGTGAGCTCTGTGCAGCTCTGTGGATGCAGCAGGGATTGGGCGGGGTCGGGGCACATCTCAAGATACAGTGCGTACTGCTGTACACCTGCAGACACCACTGCTGTTAACAGTGGTGAATAGATCTTTCAGTTTGACGTGAAGGCCTTTTCCACAGATTCCCTGTAGATGACACGAATTACAGAGCGGGGACAGTCTGTGTTGAAGCGCTCACGCGGAAATGAGGTGTGGCTTTTATGTTTAAAACATATGCATTTCTGTGTAATTACACCTCCAACCTTCAACACAGGTTTAGGAGGTCAAAAGTGTCAAATGTAGTCAACACATTGTTCTGAGTTGTGTCTGAGTTACCGGATCCAAGCAAACAGTTGCATAAGGGAGTTTCCGGATCCTGTTCTGGCAAGATCCAGCTCAAATTAAGTCCTGGTCCTGAAGCATTTTACTCTGCACATGCTTCCAATTTTGACTTCTTGAGCATTTGTTCTGGATTAAATACACCTTCACTTTTTTTCTAATCTTTTGGCCACTTGCCTATGGGGTCATCACAGATGAACATCAGGCCAGGAAATTTGTGATGGTCGTAGAAAGGGAGCTGTAACTCAAATAACCACTTGTTAACCAAGGTCTGTAGATATGCAGCTTTGAGATAGTTGTGCATTATAATCCCAAAACTGTTTCTGAAATTCTCAGCATCTTCAGGGTTTTCTTGATCATGTTGCATGGCTAATAACACAGAGTGGCTGCTATGTGATTTGTAGATAAATATTAGCATTTTAAAGGAAGCTAGAACCTATGTTGCTCATATGTGGCCAGTGAATGGGGATTCACTCCTGTTGCCACTCACTGTTGCCCCAACAAATACACTTTTACTGTTAAAAAAATATTAATCTGCCCTAAGAAACTGATGAATGTCTTTGTAGCGAGATCATTGTCACATTTTCCACCAATTAGGAAATACTAACACCAGTGTCACGTGTTACACTGCAAAAAATTGAAATCTACATTAGATAAAATTACTTGAATTTAGATTATTAATGCTGATTTAAGCAAAAAATAACTAGGTTAGATTTATTTAGTTATTAGGTAATTTATTATTTGCCTTGTTTCAAAGTATTTTTTCCCTGTTTCAAGCTATTTTTACTTATTTCAAGCAAAATTATCTTACCCCATGGACAGATAATTTTGCTGTAAATAAGTAAAAACAGATTGAAACAGGGAAAAAAATACTTTGAAACAAGGCAAATAATCTAGTAATTAGTTACCTCATAACTAAATAAATCTAATCTAGTGAAAACTGCTCAAATCAAGATTGATGGTCTGAATTCAAGTAATTTTAACTAATGTAGATATTGAAAATTTGCAGTGTACCTTGTAGAGATATGGACATAATAGATGGTCCCCTTTGTAAAACAAAGAAACCCCACAGTGTTCACTGAAATAACTTGAAACTGATAAAATCATAATAAATCATGATTTACTGAAAATTAACTCATGTAAATCAGATGTTGCTTTTGAATGTGGTTCAACAGAACTGTGCAAAAAAAAAAAAAAAAAAAAAAAAAAAAAAAGCTCATGAAACTGGCCTGGACATAAATGATGGGACACTTAACATAAAATTAACATAAAGTAACACATAAAGTTAATAGACCAGGGTTCATAATGTTTTGTTCCTAGCCATTCTTGTGTGTTATAAATGTGTGTTCTTTGTTTTATGAACAAATTTGTCCAGGTCTGTATATGAAGAACTCCTTTTTCAGTCAGAGTAAGGGGAACTCCAATCATCTGTGAGAGTCACTACAAACCAAGTGCACTCTGTGTGGAAGCGGAAGTCAGCAGGGAGCCGTTTCCAGAAGGCCCTTACACTTACACATTTATTACAATATTACCAACACACACTAAAAACTCTCCATAAAAGCTAATGCCGTCCTCTCTTACTTATCATTTGAAGGTTGAATAATAGACATTGACATTTTGTGTTAGGTAAATTAAAAGTATTAAAAGTAGATGGATGAGTTGAATTAAAAACAACAGTTCTCCAGAGAGCCTTTATCACTGTACATTAGCCACAGACTCATTCTTTAAACAGACTCACACTGGTGCACACATTTCTTACAGTTTCTTTGAATGAAGTCATGACAGAGACTGGGGAATGACCATTATCTCTGGACTTGTTTAAAGCACACATTGTTGTATGTAGGACAAGTCTCAGCAGCAAAGAAATAAAAGTAATCTCTTCAAAGTTTACTGTGTATGAATGTATTATGGGTAGTATAAATAATACAACAGTGACAGAAAATTGTCACTATCCTCTTTGTTTCCAAATATGCTCTGTGTATCAAAGAATTTAATCACAAGGGGAAAACTGAATGTGTTTCCTGAGCTTTTAACCATGTTATAATGTTGCTGCAGCTCAAAAACATACCCGGAGTTGTATTTTCTTTCATTCGCGTGTGTTTGAGTAATCCTGTATGCTGAGGCACTGCGCTTCTCAAAAGCTGAAAACATGTTATCAACAGTTAAAACTAGCGGCATGATGTCTGATCCCTTTTTTCTTCATCGGTCCACACATCAAGGGTGCCCTGCTTCTCCTCTAATTTTTATTTTTGCCTTAGAAACTTTAGCATGTGCCATACAAACTGAAAAGGAAATCTCTGGGGTTAATGTGAGTACATATGACTTTATAGTAATTTTATTTGCTGATGACATTTTATTAACACCAACAAACCCACAAAAATCTATTCCACATGTGCTTGAACTTGTAGATGCTTTCAGGAAAATTTCTGGATATAAAGTAAACTACGCTAAGAATGAAGCCACTCCCCTCAACCACCACACGTTCCAGTTCCACCTTGATTCGGCTCCTTTTCAACGGAAGACTAAAGGCATGAAATATTTAGGAGTTAAAATTAGATTCCCTGTGGAATCAGTGGTTGAACTAAACACAGCAGATCTTCTAAAAACTTTAAAGGAAGACATAAAAAGATGGACAGTCTTACCTCTATCATTGTGGGGATGTTGTGAAGTTATTAAAATGAACTTTTGCCAGGATTGGCCTTTATTATTTCATCAATACCACTCAAGTTTCCGCCAAATTGGTTTAAAGAAATTAATAAATTATTTTCAGATTTTCTTTGGAAAAAACAAACAAACAAATTAACTATAAAAAGTTAACACTATCTCGGAATAAAGGTGGAATTGGACTACTATCTTTATTATATTGCATATAACTCTAGGTATCCCTTAAAATCCAGCCCCACCCCCAGCCAGGGCCCTGAGGTCTGCTGACCTGCTCCTGTCTCTCCCTTGCTCCAGACTTGTTACTGGAGGAAACAGAGCCTTCTCAGTGGTTGCACCCAAATAATGGAACAGCCTCCCATTGCACATTAGATCTGCGCAGACACTTGAGCTCTCTGTTAAAAACCTACCTCTTTTCATTGGCGTTCAACACTGATTAAGCAAGCACCTTATATTTTAACTTGCATTTTAGTTAGTTTTAGGCACCTATGGTTTTTATTCTATTGTATTATTAATTACTGCTTTCCTATGCTTTTATATTATCATATTATATTACTTCTATTATTTATTGTTGTATATTAGTGTATTATGGCTTGTGCAGCACTTTGGTCAACTTGGGTTGTTTTAAATGTGCTATATAAATAAAGTTTGACTTGACTTTACTTAAAATGGGCTTACAGTGGTGTACGAGAAGTGGGGGAGTTGGGAATGGCTTGAGGAGGAAATTTTAAAAGAACATAATCCAGATCTGTCTTTAACATCACTATGGTATAGCCCAAAAAATGCCTTTAAGATAAATAAGCCAGTTTAGCTTTTCTAGTGATATTGTAAAAATATTACAAAAACATTTGAAATTTGGAGGAATTTCTTTACCTTTATGTCCCTTATGGTCTAATCCTTTATTTAGTGCTGAAAACCAATATCTAAAGAATAAGACCTGGAAGCAAAATAATATTAAATATATATCACAGCTGATTCTAAATGGTAAAATATTTGTATCATATAAGGAGCTTAAAATACAATATGGTCTGAAAGATTCTGAGTTTCTATCCTATCTACAAATTAAATCTGTCATGAAATCTATATTATCTCAAAGGACAAACGTAGGGGACAAAAAGGAACTTGAGGACAAATTAATATCTGCTGCTAACAAAAGAGGCAAGAATCTATAAGATGCTGTGTAATGTTAAGGCAGATGTTAATAATTTAACTAAAATTCAATGGGAGAAAGATATTGGTGTTTCTATTACTGCCTCACAATGGGATGCTGCACTACAAAGTACAAAAATATCAAAATGTGTTAGATATAAAATGATACAACTTAAATTATTACACAGAGCATATATAACTCCTTATAAAGAAATATCTAAATTGTGCTGGCATGGTTGTGGACAGACTAATGCATATGTTCTGTACTAATGCATATGTTTTTGTTTTAATGTCTTGATATAATAATCTGGAACTCTGTACTGTGAAGGTCTTGCAATCCCAAAATGCCAAAATGGTACTGTTTATGCTCCTGCCAATGTGACGTAGACAACCTAATGTAGCCTGTGTGTAGAGGTGTTAGTTAAACCAGCCTAGTGGAGTCAGAAGTGTAGTATAAATGAGCAGTCCATGGATTGTTAGCAAATTGCCGAGAGCAGGCAGTGTCTTGCTCATTTGCACATTTGAGAGTCCTGTCTTCTGACGTGTGAACCCAGATCCTACAGATCGTCTCCTGACGTTAGCTGCATATGAGCACAAAGGTCAGGATGAAGTGTGGATGTGATTCGGCTGACAGCCTCCAGAGAACATGTGTGGAAGAGGCTTAAGGGGTTTCTTTGGGCTCCAGTATAGATCAAAAACACAGTATACATCATGTAGTAGGAGAATGCTCCATGCTCACTGCGCTGGTTGACATCTGGAGATGTTTCCCTGTAGGGCTGCACAATATATCGCAAAATTATCGTTATCGCAATATCAGCAAATGCAATATCTGTATTGCAAGAATCTAAATATATCACAATAACGCTGTGGTCTTCCATCTTACAGAGATTTACACTGAAGAATCATTTTCCACCAGAGCCTTAAAAGAACATGTGTTGTGATTAAATAAAAATGTGTAAAAAGTCCAGTTTTAGAGATAATTTAATTAATTTAGTCACAGCTTAGCCTTGTTTTATTCCTGGTTTAGTCTTTGTTAAGTTTTGATTTTGTAAATTTTTATATATATATATATATTTTGTAAATATAGGAACTTACATTTTTGTGAAATGTAGTGAATTTAACTTACTATCTTTGAAAAGTAGGTGTAACCCATGTCACATAGTGAGCCGCCAAGGGAATCGCTCCCGAGCAACTTCCTGCTCGGACTTCCTGCAACACTGTTGGCGGCTGTGCATGGCTGGTGTGGAGCGGTTTGGAAAACTACCTATAACTTGACAAAAACCCCACGTGAAGTTCTGAAATTCAGTGGTCAAGTTTTTTTTTTTGGACCCCAGAAAACCTCTTCTTGAGGTAGGTAGGACAATTTTTTTGTTCCCCCTTTATTATCTCCGGACCACGGATGCCTTATGTTTGGACTTTTTTTTTTTTTTTTTTTTTTTGAAGAACATCCACAGTCAGTGGATATAAACTGAACTCTTTTTTGGAACTCTTGAACTAAATCCCCAGAAAAATTGAAAAACTTGAACTAGACTAAAGTCCAAGTGTTTTTTTTTTATTTATTTTTTTTATTGTTGTATCATTTGTTAATATAATTTTGTCCTAATTTATTCATTGGTCCTAATTTATTTATTGATTTCTAATTTATTTGTTTTTTTTTATATCAATACATTTTTTGCATTTAACCCAAATTAATCTCTTGTCTCTTGTCTTCCATTCACCACAAGCTCCCATAACGAACCTGGTTTTCTGTCTTTAGTCATATACATCCCATTGCAATAACTAAGTCCTAACATTAATATAATTTTGCGAGCATTACATAGGCTCTATTTTCAAATATCGCAATAATATCATTATCGCAATTTTCAACATAGTTATCGAATATCGCTTGTTTTCTCCAAATCATGCAGCCCTATTTCCCTGTGGGCCGTGGACTTGAAACACCTTTGTTGATGTGATAAATCTGGTGAGTCAACACACAACTCTATAAGGTATGTTCAGCACAGGGGATTACAGAGAGATGACAACATAACTAAACATCCAAGAAAAATCTAAAGAAAGAGAAAAAAAACACAAAAAAACATTTATACCCAGCCAGAACAATACATGTCTGTATCTCTTACTTCAATAAGCTAGACTTGTCAGTATAACACATTTACTATTCAAATATATTACCTACTATCTGCTTTCATTTTAAAGTAAAACTGGATCAAATTATTTATACATTTAAGTTCAACTCTGGGTCTGAATTTAGAGGACCATGCCATGCCACAAACATCTCATCAATATTGTGTAAATACATCGCTAATATCCAGTATATGTATTATTGGCAGACAGTAATTGAATGTTGACGAGTGGTGAAGACAAACCAATGGGAGCTTGGAGCAGTGGTTCTCAAATACAAGATACAGTAATACATACTTTCAAATGAATGTCTAAACTGAGTTGGTCTCATGTTGTGCACACATTCATTTGTATAAAATTTGCTATCTGCATGCTCACAGTTGGCTTGTTCCAGGTGAACTGTGTCTCACTTGGATTGTGGATGAGAGTGGACGGCTGCGACGGAGCGAGGAGAGAGACGTCTGTAGAGAACTCAGACTGTTTGTGTTTCTGTCAGACTGTTCAACGTTCCTGTCTCATTGTGAATCAGGGGCTCTTTAGGAGCACACAACACACCATTCAGCAGTGGTTCTTGGTTTTTGTCTAAGTTTACACATTAAAGGTAAAGTTAAAAAAAAAAATCAATCAATAATGCTCTACTTCAAACTGGGCAGCACCTCCTGATTTCAAATGTCTACGTAGAGCGGTGAAACTGAGCATTTTCTACTCTTTTTAACGTCAGCATATACAGGATTACTCAAACACAGGCAAACAAAACACAGCTCCAGCTATGTTTTTGAGGTGCAGTCAACACATAACATTGTTAAAAGCTCAAAACTTATTATATAACAAATTTAGAATAATAACACCACTAAAACATACAGGGGTCAGTAAGTCTTATACGCCTTGCCTGATAATAACACATTTTACATAGTTCTTTCAAAGCAGAAATCACATCTCTTCCCAAACTGGTGACTGACACACTGTACAGATGTTTCCCAGTATAATGTCATACACAGGGTCTGCTGGTTACCATGGAGACATGTGAATCCACCATGCAGGCTGGATACATGTATTTTTAAAGTGGTTCTCCTGGGCACAGAGTGCTGCCACTGCATAATGAAGCTGTCACTTCCTGTAGACTTAAAGTTAATTTGAAATACTCCATGATTTAATGTTTACCGCTGAGACTTCCAGATTTTTACCTCTGCAAAGAGCATAAACTTAAATTGCAGCTTTACAATTTGCCAGTACCAGCATTCATGAAGAGAGAGGCACTTCTGTTAAAAAGTGACAAACTTTATCACTTTTGCTTTCAAGTCTGTGCTGTTTGCATACCTGCTCTTACCTAAGAGCATTAATCTCATCGCCCCACCGTAAGCATGTGCAAACTTGACCCCTGACCTGGCCCTTTGCTTAAATTGAGCTGGAATGTCTTAAAAGGACGAGCTGTCAGTGGGGTCAGCTCTCACTTGGTTATGTGAAAATGTCATTTGTTGTGAGGGCATCCTTTAAAAGCTGTCTTTCATGAAGCTCTGCAGCCCGCTGTAAACATTAGCCAAGACTAAACCAGTGTATGTCAGTGATAGATCGAGTCAGAGAGGTCAAGGCAGAGGGTTCTACTCTTTTGTTATAGATCCAACAACATGGCTGTGCGTACAACATGGTGCAATTTGTAAAGCAGGACTGCAATATATTTTGAACTGGCAACTAGCAACCAATCGACTCCATGTACAGTATATGATAATATATAATGAGCCTGGTTAAAGATTATTTACAAGTGTACTGATATTTAGCTGTTTGGACAATTATCATTACAAAAGCTAAAACATATATGCCAAAAGTCACAAAATTCTTATGTTATGCTGGATTGTGCTGTCTATCGAACGCCACAAATTTCAGTCTAATAAGTTAAAGGAGGAAGGAATGCAAAATTTACATTTCTGAGCTTTCTACCATGTTATAATGCTGTTCCCTCATCAAAAACATACCTGGAGTTGTGTTTTGTTTCATTCACACCTGTTTGTGTAACCCTGTATTCTGAGGCTTCAGAACACTCAGTTCCACAAACCTCTCCCACAAAGCCCCGCCCACTCCAGGAAACACTGACCAATCAACAGGCTCTATACCTCCAGTCTGCTCTCATTCATTTATCCAAAAAGCAAACAAACAAACAAACAAACAAACAAAAAACACCAACTGTGTACTGCTTGCTATTTTTCCATCATACAAAAAGTTTAAGGAAGTGAAGCGCTTTTTTCTTTGATTATGTTCAACAGACTGGAACACTGCCCTCTGGTGGTCTCTTTACCGTTTTTTTATGGCACCAATAGAGTACGTATTAAAAAGTTTCTCTTTTAGTTATATAATGTATTTAAAGATTGTAAAATGTGCAGTGCTGTTCCAGAGGTGACCACGATTGGTTTAAAAAATATGAATAAAAGCATAATATAGCCCCTTTTAACTTTGCCTAATTGCCAGATTATCAGATTAAGGTGCTATTATTTAATTACTTAATTTTTAAAGTTACACTGTGTAACTTTTCTCCTAAATATGTGGGGCATACTGACTTGTTTTTGTGATTTTTTGAGCGATTGTAAGGCCTGAGGCACGATCTGTTGCTCCGAGCGGGGCTTCTGTACTGAGAAACCACCCTCACAACTTGGCCGGGAGCGCTCCGCTGTTGAGGAAGAGTCACGTGACAGGGAACGACTCGCTTTACGGCATTCCCTTCTGCTCTTATACCTGAGGTGCAGTATAACCATGAAGCTACTTTTAGCGTTGTTATTTTCGCCAGTTCGTCAGGGCCGAAGGACACAAGAAGATGAAGACAATGTCGGACGAGGCAAGAAAAAGAAAATGTGAAAGGGACCGCACCAGATCGCAGACAAGAGTCAACATCGGACAGACTTTTGCTCGCTGGCGTCAGATGAGAGACAGAGAAGGCTGCAAATCGGATCACGTTTTTGCTTCTTTATTGTTGGGCAGGTAAATTAGCCTCTTTATTTTTTCTTTAGAACGTGCTTTCTCATACAGTTATTAGTTGTTTTTACTGCGACCATTGCGCGATATTTGTTGATAAGCTAATGCTAGCGCTAACTCTATAGAAGATCCAATCTAAACTTCCAAAGGTAGCAGCAGGTCAACTAAAGTTGAAACAATGATGGAAATAGACGCTCGCTCGCACAGTTTCAGAAGGAGGAGGGGCCCTAGTGTTTACGTTTTGGGACGGTGCAGTGGCACCTGTGGCCTCTAGAGGCGCAAGACCGGGAATCTTACACAGTGTAACTTTAAATCAATCTGTAGAACTTATTCATAACAGCCCATCACTTTTGTTGCCTAAAACAGTGTTTCCCAACCAGGGGTACATGGGTACTTGGAAAAATGTCATAATTTATTTCCATGATGGTATGAAAATATTTGCTTTCTTTTTATATTAAACTATTGAGACAAGTTCAAGCTCTACTACTAAAGAATATCATTTGAATACTACATTTTGTAAAAAAAAATTAGGTTTAATTCAAATAAAATTTTCTTTGTAGTAAATTTATTATAGTTTGAAATTATGTATTTAGTTTTTTTTTAGTTTATTTTGAAAATAAAATATATAGTAAAATGAGTAAATATAATAGGAGTTTATATTGTTATATAATTGTATTATTTTTATTTTAAAGACTGGCAGATTATTATTATTATTATTATTATTATTATTAAAAACTATACATGACAAGCATACGTTTTTTGGTAAATTGGTGACTCCCTAGTGAATAAAATGAGAGTGCACGGCTGTCGGCCATGTGACCGAGTGGCCACTGTCCAGAATGTGCCCCGCCTAAGGCCCAAAGTTGCTGGGATAGGCTCAAATACCTGTGAGAGGAAAAGAAAGAAGATGAATGAGTGAATAATAATATAACAGCACTTTTATTTGAAGTACATATATAAAAAAACACATCATTAAAATGTCCTCGGAGTTACTGAAGATTGAAAATGAAAGAAATATAAATAAAGAGCATAAAAGATGGCAAAATCAATAGTCCCTCCAGGTTTGGGGTTTGTTGACAGTAATGATGTCAGTGCTACAGGTTTCCATTCTCTTACATTGTACTGCACAAGAAAAAGTATGTTTCTCTCCATAGCTGCCCAGGAGAAGCCAGAGCCCAGGTAAGAGTAAAGTGACCGTGGAGGATCGTGAATTATGGAAAGCTATTTTCATAAAACATGGCCCGCGGCAGCTCATTTGGAATTTGGCGCTGGACCGTGGAATTATTTAGAGCTTTGTGAATACAGGTGGAGCTGTTTTAAGCCATAAAAGAAACCTCGTAAAGCATACTTTTGATGCACTGGGAAATTAGAAGCAAAAGTTAAAGCGTCATAAACATACAGTGCTGTGAATTCAACATGAGGCTAGAGCAAGGTGGGTCACTTCTGTAGATTCTGAGCCAATAAGGCGTTTTTCATATTCTGAATGAGAAAATATTATAATAATAATTTTTGATTTGTTGTTGTTGTGCTCCAGACTCCAGCGCCCAGCCTACCTTTCCTGACTTTCAGTACCACAAAACACATTTCATCATGCAGACAATGCCTTTCAGATGATGTTGTAATACATTCACTTGGTCATATTTTTAATGTTTTAATGTTTTTAATGTTTCAAGTTTATAATAAAGACTTGATGATATCTATCCAGGTGTACAGCTGTTTCAACTGATTCCTCACAGCTGTTTTATAGTTTGTAATAAAATAGCGTCATACAAAAGTTTAAGGAAATGATGTGCTTTTTTGTGTGATTATGTTCAAAAGACTGCAACTTTCTTTATGAAATCAGTAGAGCAAAAATGTTATCTTTTAGTCAGATGATTTTTAAAAGTTGTAAAACATGTTATGCTGTTCTAAAGGCGACCAAGATTGGTTTAAAATGTGAATTAAAGTATTACATAGCCCCTTTAAGGTAAAAAGTTGTATAATTCCCTTTCAAAATGTTTAACTTCTTTTGGCATTTTGTTAAATAACCTTTTTATTCTCATTCAACATATAACACATGCATGAAAAAAGACAACCCACCATCAACCACCAACCCTTAAAAAAAAACACACAGCCAAAATTATAACATAAAACATTATGTAGGACATGCTGGGCATTTTTTCCCCTTTAACTACAGCGGCTTCCATGAAGATGCACAGTTGATACAGGTTTCTAAGATTTTTCAAAGGCAAAGTCTGCCTTCATTTTCATATCTTATTATTTATAGATGAAGTGTTACAAAGGTATGAGCCACATATTGAAAGTGAGGACAGATTCTAATTCTCACTTTCTTAGAATCAACCTTTTTGTAGTTAAAATACCAAATCCAATAGCCATTCTCTCAAATTTTGTTGCTGAAACCGTACTAGTCATCCCCAAGATGGCTACTAGGGGGACAAGGCTCCAGAGTTCTCTCAAATGCTCTCAAAAATGAAGAAATAATCAAGAAATATTCCAAAAGTCAGACAATTTACTGCATAACCAAAAACTGTGTATCAGGTTACCATCCACAGAATCACAGCAACCTTGGTCTTTGTGCATTTTGGCTTAATGTAAGTGTGACTTCAGTTCAGTTTATTTGCCATTTGCAGTATTAAAAAAAAATACATTGGAAAACAGTTGCAAAGACCTCAAAGTGCATAGTCAACATTTAAACAAACAAAACACACAAAGCACAAGCTCAAAAAACAACATATGGACACATCTTTTAAAAAACAGACAATAAAAACACTATATATATAAATAGCAGAGGTAACTAAAACAACAAGGTGCATGCATGAGGTTTGTGCATTGTTCAAAGTCATCACAGCTTGTGGAAAAAACTTTTAGCATGACGAGATGTAGTGCATTTAATAGAGCGATATGGTTTCCCTGACGGAAGGACTGAAGATCTGGAGAGCTCTGGTTAAAAGTCTAGATTTGTAAATAGTCTCTAGGACTGGGAGGTCACAGCCTATGGTCCTGCGAGGGAGCGAACCACTCTGTTTAAAGCTTTCTTTTCTTTCACAGTGAGATTACCAAACCACACTGTGACAGAGCTGGTGAGAAGACTTTCAATACCACACCGATAAAAGTTTAAAAGAATTGTTTTGTTTTCAGTGAATTCTCTTAGTTTTTGTAAAAAGAAGAGACGCTGGCGAGCCTTTTTACCAATGTTACTGGTGTTTGACTGCCAGCTCAGATCTTTGGAGAGAGTGACACCCAAAAACTTACATTTATCAACCATTTGTACCTCAGAATCATAAATGACAATAGGCACATTATTCTTACGACGTCTGAAATCAATAACCAGTTCCCAGGTTTTAGAAGTGTTCAGAACCAGGTTGTTTTCTTCACTCTAGCGAACAACATTTTCTACCTCTGCTCTGTAATGAGATTTATCACTTGAGGTGATCAGACCGATGACAGTGCTATCCTCTGCATATTTGACGATCAGATTGTTAGAGTGAGTAGCAGTACAGTTAGATGTGTACAAAGTGAAAAGCAAAGGACTTAAAACACAACCTTTTGGAGAGCCTCTGCTTACACAAAGTTCATCAGAAAAGCAACCATTAATTTTGACCTTCTGTGGTCTGCAAGTTAAAAGTCTGCACCTAAAGTTTGTGAATGAGCTTTACAGGAACAAGAGCATAAAAAGCATTCTCACATGAGATTTTCCTTTATCCAAATGTTCATATACAGAGTTCAGAGCAAAAGAAATGGCATCTTCCGCGCTCCTGTTTCGTCTGTAAGCAAACTGGAATGGGTCCACAGACACAGGAATCTGTCCTTTAATGTAGTCCAACACCAGTCGCTCAAAGCAGTACTCTCAGGCAACTCTTTGTTATTATTCTGGGTTTCAACATTCAGTGATAGTATTTAGTTAAAATTTTGTGATTTTTTTAGTCATTTTGCCTGTTTGCTTAATGTTTGTTTACAAAATGCACATCTAGTTACTGTTTCCACACATTAAAAGATTCTGGCTATACCTTAAAAGGTTTCCTGGAATCTTATGCATATTTTTAATCTTGACCAGAAAGACATTTTTTCTTTTTATTTTTCACATTCAAATTTTACAGAATTTCTAGTTTTTGGGCACAGCTTAACAGGATTTGAAAATTCAATGTCTCGCGATGCAGATTAGGTCTGACACCTCTGAAGGCCGCGGTGTTCAGCCTGGTCCTCTGGTCCTTTCACACTTTAATTAGTCAACGCCTGGTGCAACCAAAAACCTTTTTTCTTTGATTGATTTCAGCTGTAGTGAAAAATCTGCAACTGATAAAAACTGAATGATCTAAACCAGGCCGCTGGCTGTTTGTGAGAGAATTACAAGTTCAAAAAATACACCAAAAATCAAAAACTTTAGTCATTTTATGCAGGACCATTATTTGACTGCATTGAATATCAGCAGCTGTATTCTTTCAAAGTTAGACTCAGCAAGGGCACGGTGAAATGATTTAGTAATTTACTGTTCTCATAAACATCATAAACCAGGGGCAGAGTTTCATTATGGCCCAATAAATAAGTTTGTGTGTGTGTGTGTGTGTGTGTGTGTGTGTTAGTCCTGGAGTTTGGACAATAGGGAAGTATAAATTGTTTTTCACAGTCACTTGGCTTCCACACTGAAACAGAACACCCGCCTCTGTAAAGTTAGCATCAGAGCGAGGGTCAGGAGGAAGGTGAGCGAGGATGAGGATGTTTGTCTTTAATCTTTTGCAAGGAAACCAAATACTACATGCTACCCAGCAACAACTTGTGTTTAAGACTTAAAGTTAAAGGTCCCCTATTGTGCTGTATTGACTTTTTTGAGCTTTTTACTGTTTTATAATGTTGTTTACATCTTAAAAAAACATACCTGGTTTATTATTTTGTTTTGTTTGTGGCTCCTGCACATTTCCAAAGCCCATATGCTGTCATTGGACTCATTCTGCCCTTAAAGCCGGGGACACACTACACAATTTTTTGCCAGATTTTACAATGAGTCACAGTTGCGCCTGTGCCGAGTCTGTACCACTCAGCACTAGTTGCAGGGAATCGTAATCACCAGTCAGCCCTGAAATTTGTTAGTGTGTGATGTTCAAAGACTCGAATCGGCGCAAAAACCCGGCCTGACGTCAGTCGCAAGCAATCAAACATGTTTGAATTTTAAAGCTGACTCTGGATGCGCACTCCTGTAGTGTGGGCTGTTTACATCCAACTGGGAATTCATGGAGTCCAGCGGCCGATGAAAAACAGCTGATGGGACACAGGAAATAGCGTCAGAGAACGAAGACGACGCAACAGGAAGCGCTGGGAAAATATAAGCGGAACTAAGAAGAAGAAGAAGAAGAAGAAAACATAAACAACCATGGCAAACACCGAAGAAAGTTGAGCGCTACCACAGCGAAACTGGATACAAAGACGTTTTATCTTTTTCCTTTTTTCTAAACAGATAGCTGCGCACACAACGGCAACAGCGACCCAGGTAGCATCCATGTTTGTTTAGTTATCACAAGTTCCCCGCGAGAGTTTGCTGTGTTTGGTTGGTGTCAGTTGCGGCCTCAGCAGATCTTGTAGTGTGTGAGGCGCAGTCTTTCAATCGTCAGAAGTAAATCTGCTGAAACCAGTCGTTAGTGTGTGCTCCTAGTCTTTTCAGAATCTGTAACCACTGAGAACATTGTCATCACTATGAAGCAGTCAGCTCATTTATCTATCTGTTGGTGTCATGCTGCTAATAGTTGTGCTAAATAGCCTTTTTAATGCTCTGTCCATTCCCCACTGTTGCCAGCAGGAGGCGACAGACACCTAATCCTGCAAAGTCAATGTAACAGCTCCCCGAAAGAAGACATTTTTAATATGTATACATTATTTTAAATTATAAAATGTGAAATACTTGGGCAAAGGTGTCCAAAAAAATCCTGAAAAAAAGCTTAATATGGGACCTTTAAGGATATCAATGGAAGAATTTGATAAAGATACATTATTTTTATTGAACCAGTGGCCCTCTAGTACTACAGTATGCAGTGGATAAGGACCAAGGTTAGGTAATTGGTGGGGACTACAGTATATCAGCTGCATATCACATTATTGTCAAGTTTTATGGCCTCTTGTTAAGGTGCTCCTATATCCTCAGCTATAAAAGATAAAGGCTTACTTCAGTGTCATTGGTTCTTTTACTGAAAGCTGTCCTGCTCTACACACTACACACGGGCCTGCTTCAGCCTGGTCTAGGGTTGGGTTTTTGACTTGTGCAATATATTTAGATCAAATAATACACTCAAGAGCACTGGATGCCCAGATTTGCCCTGGTGTTAGTCAGTGCATGAAAATGTATTTTGACCTTAAAATAAATAAAACGGCTTGTAGACGTAGATTTAGACTCAAAACAGAACTAAGCAACCTGTGATTTACAAGGGATGTTGCTTGTATTTAAGACTGTTTTAAAATATGTGATAGGCTTTAGATTGATGGTATTTGTCTTATTCCACACCCACTGGCCAGCCCTGTAAGTCTGAGGCAGCCTGACCAGACATAGCTATTCATTTAAGGGGAGCCACTACAGATTTTGGGCAATTTTTTAAAATGTCCAAACTACACATTACATTTAGTTAGCTTAGTGGCTTTACAACTTCAAAGGATGTTTTCTCAAATTTATTTTTCTCACACTCTCATTCACAGTTATCTGTTTTACAGTCTTGTACTTCACGATATTTTGAAGATTTTTACAAAAGGATTTGTTAATATATGATTCCTAGGTTGAGTATTTGGGCATTGTACTCTTAAAAAACAAGGTGAAATTTCATGTTTTAAGGCTGCTGGCAGTATTATATACAAAGTTTAGTGAAAGACAAAACAAGACATCCATCACCCCTCTGTAAAAAAACATCTGATCTAATATTTTAACAAAATAGACACCTGCAGTGTCTCAAAATTAAATGGGTCTGGAATATCTTTCTTGCACAGCAACATCAAATAATTAGAATCCTCCCAGGTCAGTTCTAATCAGTGTGTTTACATGCACTTGAGTATCCCAGCTATGATCGGGTTTTTAAGTATCCTGGTTTTGTCTTTGTGCTGTAAGTCTCCTGAATTCGGTATCCAGGATAAGCCAATAGTCTGGTTGTGAGAAACCAGGATACTCGACCTGGAAAACTCCGATAGTAATTGGGATTCTGTGGCATGTAAACGGAGTATTCTGATTTCTGAACTCCCCTGACGTACTGAGCATGTGCGAACTCAAGAGACGCAGCAAAACAAACATAGCCCGAGCGGTAACTTTGCCAGAACGACTGAAACTTATAGCTGCACTTTTGAAACTCAAGCAGCACAATCTAATTGACAATAAGGCCATCTTTATTGTCAGCTCTGGACTTGGTTACAGTATCTGTGTCCCATTGCTCTCGGACTACTCACTATATTATAGCTGCTGTGGGACTCCGCTGAAGTCTTCATCGTATTTTTTCCACGTATTATCTTGTACTGCTGCTGTAACAGTGCACTACATTCTAACGTTACTAGCAAAGTTGCCACAGCACATAGCTCACATCCATATAAGTTATAAGCACTCACACCACACTGAACTCTCCTAAAAAGACAGGATACTATAATTTGTCATGTATACAGGAATATGAGTGTCCTGGTTTCTCTGAGTGCATGTAAATATCCTGAATACTGTCATAACCGGGATAAGGCTCATAACCGGGACACTCAAGTGCAAGTAAACGCACTCATTTATTTGAAATTAATAAAATGCATCATTTCTCTGATTGGTTTTATAGGTTATTGAGTTATAAGTTTATATTTTTCACATTCAGTTTGGAGCGGCTAGCACCAGCTCCTCTGAGTGAAGCTGCACGTCCTCACTGTGTTACTGTGGGATTGTTAAAGCTTCCTCACAATCCAAAGACAACTCTAAAATGCCCCTAGTACAGAGGTTAATCAATGGGGGACACTTTTTCTAATTATTTTTTAAGATGTCTATGTAAAAACGGTGTAATTTAAAATAAACCATATAATATAATATTAATCCAAGCATCAGTGATGTTTTACAGTGGGGGTAGTGAGTCGTTCGTACTGTTATTTTGTGGGTCGCAGTCTGAAAAGTTTGGGAACCCCTGCCCTGGTTGTGTGTCAGTGTATTAGAAGTGTTGGCGCTCTTACTAACTGCGCATTGCTCAGGGTGTGCCCTGCTTCTTTGGGCCTGAGGCGGGGTGCTAGGCTATGCTCTAGTTCTCTGAGATACCCTAAAGGGTTTTTACCAAGTATAATATATCCCACTGTGTTTTATATGTATATGTTTTATATATTACTCATGCATAGGCAAGGTGAGTGAAGTGTCTTGCCCAAGGACACAATGGCAGTATGCAATGCTGATAGCGGGGATTAAACTTTGGGTTAGTGGGCGAACATCTCTACCAACTGAGCTGTCATGTTTTACACTCGGACACAGAGAAACTTAATCATGGATCTTCTTTACATTAAAGTATAAATGTATTTAGCTTTGAGAGAGCTAGACTGTTGCCTGTTTTATTCTTGTTTAAATAAAGATTATAATAAAAATATGTTGAACTATAATAATGCATGTCCTTAAACTTGAGGTTTCTCAGTAGACATGGTTCCTGACAAACTTGGGGACTGTAACATTAAATTCAAATGTAGAAAGTGCTCCTCTTCCATGTCTTCTAAGCAACAATGACAGAAGGTTTGCTGTGATAACACTTCAAATGACTTCAGCCGGCCTGTGTCCACTGTGTCTGTATAAATATTGAATTTGCTGCTCTGTGTGTTTTTCAGAAGTGATTTTTTCCTCTCCTCTTTGAGTCTGAGTGAATCCCGGGTGCCGCTGCCAGGGCCCTGAGGCGAGTTTAACCTCAGAGAACCATGCACCTGTACAACATTAAGCTGGGATTTTGCAGCTAAGACCATCTAAATCTCTGTCCACTCAACAGGTATTAAAGCCCTGGCAGTGGAGCTCCACTCGGGAGGCTGCTCCTGCTGATCGGCCCTCCCCTAATACCCACAGAGGAGTCAATGGGCACACACAGTGGCGGTACGGAGCCTGTAAAGTCTTGTATCCACTGGTTCGGATCATGTTGGGTCATTATGGCACAGTTTAAGGTTTAGTTTAGGTAATTTCTAAAAGAGTGTTATGTTAACAGTGAACAGTAATCTTGCTCTATTTTGATTATACCAAAACAGCAAAGATGAGTACAGAATTTTCTAACTACATTTTGTGCTTGCAACCTGCATAAAAATAAGACTTTTAAAACACATAGGACCACCAACACACACAGCAGCATCAAATCGTCTGAGGAGGCTGGAGCGGGCTGGAGTTTGCTACGAGTTCTCAACAACCTTTTATCATTGTGTGAGAGAGTATACCGTTCTCCTGCAGCTGACAAAAAAGGTTCAATCTGAAAAAAAAAATAAAAAATCAGCCAGCAGCTTCCCTTCCCTGGAGAACATTTACATCAGCCAACATCTGGTGCAGAAAAAAATGAGCAACCTCATCATCAAGGATCTGTCCTTACAAACTCAATGCCAGAACTACCTGGCTAAAATGCAGCTTTTTCCCAGAAGTTGCGAAGGCTTATTTATGCTCATGTAATTTGGTTGAAATGTATTCAGAGGCTGCACAGACCAGCCCTGTTTTCAGCTCATTTTGATGCCATGTTTCTCAATAAATATACTGTGGTGTAAACAGTGGTTCCAAACCTGTTTTCCAAGTGACCCCCATTTTATCAATTGATAAACGACGGCCCCCACACTCCATGACACTGATAATTAGGAAAAATTAAGTAATTTATTGGGTAAATTTCACAACTACATTACAGAAGTAGTATTATTATTCTATTTTCAACCATTGCCAAACACATTTTCTGTGGCCATTGCATTGCATTAGCCAGTCTCCTTGCATTATCATTCAGCCCTAGTGTGGACCTCTATTTCAAGAGGCCCTTGCGACCCACTGTGAAGCTTTGGGGACCCCTATTGGGGTTCCTGACCCCCAGGTTGGGAATCACTGATGTAAAACATTCCTCCAGTGTGGCAATCAGATCTTGACGTATTCAAATATCTGATTGGCCAAAGCTTGTCAGTATGAGCTGGACAGTCTCATCTAACACTCTATATCACTCTTGGAAGTAGTAGGGTACACTTTTTGATGATTCTGACCCGTTTTGGTAATGGAAACATCTATACTGACCCAACCCGACTTGTGCCATACCTTTCCATTAGAAACAAGACTTAAATGGCAGGTGGTGTGTGTTTTTGTTTATGTTTGTTTGTTTTATGTCTCTCATAATTTCATTTCTCCCATCTACAGCTGTCAGCATGTTTTGGACTGGACTTGTAAACACTGGTGCTTGTGTGAACAGAGTATTTGGGCGCCCCCGTCATGGCGTGATTGTCCCTGAGCCGAGTGTATCCACCAGAGAATAGTTGTGTACCCAGAGAGCGGGCTGCTTTTGATTAGGACACACTCTGTTCCTCGAGCTGCACGCTTCACGGCAAAGACCCACAAACATCCTGCCATACATCAAATAGCATCGCCAGTGTGCACGGCCACTCACACATGTCCGGACCGCCATGTTTATCTGGGAACAGATCGCTCAGTCACTCCTCTGGATACATTTCAGCATCTATGTTTATATGGCCCAGCTGTGATTTATTGTTTTACCAAGCCTTGTACACCTCAGGCCATTCTCCGTGCTGACAAAATAAATGGGAGTAGCTATTTACACTCAGGTGCCAGTAGTAAACGATGGCTGTAGAGCTACACTGTATGTGGGAAGTCTCCATTCAAGGCAGTGAAAGGGTATTTTAGGACCATTTTCTGGCAACGGGTCATTATTAATTAAGCAAAGTAAAAGATTATTCACTATGACTACAGCAATCAAATGTATGTGGCATAGTTATGTACAAAGATCAGAAGTTCAGTTTCAAAACAGAAAGTATTGCAAGGGTTGTCAACTACGTTTATCCAAGGGGCAGATGCTCTCATAAAATAAAACAAAATACTATTGCATCCTAAGAAGTATAATATAATTTCATATATTAATTTTCTGCTTGCTCATAAGCCCCATTTCTAATAACTGAGGCCTAACACTGTTTTGTCAGTTGTGTCTATTTGCTTTGAGCAAGGCTTTATTTACACTCTTCTCTGTTGATGGTTGAGAGAGACACCACAATTGTGCTTTATTGTCTGGGAGGAAAAAAAAATTCAAACAAGGACATTTGTGAGAAATGACAGTAGATAACATGTGCATGTAAAACCATTTGCAAAATGGGAGCAAGTTTATCATTATTTATGACAGAAGGCAGACTACAACTCACTACTTTTCAGAAGAAAAATAAAACAAAAACGCTCGGCACCCGATGTCTGTGTTTAAATACTACTCTGCAGCCCAAATGGAAAGCTGTGGCAAAGTTGACTTGCAATGTAGAATATTACTCTGCAAAATCAACTATTTTGAGCTTTCTACCATGTTATAACGTTCCCTTATCAAAAACATACCTGGTGATTCACACCTGTTTGAGTAATTCTGTACTCTCTGGCATGGCCTTTCTGAGGTTCATAATGTTTGGTTCCACGAACCCCCACTCACTCCAGAAAGCACTGACCAATCAACAAGCCCTCTACATCCAGTATGTTCTCATTCATTTATCCAAACAACGGCGCACAGCTCTGTTTCCACATTTTTCATTTTTTAGTAAAATGGCATCAGTCAAAAAGTAAGGAAGTAAACAGCTTTTTTTCACAGTTTATGTTTTAAAAAAATACAACATGCTGCCCTCTGCTGCCCTCTGTTGGTCTCATCTATTTATTTATGGCAGGAGTAAAGTAACTATTGGAAATGCTTTCTTTTAGTTAAATAATGTTTTAATGGTTGTAAAATGTCCAGTGCTGTTCTAGAGGTGACAAAGATGTAAAGTATAAGCCTTTCTCACCAAAGATGACATACACTCAGTATAAAAATATACACCTGTTATAGTTCCAACTTAAGTTACCAATAGTTAGCAGTAGCTAATGGGCTGAACCTTTGCACCAGTCACCTGCAGACACTTCTCTCACTCTCATCATAGTTTCTGTAATAACTAAATCCTTAAAATAACTTGTTTAACACTTCTTCCATTCTTCTCTGCAGATTTTTAAATTGCTTTTGGATTAAAGTCTTCAAGCTTCAGGAAGCTGCCTGCTCAGTGCCTCCTACATTATTACACTCCTAAACACAGACAGTGACTCAGTTCTATACAGACTCACCTCGGCTGCATCCTTTCTTGCTGATTCTAAATTACTTTTTGAATAAAGGCAGTATTTTATTTTATTTTATTTTTGTCTTAATTGACGCCCAAAGTTTCTTTACATCCACTGACAAATCAGCAATGACAAACAACCTGACCTTGTTATAGCAGACTTCAGTCGGCTGTGGTTATATTCTCTATGTGAAATGTAGATTAGTTAGTGATTCAGGGTAAGTTTCCATGGAGATATACTTCAGTAGAAAGTGAGCCAGCTCCTTCGATACTGAAAACCTGGGTTTAACCCTGAAGTTACCTCAACAGAGAACAGGTCCATGTGAGTTCCCCCAGAAACTGCCTCAGGGGTTCAGAAAAAACTGTCAATATAAACTTGTTGTAAACTGTTTTATTACTACATTATGGCCACTTTGTTAAAAATATTAAGCTATTTTAGGCTTTTCGGAAAAAAAGTGCATTAGCATTTCACATTTTATAATTTACAATATTGTAATTTTTTTGGGGAGCTGTTACTTTGACTTTGCAGAGAACGCTTGGATTTTGTATCTGTCGCCCCCTGCAGGCAACAATAGAGAATGTACAGAGCTATTTAGCATGGCTATTAGCAACAAGCAACATGGCAATTAAAGCATACAAGATTACTCAAACATGCCTAAATCAAACAAAATACTCACCAAGGTATGTTTTTGAGGTGGAAACATTATGAAAAAAGAGAAGAAAAAAAATAAGAATATGGGACCTTTAAGAACACCATATTAATTTAGCTTTCACTGCTTTTGCCTTCACACCTTCTTTAATTCTTTATGGCATTGCCTGAACAAGCTGGTTTGGTCCTTACAGTGTAAATAGCATGTGTTTTTATCATCTCTAACACCTTCTGTGATCCTCAAGGCAAGGATACTTGCTCCTTTTGGTCTATATTCTCACACCTTACTCAAACTCACATCTCTTTTTTTCCCCTGTTGCTGCCATGTGATTTGTGGGTTGGAAATACAGTATCCTTCTAGAAGCATTGGAGCAGTTGTACCTAATGTGAGCAAAAGAACTGGAGCAGAAAAAAGTGTAATACATAACAACTCTATGAAACTTTTTTTTTTTAATAAAACACATGGCCATAAGCAGAACACAACACTATCTTTTTTCTGTTCATTAGCGCAGTGGTTCTCAAACTGTGTTAGGGGTACCTGCTCTGGTTGGGGGTTAAGTTTAACATGAACCCTGCTGTGTCCTGATTTAGGCACAGTTTAGACCTGGTTATGTCCTGGTCTAGGCCTGATTTTGTCCGTTTTTTGATTTTGTCCATGTTTTGTACTTTGTTAGTAATGGTCAGTCGAAGATGGTGCTTTGAAAGCCGAATATTTTCTGAGGTGGTACTGAAATGTTTGAGAACCACTGCATTACAGAATGTCTTTTGTATTCTTTTTTTTCTTTTCTTTTTCATCTTTGTGTTTGTTTCTGCTTCCTCCTGCTGCGGTACACACCTTTTATCAGCAGAGACTGAAAGAGCAGCCCAGTAAGCCGTCAGACTGTGTACGGTGATGGAGATGGAGTGAGGAAGTCGGAATGAGAGAAGGTCACAGCACAAGGTTCACATTCTTCTAACTCTAATCACAGCTCTTCACCTACACCACTGCACTCCCAACACAAACTATACAAGATTTATTACACTTTTACTACTATATATATTTTCAAAATTACAAAATCACATAAAAATTTGACATATTTGCAACAGTTCACACATTATAATTGTTAATTTAGTTTTCTTGGATTTGGTTTGGTTCTTGTCGCTTTAAGGCCCACAGCAGTGTCTATGTGGAGAGGTTAAACAGAGCGTTTTCAGTTCTTGAGAAGGGCAGTGCCTCAGCATACAGGATTACTCAAACATATGTGAATGAAACAAAAGTGCAACTCATGTTTTTAAAGAGGAAACAACATTATAACATGGTAAAAATTTCAGAAAAGGCAATTTAACAGAGGAGCAGCTAATGCAATGTAAAAATAAATGAATATGTGAATAATTTCTAGAAAGTTGCCATTGTTAAAGCAGATCTGGTCAGTGATTGGATGAGCCAACTGTGTGACACTGGTTTTATCCAATGGGAGCAATGCCATAGTTTTATGTTGGTAAGGGGAAAATCTTCAAACCAGAACCATGCACTTAACTGTCAGTACTGTCACACCATTGGTCAAACTGAAAGCAATTCAGACGCAAGTACATTTCCCTGAGCAGGACAAGACATATCGGTAAAGACTAGTTCTAATGATTTAGGATTTTGTGGAGAGTGTGCTGACTTTCTGCATTATCTGCTAGTTTGGGGCTGCAGCTGAGGCACACAAAAAAAAATCACTCAGAAAAATCACTGCCAGTAAAATACAAGGCATCACTCTCAACAGTCTGCAGGACATTTACTCAGATCAATCAAAGGACAAGGCAGGGAAAATTTGATCAGATCCAAAATATTTAATGCATTCAAGCTGCTCCTGTCAGGGCATAGGTATCGATGCCCAGACATCAGCAAAAATTGAACCAGACATTCACTTGTGCTACAGGTGACTGGTTCACTAAATAAACGTTTAAGTCTAAATTCTTAATATAAACTGTTTACCTCTGTGTTCAGCTGGTCTGTACCTGTCAAAATATATTTTACATTCATAATTTTATAGTTTTTTAATAACAAAATATTTATTTCCCATCAAGCTAAAGTTTTTTACTGTATAAAATGTATGGCAGGTGATCAGTGAAAGTAATGGTGTGGCTTGGTCATCGTCTGTTTTTCTATTTGATTTTATGTTGAATATTGTCTACGCTGTACGTTATGTGCTTAGTATGTAAGTTGTTTGTCGTATATGTCAAATGATTTTTTACTCACTGCAAACCAATTTCATTACAGGGACAATAAACTGCTACCTACCAACCAAAAAATAATCATCAACCAAAAAGCCTCAGGCCCAAAGTAGCTGCTATATCTTCCAGCCCCAGCAAACCCCAACAGCTATAAGTGACAGATTGGTTAGATAAATCAAAAGAGTTAGTAAATGCCATATAAACGTAGAGCTTTCGTTCTTCAGCATGGTATCCCTGACTCTATTTTTCTAAACAGAATAAGACATCCAAGTGGTACCATGCAACAGTGTTGTTACTACTGTTAGAATAACACTAGTGCACAAAGCTTTCTACAGTCCACCCACCTGTTTAAAACAAGAAATGCCCATGTGCTTTACATTCTGAGTAACAACAGCTGCGCTCACTGCTGCTCATTACAGTCTGTATAGTGGAGTGGAGGAGTTGGTACTGCTCTACCTCTCATACAGCACACCCAGGGGCTGTAAGCTCACTGTGAAAGCCTTTGTAATCTGAGCCCAGTAGGTATTTTAATTTTTTATTTTTTTTTACAAATAATAACCAAAACACACATTTTGTATGGCTTCCCTCAGCCTTGATAGCAGCTTTCATTATTTCTGGCATTGTACTTTCTAGCTGTTCTCACAAACTTTAGGCTTTAGTTGAAACTTTTGTGCAATCAAACTTTAAATCTACCAAATCCCAACTGGTAAAAAAGCAGGAAACTGAGGCACTCAAAAAGATAGAAATTATTAAAAGGCCTTTATTATCACATGGCTGGTTAGTTAAAACAATGCCAACGCGTTTCGGCTCTTAGGCCTTCATCAGGGCAAACTCGAGAACCAAAATCCCAAATTTGTTCAATAGGATTCAGTTACAGACTTTGACTTGGCCAGTCCATCAGTTCCATTACTCCAGGTCCCTTTTTATGGTCCACTAGTCTCTGTACAGATTTGAAGTCTGCTTGGGGTCATTGTCTTGTTGAGATATGACCCATGACCCATCAAATTCAGTCCAGAAGAGATTCCATGACGCACTAAGATGTTCTTGTTCATGATACTGTCAATTTTTACTCATTTGCACATGCCGTCTCAACGGTCCGGTGTTTGTGCTGAGGCATTTCTGGATGTTGGCAGACCTCAAGTCTAGCTTCTTAACAGCTATTCTTCCCTTTAAGCCTTGTTCTGTCAGTTTTCTACTTATCGTCATTGTGGAGACTTTCTTAGACTTAGAAGCATTCATCTCTGCCTGAACATCAGTAGAGCTTTTCCTTTTGTCGCTAGTGCTTAAAATCTTGAGGTGTCTGACATCTGCTGAAATTAACTTTCATTTCTTGCCTCTTCCTTGGTGGATTTTGTAAGAAGCAGCTTCGGCAATTGATTCCAAAGCATATTTGACCACACTGTGACAAAATTTTTTTTTTCACTATTTCTCTCAGAGACCATCCAGCATCATAAAGTTCCTAAATGCGGACTCTTTCATTTTCAGTGAGCTCTCCATGCACAAGCACTCTTTGTGCCCATCCCAAGCCTGGATAAATGGAAAGGGTTGTTTCAGGAAAAAATCTTTAAATATTATACAGTATTTTGTCTTGTATAGATAGATGTTGACGTGCTAACTTTGATAAACACCTAGTGGCAAAACATTGTTGAGGTTGTTGAACAAAGCTTATGTTGCTCTAAATCATTCATCAGCAGGAGATCATTTCCATAAACAGTATGAGTGAAGATGCATGTGATTATGTGATATGTTATGATGTGTTCACAGGAACGCAGAGGGGAGTTGATGGAGGATAGTGCTCACTGCTGTTCACACACGAAGCCCAAATACAGTACCTGCTATTTTACTCAAGGGTTTAGTGAACAGACCTCTGATTGAACCACATGGAAGTTTAAGATGGTTGCATAATGTTTGGCTGTTGAGCTGTGGCAAAATAATGTGAGCTAATTAAAACATTATTGCAAATAATTGAAGGCACTGCTAGAAATGTTTCTTCTGGGGTATTATTATTTAAGAATTTATGATTTTTTAAACCCCTTCCACACTCCCTCTTGTCTTATTTTTCTTTAGGCTGCTCCCTTACTAGGATGCCACAGCCATTAAATTGTGATTTGACAAGTTTTCACATAAGATGCCCTTCCTGTCGCAACCAGCTACATACCGTGAATGGAGTAGGGAGTGTGAGTTAAGTGTCTTGCAATGGGACAGAGCAGAAATCAAACCACCATCACTGTAGCTAATGGGCAACCCACTTCACCTCTTACGCTTTTGTCATCCCATGTTGTACCAGTTACAAAAAAGGTTAAGACCATTAGCGCTTGGTGAGCTAATAGCTGCTAGCAAGACCGGTATACTTGATATTTTGTGGCCAGCTGAAAAGATTATAAAGAATATTACAAGAATACATATTTACTAGATGCAGCAGTACATGACAGGGACGGCTGCTGCAACAGTCAGAAAGGAGTTCCACATGGCACTATTCTGAGACCTCTTTGTTCTGTTAGATCCATCAGAAATGGGAAATACACTTGGACTGCACATAGTCATTTTGTGCCTTTTTATATTTGTCTTAAATGTTTGGCACCAACTGGAGGGTTGGCAGTTCAAAACTCACTCCAAGTGCATACTGTCATCGTGTCCTTGGGCATGACACTTCACCTACATTGCCTACTCCAGTCACAGTATGTGGCTGGTTATGACAGGAAGGGCATCAGGCAAAAAACCCTCCCAAACCACTGAGCGACCATTTCACTGTGGCGACCTCTAATACCACCATTCTCAAAAAAATGTCTATATGACAATAATTTATAATAAATTATTTTGTTATGGTATATCATTTTAAACATTAATAAATATTAATGGGAGCCACTACGTCAATAAAATAAACATTCGGAGCAAATAAACCTTACTTACATTTGATGTTAGGACGTTTAAAACTCCTGAAATGTTGTAAGTCACGCTGATATAGAGCAGAGGACAGTATAAGGGAGCCCTTGGGCTATTTTCTCTCCTGTAAATGTTTGAGAACGCCTGCAAAAAAGGAAGCAGCCAAAAAAAAATTTAAAACAGTGCAACAGTCAAAATTTATCAGAAAATAAGCCTGTCTGTAAGAAATTGTCATTTATTTGGAAAAAAAAAAGTGTTTGTATTTTACTATTAATATCCAGCAGTGAGATGAGGAGAGCTGTCACAAAGGTCAGTGGGGAGTCCCACATGATGCTATTCTTGGACTGCTACGTTTCTGCCAAATCCATCAAATATTGTAAATAAAACTGTACATTTTGGGAGCCTGTGCTCCTCATTAATCATTCTATGCCCATTTCTCAGCCTCCTCTCAGTGAACCAGCGTGTGAGAGTGAGGTAATAGAAATGGCGTCTACAGAGAGGAATATCTCTACAGGTCGCTGTCATTAGAGAAGCATCAGGAAGAAAAGCCAGACTGAAGATGGTCCAAAAAAAGATCCTGCCAGAGATCAGAAGCCATTTTCACGAGTGATGGATGGAATGATAATGTGCCTGTAATGACCAGCTTTTATGAGCCAGTCAGCTCTGAGCTCTCATGTAGTGTCTCAAATTAGATCACAAATGTACCTCACTATTGCACATTCATGGGTGGCCCTATAGAGCGGCCGATGAACAGACAGTGAGAGAGAGTAGATGAGTATGACCAAAAATAAACCAAGTACGACAATTGTCTACCAGTGTAAGGATTTGAGAATGGAGATGAAATGAAGAACTAAGCAACTGATATAAGATGGATGGAAATATTATGTGGTTATAACGACCTTTTTATGAGTTTTATGAGATGTGCTCTAAACTCAAAAAGTTAAAGATCTATGATCCAATGACATTAATAAGCAATGACTGCAATAATATTTTGAGTTATAGTACTTTATTTTTAGTACAATTGTTATTGAAATGTATGCAGATCATTTTCTCATTGTACTTTGAAATGAGAGCAGAGAACAAATAAACAATTGAAGTAAAAAAGGAAATCATGGAATCAGTTCATAAAGCAGAATGTTTTCTAAATTTTTGACTCATCAAAGTATATAACAAAGATATAACAGCTGAACACCCTCGCGGCATTTTACAATGGAAAGCAAATATTCTTCAAAAGGTTTTGGGTCATTATCTTGCTGTATCAAGCTCTGACCAGCTCGGTGCACACCAGAGTGCACTGCAGAATACAGTGGTAGGTGTTTTAGTTTCTCACTCACTCACAGAGCCTTTATGTATAACGTTGAAATGTACATACTTTTTGGGTAACCTTAACCCTCTCCTTTTTTTTTTAACCTTTTTTCATGACTCAACGTTGTACCATTTCAAGCTATTGATTGTACTTAATCTGCTTGGATATTAATAAAACCAATGGAAACTTTGGGGTGTTCTAACACTTTAGATCAGTACTGTATGTTAGAGAAAATATTTAAAATTTCAGAATGTAATAATTTCATACCACTTTTTTCTATATAAATCTTTATTTATTTATTTATTTATTTAAAAGGGGCAATGCACATTAATAAACACCAGTAAAAAAATGCATGTGTAAATGCACCGAAGTTAGCATACAGCTAATTTTCATTCGTAGTCCCTTGACATTTAAGACAGGACAAGACAAACAACAATTAAACAAAATTCAACAAGTCATAAAAATTTCACATTCCACAGGGTCTAAAGTGCCTATTTTTAAAGTGCATACAGTAATTTTAAAGTTAATTTAGTTTAAAGCCAGTTCGATCCACAAGTGTTGGTCGTCTCCTGCCGCTCAGAGATGACCAAGACACTGGAGTTTACAGAGTGCCCTCGGGTCCTCAAACATTCATACATATATACATATTTACATGACAGTGACAATCTTGGAGGCTTCAAGTTGCATTGCCAAAGGAAAGGAACAGGCAGATTACACTACCTCTGAATCCTAATGCACTGACATGCAGCCTATAAGAATTGAGGAGTAGTACCAACATACAGTACATGTACAGTAAAATGAACTGCGTCTGGACTGACACAATTTGAAAAAAACAAGTAAGAAGGCATTACACAAACCCTGTCCCATTTTAGGTAAATGGTTATGATTGGTCAAGATTAAAGATCCTCTATTGACTTGAGCTTTAATCATGTTATAATGTTTCCACCTTAAAATCATACCTGGAGTAGTATTTTGTTTCATTCAAGCATATTTGAGTAATCCCGTATGCTGAGGCTGTCCCCTTCTCAAGAGCTGAAAACGCTTGGTCTCACCGCTGTGCATAGACACGTGAAACCAGAAAGTGCTCCTGCGCATTTCTTAAGCCCATACACCATCACCAGACTCATTCTGATCATTTCACTTAAATTGCCATCACTACGAAGCAGTCAGCTCATTTATCTCTCTGTTCACGTCATATTGCTTATAGTCATACTAAATAATCTTTTTAAGCTTTATCCATTCCCCACCATTGCTAGCAGTAAGTTTCAGGCTCCTAATGCAAGTGTTCTCTTCTTCTCAGCTCACCATAAGATGTTTTTCATACATATACATTATTTTAAGTTATAAAACGTGAATGACTAATGCAAAAGTGTCCCAAATATTGCAAAAAGCCTGATAAGCACAATATTGATGAGCCATACCTATTGTATCCCTGTAACCTTGTGTGGATATTAGCATATTTTAAATGCAAGATAAAGCATTAGTAATAAAAGAAAATACATTTGTGCCATTAAATTTAGAGTGAGAATATTTTGTCATGCACAGAGCCAATATAAAACACTGAGTCAGGTACAGTATGCTCATCTGTGACAGTCCTTTATCACTCTACAGCAGAAGCCAGAGCTTGTTATTGGAGCCATATTTCTGATGTGGATGTGTCAATCGTGTCATTGATTAAAGCTGGGTAATCCATCTGACAGGCAGATGACTGGATCAGTGCTGCACCTGCTCCAGCACATTCCCATGAATAAAATCACTGTGTTAATCCCCATAGAGGCAGTCCTTCAGGCTATATGACAAGGACAGGGACCACTTTGAATGTAGTAGTGTTGGGAAAATAGATGTTTTAGGAAGCTTTTTAAAGTTTCAGCTGCTGCCCTCTCTAACCCACTACTTTTGCTCGTGTTTTTGTGTAGCTTTTAGTTTGTTGCGCAGGTAATTGGAGACAGATTTGGATTTAGTGAGCTGTCAAGGCTATGGCAGTACGGGAAACGTACAGGTCAGCAGTGTAAGAAGTTATGACGCCTAGAAGATAACTGAAATATCTATCAGCTCTGTCAGTGCTCTGTGTGTTGTGCTTACATTTATGCAATATATACATGTGGTAACTTTATTAGGTGCACCTACAGCTCATAAATGCAGAGGATGATTTGTCCAATCACATAAACAACCTAAAATCCATTGTGTCCTGCTCTGGGCAAAACTTTTGCATCCAAACCACTGCAGTATTGACCAGTGGTGGGAGTATTGCATCATACCATTATGTTAAACACTATGTACATGACTGGGTTTTGTGTAACTGATCATCCTACCAGGCAGGTTATCTAGATCAAAAATTCTTACTTCTGCTTACTTCTGACTACATTCAAATGTTAAACAAATTACATTTCTGCATTTAGTTGTGTCATCATCCACGCCTGAGTGGGGGGTGTCTGTCTTGTTGCTGACATAAGCAGCTGATCACAGTAATGACCTTTAAAGCCTGGAACCTCTCCCCTGACGAGAATAAAACATGGCTACAGACACACCGTCCCACTACTGAGCAGTATCTACGCATGTGCAAGATGAAATAACTATTTACAACAGCAGGTGGCACTAGTCACTAAACTCTGCAGATAATGGACTTACAAATAAACCTCTGTGGTTCACTTAAGTATTTAACAATAAGTAATAATCCTGTTAAACACATCTGATCACATTAATGAATAAAACTGGATTATTGCAGCTGATTGCCTCAGAAGGAGGCAGTTATATTCTGTACAAGGCTACAAGCTAAGGTAAGCTAAGTGTAGCACATTAGCATCACAGATGTGGGAAACATAATAGTATAATAGTTTTTAGAACAAAAGTCCCATAAGTTAAATGTTAATGTTAATTGTGAGCTGTATGACACATTGTGAATGGAACACACAGCCAGAGCGCTCCTTCAACGCTGACGCCTGATGCAGATTCATGTTCAGCCAAAACTAGGTCCAACTGTCTCCTACTATGTCCAATGGTGCAGAACACACCACAGACTCATGTCGCTGACTATGTCAAAACTTTACAACCGTACAAGACAGACAATTATCAGCTCGGTGTCCCGGTGTATTTTTATTAGCTATTAGCTATTAGCATATGGAAATGGAAATATTCTGTAAAAATAATTTATCAAATATATGTATCAATGAATTAATCATGAAAGATTTTAACTGATAAGAACATTTAGCAAGTACCATCATATATATGTATGCTCATATAGAAAAGACTTTAATTGGGGATCTCTCAGTTAGGTGTTGTCCTACAGAGCTTGTCAACTTTCATACAGTACAATAGTGCAAACAGGTTGACTCACAGCTAGAAGTTAAAAGAAACTTCTAAACTTCAGTTTATGTAATGTTTTTATATTTTGTTGGGTTAAACTGTCCCTAACCTTTGCATTCTCTCCTCTTAAACCAACTAACATCATGTCAGCTGTAGCTCAGTCAGCAGAGATCTTTGCCCACTACCACAAAGGTTGGTGCTTCGATCCCCGCTATTGGCATTGCATACGGTTGTTGTGCCCTTGAACTTGTATCCACATACTCACTATCCCTCCTCTAAGAAGCAGCAGCAATGCTATTGTTGGAGGGTTGGCACATATTTCATCTAGTGTAGCTTTAAGAGGCCATGGTAAGTGTTTTCTTGGCCACTCTAAACCGCTAAAATAAACACCATCGCTCATTAGTGCCAGACTTTACTTCCCACCAGATCCGGTGCTACATCTATCAGGTTACTCTGCTACTGTCAAAGTCATGTTTAACAACCACTGGCTTTTACTACGGGCCCCGTGGCTCCTACACCAAAGGCCCCACGGTGGAATGTGCTCCGCGTCCCGTCACAGTGACACGCTGTAATGTAGACGGTTATATCGGGGGCAGAGCTCGGACATGTCACTCCACTGTATGCTGTTATGTGGAGAAGTGCAGAGCGGAGCGGGGTCAGGGCTGCTGGGTAGCACCTCATCAGTCAGCGTGAAGGAAGCTGCGTTTAAATCTGGCTACGGCCCTTCTTCTGTTACATCCAGATGGTCAAAGTGAGAGCAGTGGGGAGGAGGGTTCTTGCTTGGCCGAGCACTCGTCCTATTGTAAAACACCCAGTTATTTCTTTCTTGACGTTCTGTGAGAAAAGAACAGAAATACCACCGCTGATAGTCATAAAATTACTGCTTTACTTGAGTTCACTGCACAAGGTCAGAGGAATGTGCTCTGGCATTTTTCATGTTCAGAGTCATCTATAGCTACATATAGAGGAATCTAAAAGAATAAAGGAACAAGATAAGATGCCATTATAGAGTTCTATAGTTAGTCTGTTTACATATTTCTCTTGGCTGCTTGCTTGGGCAACTAAACTATCACCAGAAACATTTGAATAACCTGGTTTCTGGACAATGTCTTTGCAAAGGGCAGGTTATTGTCACTGTAAACAATGTGGTAAAATGTATACAAAAATACTGTCATATTTACAGCAAAAAAATTAGCAGCTGTTGTTGCAGAAATTTCCCTTCAAAAATATATTCACACTATAAAGCTTTTAACAGTAATGTATCTTAAATTTTACAGTACAGTGCCAAAAATAATAAAAATTGTTCACATTGGTGAGAGACCTTGAGTCACGTCAACATGGTGAAAATAGGATCCAGTTTTTATTATTTGTACCAATAATTAAAATTTTTCCTATTTTATTAGTTTTTTTAGGGACAAATACAGAAAACATAGACAAACTGTACAACAGCTTTCCCATGCATGTATCATAATGCTTTTAGCGAGAGCTAATTTGCAGCATTTGTCCTTAGATGGGCTTTTATGCACGGTCAAGATTAAAACACAGAGAAAAAGTGAACAGAGTGATGTTAAAAGGTAACAATGATGACCAAGACACACACAAACACTAAATAAAAAAACAGAGGGACAAAGACACATGACAACTGAACACATTAAACATGAGAACAGTGCTGCTGCTGGCACATCCAAGATTTAGTTTGTTTTTAAAAAAAAATGCTAAATCTGGTCACAGACTTCAAATTGATAGGAAGCAAATTCCAAAGTCAAGCACTGCTCACAGAGGCAAAAGGTTTCAGCAAAAGGTTTTGCTAAAAGGCACCTTGCAGTCTCCACCTGAGGCTGCTCTGGAGGATCTGCTGCAGCTCTGCAGTTTCCTCACAGTTACTCAGTGGTTCAGGGGCAATCCATTTGAAAATCAGCTTAAGGAAGCTGAAATCAATCAAATTTGTTAAAATATAAAAATATATATTTTGATAATATATCTTGATAAAATAGTACAGTGATGTAGTTGTGTGTGAGTACGTCTAATTTTGGTAAAACTTGTTGAGAGTTTCTTAAAATGGCTTTCACTTTAGAACTGAGCACTTTCACAGTAGATATACTGTAGATAGTAGTGTAGTAGTGTAATAGTGTAATAGTGTGGTAGATATATATTAAGATAAGAATATTTGAGTGGTTGGTGCTGGAGTCATGTGACACTGTTCCTCAGAGTCAGGTTGGACCATGACTGATGAGACCAGAGACTAGGGTTGAATAGGGCAGGATCATTTCTACAGGAACAGGCATGTTAAAGTCTGTATGCAAATGGGTAAAACAAGCTTTCTGGCTCTGTTCAAACCCAGTCTCTATTATGGCTCTGTCCACATCAGAGGAACTGTCCCAAACATCACTCCAGCATCAACACTCCTCAGTGTAAAACTACAAGTGAAACAATCAAACGGTTATTTGTATAAACAGAAAATGGAACAACCATATTTCTGATCCTGATCACATCTGCTGAAACATAAATGTAGATCTGAAAGTGGTTCAGGACTATCTGAAATGTAAAAATATTATTAAAATTAAAAAACTGCTCCCCAATTTCCACCATGTTGACATGACTCATCATCTCTCACTAATGTGAACAATTTGTTGTTTTGACAGTACAGTACTGTGGTTATTTACTATAAAATGTTCATACTTTTATTGTAGTTTCTGCAGTAAAATTCTGCTGCCATTTTTTTAACCATCAATTTTACTTTTTTTTTTCTTACACTGTACCTGGAGGTGACTGAAACCATACCATCTTTTATTAAACTATAGTTGAAAGTAGTTTTTGATGTAGGTATTTTTTATTCTCATTTAACAAATCACACAGAATTGTTAGACTCATCACCTTCTCCTCTCACCAGCTCATTGTATTACTCTGTCATTCAGATGAGTAATGTTAAGAAAATGGTATCTACTTTAATACAAATTAAATTTGATGCAGGCAATATGTGAAACTTTTCTATAATCTACAATTTCAAAGATGTGGCTTTGTTCTTTTTGTTCTTATATGAAAAAGAATAACTCATCTCTGTGGTATTGTGCTGTTCACACTTCAGGCACAGGGACAATGAACAAAGTCTTGGCTAAATTTATTCTAGTATTCAACTATTCTGTTGTGGCACTTGGCCATTTATTTTTTGTCTAAAACTATTAAATGTAAAGTCGTAAAGAATAATTCTAAAAAATGTTCTGCTTGTGGTGAGAAAGCCATTCTATTTTTATTTTTTTTCCTGGAAGCCGCGTGCAGCAACAGAGAGCATGTCTTTGTTCTTTGATAAACCCATTGTGAAAAGAGAAAATGCTTAAAGAGGAACTCACCCCTAAACCATTTTTTTTTTAGCTGAACAGCTGTACAAACAGGGCTTTAGTGATACATCTCACTATTTAGTCTTATGTTTGACCATTTTGTAAAAAAAGGTCTAAATTCACATTTTGTAGTGAAAACCGTCAGAGTGCTGCCCTCCTTGGGTCAAACAGTGGGATTTCTGCTCAGTAGTTCCAGATAGACAAGTGTGACGTAGTACTTGACCTCATTACCTCACCTGTGCCAAGTATCTCCTCCCACGGCCTGTGCTCGCCACGCCCTCGCTGTCTCTCTCCCCCGCACGCTCGTCCCAGTCCTGCTGTTGCCAGGTGTGGGTCGTTTTCCTAAACACGCCACTCAGCCCCGCATTCACCGCTCAGTCTCCTCCCCCTCCCCTCTCACGGTGGATGCAGAGTCAGGAATAAGAGAGGGGGCTGCGCTTCCACTGTCCCGTGTGTCAGCGCACAATAAGGCATAATGAGCCTGATCAATGACAGTATATAACTACAAATTAGTGACACTGGGGAGAGTTTTGAATCCACAGATGTGTTTTAGTCTTGCGGCGGTGCCCAATGCCTTTCTCACAGTATTTCAGCTGTGTTATTATAAAAGCAACATAAAACATTAATCCAGACGTCCTGTATTTTTTGTGGCAACCCTGCTGTGGAGGACGTCCATGACGTCTCTGACAGCTGTCAGTCCCAGGACCAGGCCTCGCTCCTCCCTCAGTTCTCCTCCTCTGTCTCTGCAAGGTCTCTGCCCACTTTTTGAGCAGTTTTCAGTTTCTGGCAGTGGGCGGAGTCAGGCCTGGGCCAGGGGTGAGTTACTCTTTAAGAAAACTGAACTGTTTTTCTTGAGTTGACTGCACAAGGTCAGAGTAATGTATTCTGGTGTTTTTTATCTCAACACTGGTATCTCACTCCAGATGGCCTTCTAGTCCTGCTCTTCTCAAACTGTGGACCAAAAAGTGGGTCATGGACAAATTTATCTGGGTCATGTAAAACATCATGATTTGTTGTTTGTATGTTTATCAATATGCATTGGTCCAGAGGCTGTTTATTTGACATAAGTTGGCATCATTCTCTGTTTTATGTTTATCCAATTGAATTCAGATGTAGCTAAATCTGCATCCTTTTATATTGTCCTAAAGAACAGGGAATAGAACTCCAATGGATCGAGTCCAGAGTAGCTGGCCAGGTGAGTTCAGAGTAGGTATAGGTTACTCAGAGTGACAGTAAGTAACATGGTGAGTTGACATTCTTTAATGGCTACATGTGTATTTGAAGGGGACATGTGGCAGAGTGGTGAGGCTCCCATCAAGGAGGTTGTGAGCTCAATCCATGGACCAGCCATCATATCGTCTCTCTGGATTAGAGTTTAGATTTTCTGCCCATGCCCGAGTCTGAACCAAACCTGACACAAGGTTCAGGCCTGGTCAGGCCCATAATTAACTGTAATGGTTTGAGTCCTGTTCAGGCTAAGAATAGGCTGCAACACTGAGCAAACGTGCCTTTTCAGCAACAGAAGAGTGAGTGCTCATGTGAATAATCACACATGCCCGATGTGCGCTGTTTAAGAACAAGCCCACGTAGTGGACAATTTTACCTGAGTTGAGAGAGGCAGCGACCGGGGCTGGTTAGCTACAGGCTCAAAATGTAGAGCCATGTTAAAGTGCAGTACAGCAATAACACCCCAAACTCCTCTGTGAGAGATGGAGAGGTGTGCTGTGTGGCCCCCTGCCTCAGTAAACAAAGGGCAAAGGGATTGAGAGAGGTAACCCTGAAGGATATACACTTTCTGTCCTGGATTTCTCGTGTCCCTCCGCAGTTAAGAGACCAAAGCAGGGACAGTTAACACTTGTACTGAGCCACAGCAGGCAGCACATATGCTGTCAATCAAACAACCCAAGGTTGTAATAGATAGATAGATAGATAGATAGATAGATAGATAGATAGATAGATAGATAGATAGATAGATAGATAGATAGATAGATAGATAGCTTGTGAGACAGTGTATTAAATAACAGACACATATCTGAGTAATACTCTATCATCTGTAACATGCAGTGTTTTCTTATATGTACTCTAAAAATGACCAAAATGACCAGAGATGTTTACTCTGGTGGTCATAAGAAAAAACAGGGAGCAGAGAGAAGAGGGACAGACTCAGAAACAGCAGTGGAACAGCAGGACAGACATTGGCAAGAGAGATACACCCTAATCCTACCTATAATATATAATAATATAGACTACGCTATATAATAATTGTGTAGGCCTCTGTGTCAGTACAAAGGCTATTGAATAGACCCTTCTTCTGTTTGTAAACAGAGTGTCTGCATTTCAAAGTTAAAAAAGACGATAATACATTTTAATGAAGGAATTAGTGCTAGCCACCAAACATTGCAAATAATGAATAATCAAGACAGGTTTGACAACTGACAACCACTCTGCCACATGTGAGTAATATCAGAGCCTGGTTTAATAACACTAGCGAGAGAGTGAACGTTTAGCAGTTTAATGTAATGTTGTAATTAGCGTCTATAATTAGCGTATAAGCTAATTTACATTTTTTTATTTCAATGTTACACTGGACAAATATTTACAGAAATGTGGCGGACCACAATAGTTTGACACTGTATGATTTATTTCATCAATCACCACAAATTCTACTTTTATAAGTTCACTTTAGCAACTGGGCCTGACAGTCAGATCTGGATTATATTGATTCAGCATTATTTTAATAAATATATAAACAACAACCATTTGTTCCAGCTGTCCAAGACGTCTAAATTAATATATTTATTTTGCTTCCTGTAGAAATGAATGGGATAGAACGTGGATCTCAGTATCAGGCTGTTTGCGCAACTTTTTTAACATACAAATTGTAAGTCAAAACAGCCCTAAATCTGCCAAAAGGTATAACCGGTAAAATGAAGGGCTATCTTGGTGAGTTGGAGCTAAAATTCCCATTAATACAAACTGTGAATGAAGCAAATGTGTTCTGAGTTCATCCTGGGAGATTGGATCTAACCCAAATAACCAGAAATAATATTAAACAGACCTCGGAGTTGGTCACATTTGTTTTAGTCCTTTGAAATATGGGTCTACTTTAAGAAACCACAGTTCACCTGCAAGGCAATCACAGTCTGCTCAACAGTAACTGGATATGTAAAACAATCTGCCAGGCTCTCGCTCGTGTGTTATGTGACACTAAAGATTCAGTAAACGTTCCCATATGCTTTTGCAGTAAAATATGTTCTCGGACGTCCCAGTGCTTACATGTGTGGAGTCTGAACACACTTCCTGTTTTCATTTAGTTAGGGATAATTACTGAGATCTTTAGTCATTGTCACATCCAAAAGTGTACACAGTTAGAAGAACTCAAGTCAGTTTTACATGACCTCACAGGTTGTGTTAGTCTAATTAAAGCAAGTTCAGTGCATAGGCATAGTTTGACATTTGCTCTAGGGAGGGCAGGTTTGTTTTTGTTTTTTTAAACCAACACATCAACTACAGTCTGTCTGTGAATGTATTGCATATTGTAGCCTACTTAATATATCCCCTACTGCTCTGAAAGTGCCAAAGCCTGGCTCTGCGGAAACGACATATTCAAAGTGGGTTTTTTTTGTGTGTGTGTTTTTTTTTGGTTAGGAAACAATCGCACCTCGCTCTCGAGGAGCACTGTGCAGGGCGCAGGAGGATGCGCCTCCAGCCTCCAGTATGCACCACAGCTCACTCGGCTTAAGAATTAAACCTAGCACTGTCACTGAGAGAGGAGCACTTGTTGGGACAGATCTTCTTCTTCTTAGCGCAGGAGGTGGACCAGACATTGATGCAAAAATGGGCCTCATCCTAATCCCTGGTCTTTAGACTGGGCACAAAACCTAGTCTAAAGAGGTTGGACGTGGGCTGGGCTTGGGCCGAAGAGGCTGAACTTGAACTGCGACAAATCTAAGCTGGACAACAGCTGTGCATTTGGGAAAAGGTTGAATTTTAAGTGTGTTTTAAGCACTTAACAAATCAGCAAGAAGGCGCTGCTTTTAAAGACGCACAGAACCTGAGTCCTGCGATCGTGTCCTCACCGGGAAAAGAAGTGCCCACGTCTCAGAGGAGGAAACGATGATCCTGGCTGAGCTGATGAGCTTCTGCACTGGAGTTCTGGTCCAAGTTGTATAACTCTGTGCCCAGCTGTGCTCAGGATAGTGCCCGCTTCGTCCTGGCCTGACCGTGGCGGTCCTCCGTGTGCGTATACGCCCCCAGCTTCGCTTTCTCCTCTTATCGCAGCCTCTCGCTGTTGTCAGGCGCCAGCTGCAGGCTGCAACACCGAGCTGTGCGTCCTTACGCAGTGAGCGTGCCTTTCCAGTTACAGGAGAGCGAGTGCTCGTGTGAATAACAACACTTGGCCGATGAGCAATGTTTGAGCCATGTTAAAGTGCAGTACAGCAATAAAGCCCCCAGTGAATACAGGATCTGGGGACAACCAGAAGCACAAATGACTTAGAATATAAATGAAAGACAAATTGCATGTCATAAAGGTCACATATATACTTTCTGTCTACTCCAAGAATCCCAGAGGACTCTTTCGCACTGAAATAATTATGCAGTTTTATAACATTATCAAAGTCATACTGCAACACAATATTTTAATTCCAGTCTGATGGTAGATTACATATTTTTACAAATTATTTCTTTTTAAAAAATAATACTATTTAACATTTACATTTTAAAAGCAGAATTCAGTAATTTTTTTTTTACCTTAAATAAACTGTTTTGGAGTTGTGTGATGGTTAAATGAGTTGTTGTGGGGTAAATGAAGCATCCAGCTTTTCCCCCTGATGTCTCTGAGCCCAAAATGACACTTGCAAGTATGAGCACCTCCGACCTAGTGTCACAGAAGTCTCGGGTCTCGCGATAAAGCGGCACAAAGCAACAAGCTTATTTCTCAATTTTTGTCATGCCAGAGCGGCCAAATGGCAGAAAATTATGTGTATGGGTATGAGTAGGGTAAATCAAAAGTAAAGACAAGCGAGAGATCACACAGGAGTCAACTGGACTTATATTTACAATAATGCTTTACCCCAAAATGTAGGGGGAGCTCTATAGAGAAAAATAAGGCAAAACAGTGAAGAAACAAGTTCTTTCTGCTTTAGCTGTTGCTGAAGCTGTAAAACAGCAGAGCTTCAGCTGAGAGAATGGTGTTTATCTCCTGTTTCAGGGGCTGCTCTGCCTAAACCTGGTCTCATGTTTCATATATGTGGGTGTTCCTTATCTTAATACATAGTCAATTCTATTTACATGCCATGTTAATAAGGAGCGCTGTGTTCATGGAGTCACCAGAGTTAAAAAGAGCATATAATGCACCTTTACATTAGTATTTCACATTTTATATCTTAAAATAATATATCAGTATTGAATCTTTTTGGGAGCTGTTACTTTGCAGAGAAAGGGTCTGATGCCGCCTGTAGGCAATGGCAGGAAATGGATAGAGCAACATGATGCTAACAGATAGACACATGAGCGCTGAAATGAGCAGAATGAGTTTGGTGACGGTGTATGAGCTTTAGAAACACGCACTTGGTTTTACATATCTATGGAGAGCTGTGAGACCAAAGTGTTTTCAGCTCTTGAGAAAGAGATGGCAGCAGCATACAGGATTGCTCAAACATGCATGAATAATAAACAAAATACAACTCCGGGTATGTTTTTGAGAAGGAAACAACATTATAACATGGTTAAAAGGTTGATTGAGCCAAATAGAGGACCTTTAAGTACTCAGGTGAGAATAATCTAGCTCCTTGAGAACATTTAGTGGCACGACAGCACTCCTGCCAGTTTGCCTGAAGTTTGCATGTTCTCCCGGTGCCCCAGTTTCCGCTACCACCAAAAACATGTACAAGAGGTCCCCTATGCTGCCAGGTCTCCCCTGCAAGAGATTGTTCATCTCAGTGGAACTTTCCTGGTTAAATAACAGTCAAATAAATAAAAAAAGGAAGGAGAACTTAAGTAACTTTCTAAAGTAAACAGTCATAAATCAGGGCCAATGTTGTTAAAGCTCTATTTCAAAAAACTTTTTCTGTTTATGTACTGTTATATCACAATAGTGTGATCTTTGTTTTTACAGCATTTTTTAAAATCTTATTTTAAATTAGACCATTACTTATTGAGAGCATAATAATTGGTTCAGTTATGTAATTTTCTATTTTCTCCTCTAACTTTCTTCTCCATATGAAACTAGTCTCTCTGGCCTCCTGCGAACAGTGGCAGTACTGCTATAAAGCGTCGCAAATAGCTGTATGTATAGTTTAATGGCTATTAAACAATTTATTACTTATTATTTATGAGTGAGGCAAGGGCTGGTCCAATGATTAATGGGGCGCCTGTTGAATAGCCCTGCTCTAAATGCATAAGTGTGGAGACATAAATCAATAGTCTAAGTGAGTTTAATGGTGAATTGCACGTAACTACAAATCCTTTTCTTCTTCTTCCCTTCTTGAAGCCACTTGCAGGAGAGGAAAGCAGGTCTTTGTTCTCTCATAAGTCCTCTCTAAAACCTGGCCCATGTGGAGCAGCGTGTCAGGGGTTTCTACAGAGACTTCAGATCAAAACCAACCAGAGATACTCAAGAAACCACCACAAGAAGTGATCCCAGTCAATAAGAGCAGATGAAAGAGAGAGGAACGCTGGGTCACTGAAGGATGGCTTCTGAGAAAACAAGAAGGAAGGCTTGAAGAGCAGTGTGCAGGCTATATACCATACACATAGTGTACTGATGTTTGTTCACTGTAGCTCCTGTAATGTATGATAGGCCCAGCAAAGGACATAGCAGCTTTATGCAATGGTACTGTGAGATTACTTCTATTTCAATGAATGAGCCAAGATATAAAGGTTATGATGCTGTAGGGTAATGCTGTATAGAAGTGCAAATGAAAAAACCCAGACACAGGGAGAACAGCTTTGTCCACCTTGTCCAGGAATCAAACCTTAGACTTTCTTGCTGTGAGGCAACAGTGCAACACTTTGCCACAGTGCCAAAATGCGCAGAATTTCTAGCCATACATGACCTTATAAACAGAATGTGTTCTGTGTTGTGACAGTCCTACAACCAGTACTACACAGGTCAAGACTGCGACTCAGGGGAAATGATAATTCTGTATACCGTTCAAATAAGCCCAGGCTGCAACAACACAACTACCACACTTTACGTAAAGAGTCTGGCTCCAGTTAGCATTATTCATCAGCTATGACTACAACATTAGCTGCATCTCTTGATATTATAGTGTGTGGTGGTCTCTCTGAAAATATCAGGTGTATCCCTGTGTGTAAGACCTTTCTGGATGGACGTGGTCCCCTGTCTTCTGCACATCCACAAACTATCCTAAACCCTCCAGGACCCCGGATCTGAGATTTTCTTAATGGTTAAATAATCCTCACCATTATTATGGCAAGACTTTCCAGGGAGGCTGTGGAGTGTGAGCCATCTGTAGTTGAAACCACACTCCAATCCATATTTTTTAAGAAGTCTGGTAGTACCTAGTTACTGTTCCCGGCCTCCACAGTCGACAGTCAACCCACCCAAACTAGCTGTAGCTAAATCTGGATTAAATCTCTTCTCTTGTAAGATCAATGTGTTTGCAAAGGTCCCTAGTCTAATAAATAAACTAAACTAATACTGCTACTACATTCAGGAAATGGCTTCTCCCTGCTAATATGTCACAGGTACTCTGTCACTTGGCCATAATAACAGTGAGAGACCTCTCCCTAACGAAGGTGCAGGGAGGCTAGACTGGCCCGCCGACTCTGACCATGGGCTAATTTAGCATCCAGCTAAGGAGTGTGGTGGACCCACAGGTGAGCAATCCAAGTTTGCCTTTTAAAGCTGGGTCCAGTGTGTGAAAACCTGAACCACCAGGCACTTAATTCCTGGCTCTAGGGTCTAATAATTTGTGTGCTGGGAATAAATACAGGACTGTACAATAGTGCTTCCACATTTTCTGATATCCAGAATCCAAAAAGTCCATTAAACAGGCACTGTAAGAAATAATATGAAATGTAAACAAGAAAGAAGGCAGCCCTACCACAAGGTTACCAAACCCCATGAGCCTGAAGCAGATCAAATCAAATTCTATAGCCTGGACATATTTCTCATAAGAGCAGAGATTAAATATTCATAGCAGATCCTCAGAGATAGCTATAAAATGATCATATGAGCCATAAAGCCCCTAACCATAATCATTAACTCATTGAAAGGCTTGTATGATATGAAATAGCAGTCTGTAGAACGTATAGCCTGTCTAGGGATAGTGCAGAGGCTGCATTCACACAGTGACAGGATATTTAACGGATGTCGTTCATCACCAGCCTGTCTGCGCCGGAGAGGGCCACACTTCCCTCTGCACCGTGTCTGTCTCTGAGATGAACTGCCTCTGCCTGGATCCTGTTCTCTCTTTGTACTCCTACTGTCTGTGATGTGTGGAGATGACACTGGCGGCTGAACAATTTCAAGCTGTTGGGTGTTAGTGTAAAGCACATTAGCGCGGCGAGATTAACGCTGATGTCCACTGATGTTCATGCGCACTCCACATTAAAGAGGCCTCGCTGTGCTGATGCTATTTTTAAAAGTAACCCTTTTTTCCAAGCAAAGTGAACAGCATTCTTCTAAAGATGTGAATGTAAATCATGTCAGCTCGTCCCCTCCCCAATCATCATCACAGCACATACTTCATGCTAATCGAGACAGCAGGCAGGCGGCCAACACACATGATTTTGTCTTTTTTTTTCCCTCAACGTCTTGAAAGCTTTTGTAGTGTTGCTTGTGCACAATGTGATCCAGACGCAGTGCAGAGGGATGCTGTATTGAAAGCAGATAAACTCAAGTTGTGTTGTTGGATGGAAAATGGCTCCTACAGCTTCATATAGCAGGGGCAAAGGCATAAAAGAATAATAGGGCTTTTCATCTTCACATACATGTCATTGTAGTTTTATCACTCAGTAGTATTGTGTAGATCTATCTAATGAAGTGTCTATTAGGCAAAAAAACATGACACATAGCCATACCTGAACTGCTCAGCCCCCTTATGTATAAATAAAAATCTTTATGCAGTGCCACTTTGGAGCTAAATTGTGTGGTCAAGAAACACTTTTGTTGCTGCATTTTATTGTAACACACCACAGAAAATATGTTGGTCAGTCTAAAAGTAGCAAATGTATTGCTAAATGGTGAGGTCAGCTAGTAATAGAACTTTATTTAGGTTTTAAAAAATTAGCCTATATGAGGAGCTATGGTAGCCCCGGAGGGACACAGAAAAGGAGTTCTAGTGATTCTTGTTTGTTTTTTGCAAGCTTTTTTTTTTTTCACAGTGATATTTTATTTGTCTATAGCTTGGGGTCATTACGAGTTTGAAAGCATTTGGTCCAACTGGGCCCCATTTGGTTCCAGGACCCCAAAAAACTATTTTTCGGAACAGACCTCAAACAGAATTTTGTGAGGGTGCTACAGTTGCGTACAGAGTCACAGAGTAATGAAATGTGGAACCATGGTGGCATGATGAGAAACATAACAAAATAATAAAACTGGGCTTAATATATTTCTGTTTCCAAATATTAAACAATTATTGGAAAAAATATCACAAAATTGCCTTGTTGACGACAAATTCTTTTTACAAACACTGGAACAGTGTGTCATTGGAATTACTGTCTCATTTATAAATTGAAAACTTCCCCATTTCATTAGCTACTGATTAACTGTATCTTAAACAGGTCTCCTGCTACAGCAGAAAATATGTTCCATGCTCCCAGACTGAGTAGAGAATTCTCATTCATTTGCCCAGAGAATCCCCATGAGACCATTCTACAGGAAAATTACAGATTTATGTAAAAAAAAAAAATAATAATCCACTTAACCTTCTTGGATTTGCTTCAACCTCAGCACAGCTTTTGTACACAAACCAAAAATTAGGTCAGCAAAATATGTAGCTTGTGTCTTTTTAGTTTACGAGGTTTAGGGGGCTAGTATTAGTACAGTTTAGCCATAGCATATACTGTATTTCTCAAAATCAAATAATGGGCAGCTACAAACAACATATTTATCAGACATTACTGTGGATTACCAGTTTTAACAATAGTTTGTTGTCAATGTGACCCAAATCCACACATTTTTGCTTTATTTTATTTATTTGACCTTTATTGAACCAGGAAAGTCCCACTGAGATTAACAGACTCTTCTGAAGGGGGGTCCTGGCCTCACAGGGGACCTCTTGTACATGATTTTTGGTGGTATAGGAACACTGGAACACATTTTAGCTTTATCGTCTAAATAAAGAGAGGACGGTTACACAAAAAAAACAGCAGACTACTACTAACGCCAGTAGAACTACCACTACTACTGCTTCTGCTTCTGCTTCTGCTACTACTACCGCCATCATTACTACAACTTGTGCTCTTACTACTACTGCCTGTAATACTACCACCTCTACTACTAATATTACTACTGCTGCCACCTCAACTACTACTGCCGCTACTACTGCCACTTTTACTATACCATACCAGTAATACTACCTACTATTACTTCTGCTACTGCTACCTCCAGTACTACTTTAAATTTTCTTGTAATTGCACAGTAAATACAGGACTACCACTACTTACTACAAATATAACTTGTGATCTTACTAGTACTACTACATCTACTTACATTACTACTACCACCACTGCTACTTTACTACTATATGTGTGTATGTTTTTTTGTAATTGTACAGTAAATACACAGTACTACTACCATCACCAGGAATACTACTACTGCTTCTGCTACTTCTTCCTCCATTATAACGCATGCTTTTACTATTACTTCTACTATTATCACCTCAACTTTTACTACTCCTACCACCTTTACTACTAGTAGTACCTCTACTACTAATATCACTGCCACTTTTTCTACTACCACTACCACCAATACTACCTACTACTACTTCTGCAACTACTACCTCCACCATTACTTTAAATTTATTTTGTAATTGCACAGTAAATACACAGTTCTACTACAATCATTAGGACTACTACTACTACTACTGCTGCTTTTACTACTTCCACCACCATTACTACAACTATAACTTGTGATATTACTACTACTACTACTACTACTACTACCATCACTGCTACTTTACTACTATGACTACTTACCACTACTACTGTTAATACTACTGCTACCACATTTAATATTTTAATACTACTACTACCATTTCTACTTCACTAACACCTTTAGTTCTACTACTACCTCCAGCACTACGTTGTTTTTTTTTTGTTTTTTTTTTGTAATTTCACAACAAATACACAGTACTACTACTATCACTAGGATTACCACTACTGCTTTTACTACTACTTCCTTGATCAATACTACAACTATAACTCTTGCTACTATATGCTGTATGCTTTTACTACTACTTATACTATTATCACTACAACTTTTACCACTGCTACCACCTTTACTACTACTACCACTACCACAAATACAACCTACTACTACTTTTTTCTTTGTGTTGCACACGATACTACTCCTACTACCATCTGCACTACTATTATCACTGCCACTTTTTACTACTACCAACACTACCTCTACTATTATTGATTTTTTTGTATTTACAGACAATACAACTTCTATCACCACCACCTACTGCTACTATTCTTGCAGTTTACTCAACACAGGTTATTTTAAATACCCATAGTAATTAGAATTTGATTTCTCTGGTACAGAAGTAATGTGCCAACAGGGGGCATCATACCTCCATAATGCTTTAGACATTTTTCCTAATTAGCATATGACTGCACCAGTTGGTCAGAGTCTATTAAAAATAAACCCATTTGCGGCCATAGATACAGTCTAATTGAAGATGATCTGAAGAGACTAAATGTCCGGGGCAGCTGATGGATGAACGCAGCAATATCAGAGCGGGGTCAGTCTTCTGTGACTTCGGCCTGACCTTTCACTCTGACTCTGGGCTATCAGAGAGTCCCGGGCTGATGAGTGCGAAGCTGACACTAATGGTGAGTGATTGACGAATGAGCGCCTTATACCGGTCTCATCAAATATTTGGACGAGGAAGTGCCCCACTATGCTGTCTTAATATTTGAAGATCATTCATTATGATGATGGACGGCCTATTTAGAGATAAAATTGAGCTGGCCAGAAAAAAAAAAAAAACTATTTAACATTTATCAATAAGATATTAGGATTCTTTCTGCTTCAGTAAAAAAGTCTAATTTTTACAACAATAGCTGAGAGAATTTAATAATATTTTACATTGCACAAAGTGACAGCTGTTATGGATAGACTTACAAAATTTTAGGAATACCCAAAGTTCAACAAAAAGTATGTGAACCCCTAGGCTAATGACCTCTTCAAGAGCTAACTGGAATTAGATGTCACCAAACCTGGAGTCCAATCAATGTGAGAAGATTGTAGGTGTGGGTTAAAGTGGCCCTGCCCAATAAAAAACACCCCCCAGTTTAGAGTTTGCTATTCTGAAGAAGCATTGCTTGATGTGAACCATGCCTTGGACAAAAGAGTTCTCAGAAGACCTACAAGAATTGTTGACTTGCATAAAACTGGAAAGGGTTACAAAAATATCTCTAAAAGCCTCGATGTTCATGAGTCCACAGTACGACAGATTGTCTATAAATGGAGAAGGTTCAGCACTGCTGCTACTCTCCCTAGGAGTGGCCGTCCTGTAAAGATGACTGCAAGAGAACAGCGCAGAATGCTCAATGAGGTGAAGAAGAATCCTAGAGTGTCAGCTAAAGACTTACAGAAATCTCTGGCACAAGCTAACATCTTTGTTGACAAATCTACAATGGGTCAAACATTAAACAAGAATGGACTTCATGGGAGGACACCACAGAGGAAGCCACTGCTGTCAAAAAATAAATAATTAAATAAATAAAATATTGCTGCACCTTAAACGTTTGGAAAACTGCTCCTAGATGTTCCATAGCACTACTGGCAAAATATTCTGTGGACAGATGAAAACAAAGTTGAGTTGTTTGGAAGGAACACATAACGCTATTTGTGGAGAAAAAAAGCACAGCACACCAACATCAAAACCCCATCCCCACTGTGAAGATGGTGGAGGGGGCATCATGGTTTGGGGCTGCTTTGCTGCCTCAGGGCCTGGACAGATTGCTATCATTGACGTTAAAATGAATTCCCAAGTTCATCAAAACATTTTGCAGGAAACCTTAAGACCATCTATCCACTCAACAGAGGATGGGAGATGCAACAGGACACTGACCCAAAACATAGAAGCAAATCAAAAACAGAATGGCTTCAGCAGAAGAAAATACATCTTCTGGAGTGGTCCAGTCAGAGTCCTGACCTCTGTGAATGTTTAAATAAATATTCCATATTTATATATTAAAAAAAAATTGTCCTCGCTTCCTCCGCAGGCGGTTTCATCCATCCAAGCTCAGGTCCACTACCAGAGGCCTAGGAGCTTGAGGGTTCTGCGCAGTATCCTTGCTGTTCTTAGGACTGCGCTCTTCTGGACTGAGATGTCTGATGTTTTTCCTGGGATCTGCTGTAGCCACTCTTCCAGTTTGGGGATTACTGCCCCGAGTGCTCCGATGACCACGGGCACCACTGTTGCCTTCACTTTCCAGGCCTTCTCATGTTCTTCTTTGAGGGCTTGGTACTTCTCTAGTTTCTCATGTTCCTTTTTCCTGATGTTACAATCGCTTGGTATTGCGATGTCAACCACAACGGCTTTCCTCTGCTGTTTGTCCATCACCACAATGTCCGGTTGGTTCGCCACTACCATTTTGTCTGTCTGGATCTGGAAGTCCCACAGGATCTTAGCTCGGTCATTCTCTATCACCTTTGGAGGTGTTTCCCATCTTGACCTCGGGACTTCCAGACTGTACTCTACACAGATGTTCCTGTACACTATACAAGGCCACTTGGTTATGACGCTCCATGTATGCTTTCCCTGTCAGCATCTTACAGCCTGCAGTTATGTGCTGGATTGTCTCAGGGGCCTCTTTGCACAGTCTGCACCTGGGGTCTTGTCTTGTATGGTAGATCTGGGCCTCTATTGCTCTGGTGCTCAAGGCCTGCTCCTGTGCAGCCATGATCAGTGCCTCTGTGCTGTCCTTCAGTCCAGCCCTTTCTAGCCATTGGTAGGATTTCTGGATATCAGCCACTTCAGTTATCTGTCGATGGTACATCCCATGTAGGGGCTTTTCCTCCCATGATGGTTCCTCCAGCACCTCGTCCTCTGTTTTCCACTGCCTGAGACTTTCACTGAGCACTTCGTCTGTTGAGGCCATCTTCCTGATGTAGTCAAGGATCTTGGATGTTTCATCCTGGACAGTGGTTCTGACACTCACCAGTCCTCTGCCTCCTTCCTTGCACTTAGTGTACAGTCTCAGGGTGCTGGATTTGGGGTGGAACCCTCCATGCATGGTCAGGAGCTTCCGTGTTTTCACATCTGTGGTCTGAATCTCTTCCTTTGGCCAGCTTATTATTCCCGCAGGGTATCTAATGACCGGCAGGGCATAGCTGTTGATTGTCCGGACTTTGTTCTTGCCATTGAGCTGACTCCTTAGGACTTGCCTTACTCGTTGGAGGTATTTGGCTGTGGCTGCTTTTCTTGTGGCCTGATCCAGGTTGCCATTTGCTTGTTGGATTCCAAGGTACTTGTAGCTGTCCTCAATGTCTGCTATTCTGCCGTCTGGGAGTGGGACCCCTACTGTATGGACTACCTTCCCTCTCTTTGTCACCATCCGCCCGCACTTCTCAAGTCCGAATGACATTCCGATGTCATTGCTGTAGATCCTGGTTGTGTGGATCAGTGAGTCAATGTCTCGCTCGCTCTTGGTGTACAGCTTGATATCATCCATGTAGAGGAGGTGACTGATGGTGGCCCCGATCCTGAGTTGGTACCCATAGCTATAGTCCAAACAAAATAGCCAAATAATCACCACCATAGTCTTGGTGATTATTTGGCTGAGGGGGGTCAGACCTATGCAGAACTGCAGCAGGGACAGAGCATCTCCTTGTTATATCCCACACTTGATGGACACTTGTGCAGTTGGCTTGCAGTTGGCCTCAAGGGTGGTCGTCCACTGCCTCATCGAGTTTGCAATGAAGGCTCTTAGAGTCCTGTTGATGTTATACATCTCCAAGTATTCCATGATCCACGTGTGTGGCATTGAGTCACAGGCTTTCTTGTAATCAATCCAGGCGGTGCACAGATTAGTGTGTCTGGCTTTGCAGTCCTGAGTGACTGTTCTATACCAGCAGCTGGAGTTTAGCTCCTCTGGTGTTTTTACCAATGTCCTTCTGTGCTGTGCTCATGTATTGATCCATGTGCCCACTTATCTTAGTCGCTATGATGCCTGACATGAACTTCCATGTGGTGGGCAGACAGGTTATTGGCCGATAGTTGGATGGGACTGTTCCCTTCAGGGGATCCTTCTGGCTCAGGATTGTCTGGCCTTTGTTTAGCCATTCAGGATGGGTCCCATCCTTTAGCAGCTGGTTTATTTGTGCTGCCAGGCGCTCATGGAGTGAAGTTAGCTTTTTCAGCCAGTAGGTGTGGATCATGTCAGGCCCTGGTGCTGTCCAGTTTTTCATACCTGAGAGTCTTTCTTGGATGTCTGCCACTGTAAGTCTAAAAAACATAGTTAAAAGCATCTTTTTTTTGTCATGAAACATCTTCTGCTTGGCCTATTTAGTGCAATCAACATAACAAATGAAAATGGTTTATTTTCCATAAATGCAACCCCCACACCCATGTATATATTAAATAGATACTGTTCAGGTCAATCTGACCCGGCGGTCAAAGTGCAATCTAAATGCTGTCAGAAATGTCAAATATATAGTTTTCTTTTCAACTGTGGGACATATTTAACCTCATTACACGCACTATTCTTTTGACCTCATCTACAGTTGAATTATTCACACTGAGCTGTGTTGCCAGATGTATTATAATTATATATAATAATATCTACTTTTATGCGATCATTCATCCAAAAACTACTCAGATGTGTGATCATTTAAGGCATTTGTTATTGTCTAGTTGATAATTCATATTCACATCTTGGTCTGATCTGGAGTCAAACTCGACATCAGTATTAACTTCAGGGATATATTTTCTCTCTCAAAACTACTGCAAAAACTGACCGAGAGTTTGTAGTACACACTTGTAACATAAATTCATAAGACAAAATCACCATCCCTGCAGCCACTTCAATTGCCTCTTGCTATAGCTTTAGTGAGAGAGTGGGCCAATGGATTCAACAAATACAGTCTTGAAAGAAAACACAAAGAAGAGAACTGTTGAGCCAAAAATTAAAAAATGCACTGGATAACTTCATTAAGAACATGAGCAATGTTTGTCAAGTTATTTGTCATTTGATACATGAAACCCTGTGTGTTACTAATTTTGCCTCTGTGCTTTGTCTGGGGGGAGAGCAGGCGATGTGAGGATATGTGTGGCAAGGGACAGTAACCACAGTGCTATCAAGTCCATGTCTGAATTATTCAGGCATTAAAACTGAACTTTCTAAAGCCAGTCACTTCTGTGTGAGAGTCTAACACTGTTTGTTTTTGGGATGTTAAATATGCATACAGTATATCTGTTACTCAGATGTTATATGGAAAGATATGGAAAGGTTTGTCTAAAATATTTCAGTTATACTCACCAATATTTCAGGTTTTGTGTCTATAGCAGCCTGGTTTAGTTGTGTGTAGGTGTGTGAGTGTGTCCTTCATGGCTGCCACCTGGGAACACATTCCCTCTGAGCTGTTTTCTGTGTCTGTTTGTGTGATTTTTCATCAAGACAATTGTGTCTGGTAAAAGGCTCGACACAGAGTGCTGCATGTATGCGGGCCTGGGCCCCTCCCACCTGGCAGGGCTGAGCAGAGCTGAGCAGAGCTGTGACAGGCTGGCTGCTGGGTCTTGGCACTGGACGAACCAGTTCCTTGGCACGTCCTCCGGTGATGGGCCGGAGCCAGCTGGGGCCCCTCCGATCATTGTGCCTGTCCGGTGTGAAAACCCTGAGGGGGGCTGTCCCACCTGTTCAGAGGAACCTGAGGAGTACCTCCAGTGGGCCCCATATGGCTCCCAGATTCGGAGTCAGTTCAGCGAGCCATGGTCAGTAAGTCTTTATTAGGTATAAGGATTTAGGCCCTGGTGGATCACATATTTTTATAAAAAGATATCTTCCCTTGTAAAAATATTACAGTCACATGGGCATTTGGGGAAATACCTCCATCACAGCACCAGTCACTAATTGTTCTCTGTAGACTGTTCAAAGAACAAATATCACAACAATGAGAGAAAAACATTCCAATTCATTATGAACCTTATACTTTGTATTTTCCATTTCTCACATAGAGACAGGAGTAAACAAGAAGTGTTACTTGGGTCTAGCAGCCTAAAGGAAGACGTTTTTATTTTATTTTATCTGGCTTTGATGCTGTAGCTTTTTATCTGAGGAGAGGAGTGTGAACAGTCCAAGTGCTTGGTATGGATGTATAATAAGACCTGGATGGGTCGCCAGATTTTTCCAATAGAGCACAATGTAAAAAGAAACAGGGCACCTACAACGAAAATAGTCGGATTTTGCATTGTTTATTATCTATTTCCTTAGTGTGGACTTTTTCTCCATGAAAGATCCTTAATTTGGAAAAAAGAAAAATACTTTTTATTGTTTGTGACGTCACTGCGATCATGCGGTACCAGAAACAAGAGTGGGCTTGCTTGAGAGCTGTAGTGGTGGTTGCTCTGCTCCTGCTCTGGCTGATGCGAATGTCCTCCAAGGAAGGAGCTTGGAGAATTGGTGCATGAATTAGCCACTCTGTGTTAGCAGCAGAGCAGTTTCATTACCACACAGGAATTGAAGAAGGAAGATGGTTCTCTGCGTGCCCCGGGGCCCTTCTACAGATCTTGAGCCAGAATCTTGAACCAGGATCTCAGTCAGGAGTACCTAGCTGGAGGATTAGCCTATTGTGCATGTTTTAGGTTGATGGGGGTAAACCTGAGTACCTGGAAGAAACCCGAAGTCTGCTTGGAAGCTTTCTGCTCTGTTAAACTCTTGGTGAATAATTGCCATTTGAAAAAAGTAAATTCAGAATATAACTTGCAAAGCACATTCTCCCTCTGCGCCTTTCTGTTCCACATTTAATAATATGAGGCGGTGCTCTTAGAATACTGACAGACTGAGAAACGTCATACATTTTGGATCAGAACTTTCTCCACATTTTAAAGCATCTGACTGAATACTCCTCCATTCTCTTTGTGATTCTCTTTGAGTCGATATTTCTCTTCACTGACAGCCTACCCACAAAGCGTCACCTTAATAATTAAACCCTTACAGCCAATGAATTAGCAAAACTGATGTGAAAAATACATATTGCTTCTGATAACAACCTTCTGCAAAATGGTAAAGTGAATCATATCAAAGCAATTAGGTTGTACTGATTCATCTATTGCACTTCAAAGAGAATCATATCTTCTTTAATGGTCTCAGAATATAATGTTGTTCCAGTTCCAGGCACTGACCGCAGCTCCTTTCCTGTCCGGAGGCTGGATTCAGACCTAATTGGCCGTAGTGGATCAGAGATGTGTCAAAGAGGAGGTGACTGATGGTGATAGTGTCAGGCCACAGTTCCTGTAAGACTCAGTTCACACAATACTTCTCCATTTCCTGACATGACAGCAGTTCTATTATTTCCAGCTTGTTGCACAGAGCCACAGAACATACACAGCCCCAGGAGAGGAGACCGGCATGGTACCTGAACATTTGAATGAATATTTAGATTTTCTTAGTGGGTTTTTACACCTGTGCTGTTTGCTCCGGATTTTCAGACTTACCTGTTTGGTTCGGACCAAATCCTCAGGTGTGAAAGCTCCCATGCACCATGGTTCAGACCAAGCAGCTGCTCACTGGTTTGACAAAAAGAGATGAGCTGTGTCCAAATGTCATTTCTAGTTCTTATGGAGCACAACAGTGTCTGCCCCCTCTGGTACTGGAAGTAAAGGTAGGTAGCAGTTTATTGTCCCCCGTAAGGAAATTTATTTGCAGTGAGTAAAAACATTTAACATATGAGACAAAACAATCCACACTAAGCACATTACATATAGTGTATTCAACATTCAACATAAAATCATGAAGAAAAACAGGCTTTGTACAGGCCACACCATTATTAAGAAAGTAAATTCAAAGCTCACCTTCCGTGTATTTTATACTAAAAATTAAAATAATAATAATAATAGTAATAATTTCAGCTTGATAACACATTTTTAATTATCAAAAAAAAATTATTCATAATCCATTTATTTTTCCCTCACTTTTCAAAAAATTGTTATATTAAGATTTTAAAACAGAGTCTAATCAGTTCTGTGGTAACTCATGACCATAGTATCAATTCATTTTAATAAAAAAACAAAACAAACTTAAACTTAAATAATTTGTAGCTTTTCTTTTTAGTTAAGTTTATTTTTTTATTTATTTATTTTTTACAAAATTAAATGCGCTATGGTCATATGGTCATGATTAGCCCGCTTTATAGTCATCATGCCATTTTGTAGTGGACTCAATGTTTCCCATAATGCATCAGTAAAAATACTGGACAGCAATGGTCAGTATAGACCAGAATGCTCTGCCAGTTTCGGAGAAGGGACCCAGACAAGTTTTTACGCTGTACACAACATAAATGAATTCAGCAGAGTTCAGGAAATGACTACTGGGGCGCTCCCAAGACTTTCCAACACTGACTATTTCTGCTTCCTCACATAAACAGCACAAAACATGAAATAAAGGAAAGCAGAGGTAAACACAAACATGTTCTGGCACTGTTTTTACATGATGGAGGTGAAGGTACTTTATTTTGAGGTGGTAAATTTAAAGAGAATCAGGAAAGGTGTAGTGGTGTTGGGATAATGATGATAATTTGAATGTTCCTCCTCATAAATACTGCTCCATCTGATCCTTCTGAACACACTGCTGTTGGTGCTTCATTATGTCCTACCTGCAGCGTCTATAGGCTCACTCTCCCACAGACAAACCATATGGAGTGTGTAACAGGGCCAGGGCCTTTACACAGAGACAATAGAACAGTAAAACCATTATAGGTCTTTAGTTCTGTCATGAAACCTCCAGCTGTGTTTGAAATACATATAAAAGTCAAGTCATTATCCACGGACGTTAAGACCGGAAATGTCATGCATTTGATTCATTAAAATGACAGGTTGTAACCAGCTCTATCTTCAACACAGAGTCCGATTATAATAAGGAGCTGCAGGATTCCATTCCTGCTCAGAAAAGTCAAGTATATGTCTGCATAAAGTCTTCATTGTTCCAACCCAGCATGCAAATGTTCTACTTTTATGGATTAGTGTTATGTGGTGCTCCTGGGCAGTATATGTGGGACGTCACAGAGAATGAGAGCTGCTTTAAATGTTAAGTACAGATTAAAGTTTTATATAGAACTTAATAAAGCAACTGCAAAAAGAGAAACATCCAGTAGGGTAACTGAACAGCAGTATTTTATATTAATTTATACGAGTAAGGTGAACACTGAAACACTACATTAGCAAGGCTGAAGTCAAGCAAAGAAAAAAACATAATTAACCAAAAACTCCTCTGCACTTGAACGTCACATAATACCACATTCAACAGCAAGAACCATGCTGCAACAACATGGAAGATTTGAAATGTTTATTGAAGGATGGACTGGATAAGATAGAGGTGATGATGAGGAATGAGGGATGTGCTGTGAGTCCTGGAGTAACACGGTGGCTCAGTGGTTAGCACTCTAGTTGCCATTAGAAACTGGTGATAATTCTACCAAAAATCACTACAAAATTTGAACTAGATGTAGCTACAAGTTGAGGTCGTTTAGATAGAGCACATCCACACACAGGCATATTTTTAATCAAAAACAGAAAATGTACATTATTTTTAACTGTTTCTGTGGCTTTACTGCTGTGTGTTGGTAACAAACCTTCTCTCTAAGCAAATGTCTGTGTGAATAGGTAGCTGTCCCAGTGATGTTTGGAACTTAGATGACCCCATTGGTTCTCCTGTCCGGACCTGTGGACCCCCGGGCCCCTTAACCTCACCTAAACCTCATCTACAGCCTGTCCGTCCTGGGAGTGGCTCTCCCTGAGGTTTCTTATTTTTCCCATAGCTGTTTTTCTTTTTTAGTCTTTCCTTATGGAGAAGGAGGGTCTGAGAACAGGATGACCTTGGACAGCATTTGCCTGTTTGATTATTCATCTCTATTCCATAAAGCCCCCTTGAAACAACTGTTGTTGTGATATTGGGATATTAAAATACAGTTGCAGTGAATCGTTTAGTTCTGGATTAGTACTGTATTATAACACAGAGGAGGCTGAAATGAAAAAGTAAACATGATGAGAGAAAGGGGGAAGGTAGGTTCGAGAGAAACAGTGTTGGATGAACTTCGCAGGTTTAAACAGCGTTGCAGGGGAAATGAGAGGTGTGGCTGAGGAGCTCTGTAGTCGGGATGTAGCTGAGGTGTGGCCTTTCTCCTGAATTGAAGTGAACGTAATGAAGCACTCGTTTTCAGTTTCTCTTCCTTTCTTTCTTCTTTCTTTATAGGGTTCTGCTAATGCTAATGTCATCAAGTAGTTTAGCATTAACATACACTGTAGCATCTGGCAACATGACACATCTAGCCTTAAGGTGTTGTAGCCTAAATACTCACTAATAGCACGCATTTAGTTTCTATCCATTTATTTTTACAGCTTTACAATTTGGTGCATTATTCATTCACTCCTCAGTCACACTCTGTGGTGGTGAGCCACAGCTGCCCTGGGGCAGACTGATGGAAGTGTGGCTGCCATTTTGTGGCCCCTCCAACCACCACCAAACACACTCACCCTGTTACATTCATACAGGCAAGGTGGGTGAAGTGTCTTGCCCAAGGACACAAAGACAGTATGCAATGCTCGAACCACCAACCTTCAACCTTAGTGGGCCAGCGTCTCTACAGACTGAGCTACTGCCACCCCTGTCACACTCGGTGTTGGTGAGCTACTTATGTAGCCACAGCTGTCCTGGGGCAGACTGACGAAAACATGGCTTCCATTCCTGCACCTACTGCCCCTCAGACCTCCAGTACTCACAGTCACACTGACACATTCACACAGGCAAGGTGAGCCTTGCCCAAGGACACAACGACATTATGCAATGCCAGTAGCAAGAATCAAACTGCCAACCTTTGGGTAAGTGGACAAATGTCTCTACCAACTCAGTCACTTTTTAAAAGTAAACGTACCTTTGCTCAAGTACAGCACTTCTTCCTTTATTTATTTTGTTGCACTTGAATGTATTGCTTATAAATGTTTCTATACTGTTTTGTAATATACACAATATATTGATTTTACATTTATTGAATGCTATGTACTTGTTTGCAACTGTCTGCTTTTCTGTCTATCTGTTACTTGTTGTCTACATTACATATTTTACAAAGTCTAACAGTACGCCATCCCTGTAGCATCCAATTGTACAGAGGACTTAATATTCTGTTAACACGACGCTCGGTGTGGAAATAATGCTGCTATATCTCACCTTCAAAGCAGGAAGCGTGGGTCTCTGGGGAGCGTTTGTCACACGGCGCCGTGCACACGGGCTCCTGCATTTAAACAGCAGCTGGTGCAGGAAATGTGCTGTAATTGCGCAGTCACACATGGATTCTGGTGCTTGTAGTATCACATCACATCTATTCATCTGCGGTCCAAGCGATAATCATGGCCGCCGCACCACGCTCCGCCAGCTCCCGGTCCTCTCCAAGCCTCTCTGAGCATTACCTATTGTTTAGTGAATTTGCATGGGCCTCAGGCTGGCTGCGTGTCTATGGTAGCTGCGTTGGAGGAGCTTGCTGTAGGTTGCGATTGGGCATAAGGAGTGATGTGTTTTGGTAATGACCTGAGCGGGGAGGTGCGAGCAGAGCAGATTTGGAGGCGCTATCCTGTTAACAAGAAGCCTGCTGCGACAAGCTGCGAGCAACACAGTGGAGAGGAGAAGTGAGATTTCATACAAGGTTTATGTGAGAGAGACGCCAGACAGAGCAGCACTTCACTGCTTTAAAAATCATCACTCAAAACAACACTGGAGCACTACAAATAAAAGTCTGGTTTTGTGTTCAGGTTTGTTGGAGGCAGACAAGTGCAGCAATTCAATTCAAATCAATTTTATTTATATAGCCGAGGCACAAAAAGGGTTTCCCTAACAGTTAATCAAACATAAACACGCAGACATAACACCCAATCAAACCTAAAGAAAAACATAAAAAATAACTACACTAAACAGACCCAGGACATCCTGTAACCTTAGACTCTCCTTCTCATTAAGGAAAAACTCAAAAAATAAAAATAATAATAATAGCTGTGGGGAAGAAATAGAAGAAACCTTATGGAGACCACACTGAAGGAGAGATCCTCTCCCAGGACGGACAGGCAACAATGTGGTAAGAAGTTAAATAAACTCTGTTAATTCATCAGAAGTATCATAGATCAGGTCTGTGAGCAGCAGGTGGGCCTCATCCAGACAGGGGAGTGGGGGTGAGGTAGGGGTCCGGGAAGTCCATAGGAGGTGAGGTTAAGGGCCCACAGGTCGGGACAGGAGCACAGGATGGTCAGTGAAGGTCCAGGGGTCACTGGGACATCCACCAGCAGCCAGGCATCAGATACAGAGAGAGGGGAGTGGGATGTAGGCATTAAACAGTTTGTGCTGGATTTGTTTCTGGATTTTCAAAAACTTTCAGATATCAATAACTGTTGTGACTAGTCAAAACTGAATTACAGACTGTAAAAAAAAAGCTGCAAAGGTAACAGAATTTTTGAGTTTTGAGGCCAACTGTTTTCCACAACTAATATTTTTATTATTATTATTATATTTATTATTTATTTTTTGTTGTTTATGTTTAAAATCTTTCAATTTGAAGTTTTACTCACTGTCCATTTTTTTTACTCATCTTATAGCCAACTTACTATCCATTGTTCAGAAAAAGTATAATTTTTAATAATAATAAAAACTAAACATACAAAATTTAACAAAATATTAATACTTTTTCTAAACAATGGATAATAAGTTGGCTGTAAGATGAATTATAAAAATGATGATAGAGAGTAAAACTTGAACGTTTTTAGACAGATGAATATCAAATTAGGTGAACAGGAACTATTTGTTGTCGAAAACCTGAGATTTTGAGTTGGCCCCAAAACTCAAAAATCTTGAGGGATCCTGTTGCCTTCAGTTTTTGCAACATTTTTTTCACAGTGCACACTTACAAGTTCTTGTTTAAGCTTGCTGAATATCATTTATATTCACAACCATATACTGCATCTTCACTGTAAGGATAAGACATAGTAAGTTTCCAAACTAAAATACTGTCTATTTAAATGGAATATTTGGATCAGTGAACACCAGGAAGCCATAGTAAACAACCACACGTGTGACAGTAGAGGCTCCTGGTGAACCTCACATGCCAGTGCCTCTGCCTGTTGGGCAAAGGAATGACACATGAAGTCCCTATGGCCCAGTACAAAGCCTCCCTGCCTCTGCTCCAGCACTCGTTTATTCTGCCCTGTAATTAGGGCCTGACTGGAAAAAAATCCATTTGTTTACCTCTGAGTTTCTTTCTCATTACATCTGGAGTATGTCCCTGAGGGAGCGGATCTGCAGGAGGCTGGAGCTCAGGGTGCGTTTGTTTTGTACACCTATGGAGACTGTGTTTCTGTTGTTTTTACACTGGGGTGTATCAGTTATGCCAGTCAGTCATGGAGCAGGGATTTGCATGTACTCTAGATGCATTACAGTGTAATACATGCAGGGCTTTTACATTAAATATGAGCCCTCTGATGGAAATGCAAAATACTGTCAAATTCACTGGTTATTACCCAGGCCTTATCTCACTTCCTGCACATGTGAATGTCAATATTACTGCTACATATCTGAAATAATGTGTTATTAGTGTAATGTTGTTGCCTAGGTATCTCCCATGGCCAGATACAGTATAGTTGAAAGTGCTGCAGAAATTGATCAGCCCATCTGTAGTTTCTGCAGTTTCTTAGCCCTCAGGGGTTGAAGGCTACTGGAGCCTACTCCGATACTTTGGGCCTGAGGTGGGGTACAGCCTGACTAACTCTGTTCCTATTCTATACAAAGAAGTTAGTCTGTTATCCTTTAGCTAGAGGTTAATTTGGAGCAGAACAATCACAGATGGAGTACAAAGTTAAACTTGCCTATTCAGAATTAAAAGTACACTCACTGACGTCATTTCAAGTAGTGGTAAGTACATCTGGGTAAAAATGACAGTGATAGATATCTGCACTGTAAAAAAAAATGTTGTGAAAACTCAAAAATTGAAGGCAACCGGATCACTCAAGATTTTTGAGTTTTGGGGCCAACTCAAAATCTCAAGTTTTCCACAGCTATTATTTTTTGTCTACTTTGTCTAAAAACTTACAAATTTTAAGTTTTACTCACTATCATTATTCTTATTATAACTCATCTTATAACCAACTTACTTTCGCTGTTCAGAAAAAGTTGTTAAAATTGCAAAATTGTTTTGTTAGATTTAGTATATTAAGTTTTTAATATTAATAATAACACTTTTTCTGAACAAGTAGCCAAAAATTGCACTCAAGTAAGAGTATTGTTACTTCAATATAATATTACTCTAGTAAAAGTGAAAAGTGGTCATTCAAACAATAACTCTGATAAAAGTAAAGTAATATTTGGTGAAAAAACGACTCAAGTGGCGGCACAATGACAAAGTGGTTGGCGTACTAGCCTCACAGCAAGAATTCCCTGGACCTTGTCAGACCTTTCTGAGTGGAGTTTGCATGTTCTCCCTGAGTCTGAGAGTGTTTTCTCCCTGGGTGCTCCAGTTTCCTCCATCAACCTAAAACATATAAATAGGTTAATCCTCCAGTAAGGTACTCCTGACGTGGATCCTGGCTCAGAATCTAAAGAAGGGTCCCCCAGGTGCTGCACTGCGGTCGCCCGCTGCTCCTGACAGTGTGCTGCGTTTAAGAATGGGGAGAAGAAATTTCCCTATGGGTACAATGAAGTTATAAGTACTAACTGTTTGGACGTAAACATCTGATTTATGTTTTAGTATTGATGTAATCAGACAAAACATGGTATTTAAAAAAAAAAATGTATTACAGCTAAAGCAACAAATTAAGGCAAGAACACGAATCACACATTTCCAAATCTTCTGCTCATTTACATATTTCATAGTAGCCAAAAATGATACTCCAGTAAGAGTATTGTTAAATGTAACTCATTACTACCAACCTCTGGAAATACTTCAGTCATTTTTATTCATTTATTTATTGACGTTTATTTGATAGGGACAAGTATGTTTGTTATAACTCATGTTGTCAATATTTTAGCTGAGGCTAATTCTCAGTGCCCGTCCCTAGTTAGGCTTTTACACAAAACACAACACAACCAAACAGTGACAACACACACACTGATAATACAAGACTGTACACACAATACAACTGTGGAGGTTGTGAATGTCATATACTATTTATAGCATAATGTACAGAAAGTATATTTCTACAATTATCACTAAGAGAACAACTCACAGCTAGCACCTATGGGATCCACACTTCTCGAGAGGTGATACTTGACTTATTCAGTGCTTATATCTCAACAGAATATTGAAGTGAGGTAGAAAAATCCCCTGTGACCTTGCAGACAAATCTATCTTTAAACATTTTAAACAGTTTCCTAACATATCATATGCATCTCTGTTGTTAAGCAGACTTGTAAATAAAGTATGGTGACATATTTTGCAAGATTAGAAAAATTGCATTAAATGTAGGGTACAGTATGTTTGCTTATGTGATGGGGCTAAAAAACAATGACTGGGGGACGGAAGAAATATATAACAATTAGAAACATATCTATCTACTATCAAAATTGGGCTGAAAAGGGGATTATCCTTTTAGAACAATTGTGTATGACATGCATAACACCTTCACATTATTTAATAATAATGCTTACAAAGTTTAGTTAAACAAAAATGCACATCAGTTTTTGTTTTTTTGCTATTAAAATTTTTACAACCTAAAATACTTCATAGCTCATTCTGCTTTACTATCACAATGCCCTCTGTCCATGCACTGCCTTATTCTGTATGTGTACTCATGTTATCCTGTGTTTGAGCTGATTTTTACTTCACACTGCCAGAGAACCTGAAGGACACAGAGAGTACATTGCGCTGAGGTACAGTGTCCTTGGCCGCTCCAGGTGGGGGTCAGACAGAAATACCTCAACATACAAGCTTCAGAATAGAACAGCAGCGCGAAATGGCTTAGTCCACCCCCGGGGTTGTGTGCTGCAAGTGTCACAGTGAAAAAAGCATGGGAGGTGTTGGAAATAACTTTACTTTTAATACATGTCACTGGATAAACCCCAAGAAGACATGAGGATAAGGGACGGATTAGAAGGTACTTTTTTTTAGCAGGCGGCCTTACCTTAACTGCACCTCTAAAGAATATGTCCCTGTGCTTCCCAGAATGCATTTCAGTTGCCGCGGAAGAAGCATATAGGTCATTATTTGTGCAACATGCAGAGCAGAATGATTGCTGTCACATATGTATATACAGTAATAAAAAGTACATAGTGGTTCTTTATAATTGTGCTAATAAAAGCATTTAATCCATCAGGTTATAACACCAATGTCAAAGAATATATATGTGAATATAGTTGCAAGAAGTATGTGAACCCTTTGGAATTACTAGGATTTCTGCATGATTTGGTCATAAAATGTGATCTGATCTGATTAACAGCTGATCTAAGCCACAACAATAGACAAACACAGTCTGCTTAAACTAATGTTGCAACAATATATATGTTTTAATGTTTTTGTTGAACATTTATGTAAACATTCACAGTGCAGAATTGAAAAAGAATGTGAACCCCTAGGCTAATGACCTCTTCAAGAGCTAATTGGAGTTAGATGTCAGCCAACCTGGAGTCTAATCAATGTGAGAAGATTGTAGGTGTGGGTTAAAGTGGCCCTGCCCAATAACGAGTAAGAATTGTTGACTTGCATAAAACTGGAAAGGAAAGGATTACAAAAGTATCTCTAAAAGCTTTGATTGATTGATGTTCATTAGTCCACAGTACGACAGATTGTCTATAAATGGAGAAGGTTCAGCACTGTTGCTACTCTCCCTAGGAGTGGCCGTCCTGTAAAGATGACTGCAAGAGAACAGCGCAGAATGCGCAGTGAGGTGAAGAAGAATCCTAGAGTGTCAGCTAAATACTTACAGAAATCTCTGGCACAAGCTAACATCTTTGTTGACAAATCTACAATGGGTCAAACATTAAGCAAGTATGGACTTCATGGGAGGACATCACAGAGGAAACCACTGCTGTCAAAAAATAAATATTGCTGCATGTTTGAAGTTTGCAAATGAGCTCCTAGATTTTCCATAGCACTACTGGTAAAAAATAATCTGTGGACAAATGAAAACAAAGTTGAGTTGTTTGGAAGAAACACACAATGCTAAGTGCGGAGAAAAAAAGGCACAGCACACCAACATCAAAACCCCGTCCCCACTGTGAAGATGGTGGAGGGGGCATCTTGGTTTGGGGCTGCTTTGCTGCCTCAGGGCCTAGATGGATCACTATCATCAACAGCAAAATGAATTCCCAAGTTTATCCAAACATTTTGCAGGAAACCTTAAGACCATCTGTCCACCAACTGAAGCTCAACAGAGGATGGGAGATGCAACAGGACACTGACCCAAAACATAGAAGCAAATTAACAGAATGGCTTCAACAAAAAAAAAAAAACAATACATCTTCTAGAGTGGCCCAGAGTCCTGACCTCAACTTGATTGAGATGCTGTGGCATGAACTCAAAAGAGCGATTCACACCAGACATCCCAAGAATATTTAACAGTTAAACAGTTTTGTAAAGAGGAAATGTCCAAAATTCCTCCTGAGTGCTGTGCAGGTCTGATCTTCACAACAGAAAACCTTTGGTTGAGGTTATTGCTGCCAAAGCAGGTCAACCAGTTATTAAATACAAAGGTTCACATACTTTTTCAATCCTACATTGTGAATGTTTACATAAATGTTTAATAACAACATGAAAATATGTATATATATTTTTTGCAGCATTAGTTTAAGCAGATTGTGTTTGTCTATTGCTGTGACTTAGATGAAAATCATTTTACATTTAATCCCCAAATCATGTAGAATTCCAAAGGGTTCACATACTTTTTCTTGCAACTTTAGGCCACTACAGTCCTCCTAACACTATGCTACATTGACTCTTCAATGATTGGATGTACGACAAGCGACAAGCTGGCCCCTGTCCAGGGTGTACCCCGCCTACGGCCCAAAGTTACTGGGATAGGCTCCAGCGACCCCTAACGGGAATAAGCGGTAGAAAATGAATGAATGAATGATTGGATGTATTAACCCTCAGGCCCTCTTTTAAAAAAGGTCTTTTAGGTCAGTGGTCACATTTAAAAATATAAAACATGAAGGAAAAAAATTGTTTTTTAAACCCTGTCCTCCTCACAGAACAAAAGTGAATTCATTTTCATATTTTAACACCCTAAATGCCAGTTTGTGTACAGAATTCCCACATGTTTGTAAATAAAACATAATTTATTTACTATTTAAATATGCAAAGTGTTTTGTTTGTGCAGGGATTACCAGTACCGGATAGGTCACTCATTGGCCCTAACAATGATTTTGATATATTTTTACTTTTTTTTTTGTATGAATGTGTCATTGTGACTATGGTTGGTGGTGGTCGGAGGGTCCTACCTTCTGTCAGTCTACCCCAGGGGAAACTGTGAGTACAAAATGTAGCTTACCACCACCGACTATGGAGTGAATGAAATACTCCTTCCCTACTGTGTAAAGCACTTTGGGTGACTTGTGTCATAGGTAAAGTGCTATATTTAAAAAATCCCTTTCCTTTTTGTGCCATTACAAAAAAGGGCAAAAAATCAGACAGAAAAAAGCTGAAACTTATGTTCTTTTAAAACTTTTAAAACTGGCAGCGAACTGGTGGTAATAATTTATGTTGGAAGGGACAAATAGAGGAGGATGATGGACAAAAATTTTACATAAAATGTCCTAAACAGGCCAGTTTTGGTGAGTATTCTACCTTGACATGTTTCAACTCCTTCCTGTTGTCTCCTGTACAAGGGTCACAGGGGCTCTATCAGTGCACATTTGGGGGCCCAAAGCAGGATAGGTTAGGACGCCAAGCCTCTCAAAAATTTTTGAGACCATTTAAATTTTACTTTAACTTTACTAAAATTTTAATTTCTTTAAAACATTTACTGTTTTTTACTTCTAGTTTTCGGCAGCATTTGTTTGTTTGTCTGTTTTTCTGTCTGTTTGTTTGTTTGTTTGTTAGCAACATAACTCAAAAACCTATGGACAGATTTGGATGAAATTTTCAGGAAATGTCAGAAATGGAATAAGGAACAGGTACATTACATTTTTGGGGTGATCCACCATGTGGAGCCAGTATTTTTTAAAGGATTCTTTAGTATTGGGAGATGGAGCTAATTTTGCCATTAGAGCTTCTAACTCAACAAATAATGCCCAGAATCATTGGCAAATAATTACAAGATAACATCATGGTAGATGTTTTAATCTGACATAGTTGGACCTGCATCATGTTGATATTCTGGTTCTGGTGATCCAGAAGGTTCTAACTATAAATGGCACATATGAAATAGGATATTGCACAGCAACAAATGTAGCTGCACACTTGTAAACAATGCCAAATAAAAGGTGAGGTTCTTCCTTCAGTAGTATGTTCACAGATTTGATGTGTCTTTAATACTTACTGAGCTAGATACGGGTCTTTGGGGATTTTTCACAGGTGAGTGACCGATGGCTTGGTCTGCGCTCTCTGAGTGCTTATAGTCTATAAATGTGTTCAGACATTTTTTTATTTGCAAACTAAGCAAAGGGGGGCCAGGTAAACAGGAAGTAAAACACATTAATATACAGACTGCACTGACGCCCGCTTTCAGGTAGCCCCCTCAAAAATTACTGGCAATAGCAAGCAGAATATTATGATCAGAATATCCAGTTGACAAATTCATCAAATGAGCAAATAATACATAAGTCTTGGGGCCCTTTAATGTCTGTGGGGCCCTATGTAGCTGCTTAGTTTGCCTATGGGAAAGGGTGGCCCTGGGCTCTGTAAAGAAAGAAATTATTGCTTACAATGTATTCTTGTGAGATATAAGGGCTTCATGATTCAACTGACAGAGCATTTAGCCCTGAACTAGATGATCCCCAGTTTGAGTCCAGGTCTACTAAGCATTGTATATTTACCATTGCAAGATAGGACTAATGCCTTGGTGGCGGTATGTGCTCTCACAGTGTTTCTAGCTGGTGTTGCCTTTCTTCTGTGAGCTGTGATTGGCTGAGAGCTAAAAGTTTCCCTCCAATGTGAACAGAGAGAAAAGTTGGTAAAGTTTAGAGCCATACACTTTCATGTTGTCTGAGAGGAACCAGTGAGCGGAATTACGAGGATGTTTGTTATGAAGATTATTTACATTTTTAAAGAAAATCCTTCTGTACTCTTAATCCTTCAGAGACAGTGGAGAGGACAAACATCTCAGATATGTTTCTCTACAAGGTCACATTATGTGCACATGTGAATGTTTTCCTCATTTCAGATTTAAATGTATTCCTCACCCACCGACAAACATGATTCAGAACATGTATTCCTCTATTTTAATAATTCATGCTGTTTTTATTGTGTTATAAAAAAGTTTAACAAATTCCAGAGTTATTTCCAATTCCATGAATATCATACAGGGTTTATTGGAATTAAAGTTTTTCATGTGACTTATGGGGATATGTTACTGACACATTTGTTGCAGTATACAACTTTACCTCCAGCCTCTGGCACAGTACAGAAGATTTCCCAACTCTTTTTTTAAATAAATGACTATACAGCTAACTTTTAACTAAAATCATGTCAAATTCTAGATTTATTTCCCTATTTGTATATATTAAAATTGAGATTATAGAAGTTAAGGTGTTTGCCATGGTTAAGATTTGAGCCGGATGTTTGACATTAAACAAATTGGGCGGTACAGTGGCATAGTGGTTAGCACTCCTGCCTCACAGGAAGAAGGTCCTGGGTTTGATTCCTGGACCAGGTGGGGCCTTTCTGTGTGGAGTTTGCATGTTCTCCCCGTGTCTGCATAAGTTTCCTCCAGGTGCTCTGGTTTCCCTTACCACTAAAAACATGTACTGTATTTTCCGGACTATAGAGCGCACCTGAATATAAGCCGCACCCACTAAGTTTAAAAAATAAAATAAGAAATTGATATATATAAGCCGCACCGGACTATAAGCCGCCAATATCCAGGTTGAGAAATGAGATATTTACTGGATACACAGAAAGATTTTGTACCATAAATGTTTATTTATATACATGAATTGATTGTAAAATAATGGTCACATTTATATAGCGCTTTTCTACCTTCATGGGTACTCAAAGCGCTTTACATCAAGGAACCGTTCACCCATTCACACTCACATTCATACACCCGTGTGTGCAGACACCGAAGGTAAGGTGGGTAAGGGAAAAAAAGTTGCAGCTTATAGTCCAGAACATACGGTACAATAGGTCAGGACTCCCCTGTAAATGAGATTCTGAATCTCAGTGGGACTTTCCTGGTCAAATAAAGGTCAAATAAAATAAAAAATAAACTGTATAGAAGGACTCAGAAATACTACGACTATATCAGCAGTTTACAAAAAGCTGTAAGTCCACCTCCAGTCAGAAACTGTTTGCATTAAAGCTGCTCTTCGGCCTAGTAAATCAAAAAGTTTCTGTAATTTTATGTGGAAGGAATGTTGAGGTATACAAGTGATAAAACAAAAGTATATTCTATGTTGGAAGAAAAATAATATAAAGTTCCATTGCTTCCTTTGTCTTTGACTTCTCAGCTAGGACAAACTGAGCACTACTAGAGAAGAAGCACGTCCATATTTCTTGCATGCAAATGTGTTTTTTTTTTTTTTTACTAGGTTTGTTTATAGACCACACCATGTCCCTGCAGGGCTACCATAGCAGTTCACATAATATCCCATAATCTAAAAAGGAGGAGTCACATGTGGATTTACAGTTTACACTTTTGCCACCAGGTCACCCAAAAGTCAAACATACACTTTCCACTTTTAAAGTCATATGTAATGCAATAATATAGATAACATTTCCTGCTTTTATTTAATATATCTCATCATTTTGTTTTACTTTGTTTTCGTTTTCTATGTTGTTTTCTGTGTTGTGAAGCTGAAATAGAGACTTCTCAGCAACCATCAATTTAATAACAAATAGCATAGTAGACCAAAAGTCAGTGTAAGCAGGGACGCTTCTAGCTATACGCAGACTATGCACATGTATAGGGCCCCCACAAACCACTAGGGGACCCCAAAGCTGAATATTCAGCATTATCTGAGGAGAATTAAAATTACTTGTCTTTATCCCTTAAATGCTTACAAATGAATGTAGCTTATAAGAATAAAATAAGCCACAATGAGAAGATGTGGCTAGTGTTTTTGTGCCATAATTAATTCAAAACTGATGTGTAATTTTAATATGAGAGGTTATCATGACTGTTTTGCTGCTGTAGTGTTAAAGATTGTGGGATCTTCTTGGATCATCTGAGGGATTATCAATCTCTCAAAAACTAGGGTTCCCCAAACAGGATCTTGCATAGGGCCCACAAAGCTAGAAACAGATCTGAAAAGAAGCTTTGCTGACCTCAAGGCCTATGCAAGAGTATGATTGGCCAAAGTCTCAGATACGTGCTGAATAATGCCCAGTACAGCAATTAATCAACCAAAATCAACTAAAGTATATGTGTGGGAACCTAAGTTCTACACAAACAAGTGATTTTACATTAATTATGAGATAAAAAATAAAAGTTATCAAGTGATAAATTAATCAGCTTTATTGATGCAAAGAGTTCATGGAACAAATCTACCAATAAGATTTTAGTTGACCAAGACCTCACTGACCAACCAGAGGCTGTCAGCTCTAAAAATCTTCCAAATTTTAATTCAGAGAACTATACCAGATTAAACATTTGGAAGTCTCTTTTTCATGACACATTCCTGTGTTTAATACAGGGTTATGCTCCACCTTATAGAGAAACATTTTGGGCTACTTTACAATGAAAACACTTCTAAAAGTGAGCTGTTCTGACCTAAATTGAACTGTATCATTCTAGGCAAAACATGGCTTTAGGCTGTATTTAGTCAGTGCTACATTAAATAAAGCAATCCCTTCTCATCTTTTTGGTGTCAGAATATACTTTACTCTCACCACCACAACAACTGTACATCTTTCATGAACTAACGTAACAGTGGGGGATCCCTCAAATCCTCCAAATATTTACTTATAGAAGCCAATCGAATCGAGGGCCTCCACAGTCGGTCGCTTTTAAACACATTTCAATGGATCATCTGGGGGATTATCAATCAATCAATCAAAACTAGGGTTCCTCAAACAGCATCTTGCATAGGGCCCACAAAGCTAGAAACAGATCTGAAAGGAAGCTTTGCTGACCTCAAGGCCTATGCAAGCGTATGATTGGTCAAAGTCTCAGATACACGCTGAACAACTGCTTTATAATATAGCCTGAATGTTTTTTTATTTATTATATTTCTCCTCAAATACAAGAATGCATATGCGTCCCTAATATTTCATATATATTCATACATATAGCTTGATTCCTAGTTCTATTTAAGCCCCACTTTAAACTTCATAGTGGACCCATATTGTTTGCTTTGTGGTCTGTACTCCAGCTTTGTATTCTTTCCTGCCAAAACACTCTGCTCCCTCAATATTAATAGTTTCTGAAAAAGCTTTGCTTGCTAAAAAAGAGAGATTTGTTAAAATGCTTTCCAAGTTAAGAGTTCTCCTAATCTCACCATAAGTGCAATTCTGAAATGTCTCCCAGAGCACTGCCCATACGCTGAGGCAGTTTTTGGCAGAGTTTTGGCAGGGCTTGTGTTCTTCTGTCTGTCTCACTTTGGTCAGAGCGCTCATGCACTTGATGACAGATGAGCCGGAAAGGAAGAGAAAAAGGCCCGAGCTGAATATTCCCTGTCTGTAATGGCTTCAGTGTGCGCTGGCTGAACAGATTGCGGTGTTTTGCCTCTCAGTTGGGGAGCCCAGTATTTCTGCTCCCTGCTACGGCTCGGATTTCCTCACTCCCCCTTTTCCCATTACTGCAATATGGCTGTCTCCGGTTTATTGTCAGTCTGTGCACCGCCGCTGCTGGTACACAGATAGTTTGTGCCCACAGTTCACTGGACAGCTCTGTGGGGAAGGCAGAGGACCATCCATCATAGATAAAACATTACAGTGCACCCGTGTGGTCGCAGGTTTGCTCTAGCAGTGAGTGTAGAAGCACTGGAACATGTCTGTAAGCCAAATCAGCTCATGGTCTAATAATCCTCCCAAAAGAGCTGAAATTAAAGAATACTTTTAAACTGTTGTGATGGTTTTCACCTAAGATCTAGGAAAAAAATGGATGAATGGTATCTATTTGATCAATAGTGAGACTAGGTCGCACCTTTTCTGAGAATCACATTGTTGCTCAAAAAATGTGAATGGAAATCCATAAAGAGCAGCAAGGTATCTTTTATCTCTTATTATGCTACCACAGCTCTATGTTCCCACAGCTCTATGTTCCCACAGCCCTATGTTCCCACAGCTCGCACACATATATACTTTATACTTCCAAACGTTTTCTATGTCAACATGGGTGTTATGTTAAGTAACCAGTAGGGGGCGACTGTTGACAGTCAAAGGTTTTACGGAAGAAATAGAGCAACAATAACAACAAACACAGTGGTGCAGACGGAGGTTTTTATACCAAATTTATTGAAAAAGAGCCAAGAAAATGAGATGAAAATAGCGGTGATCTGCTCAGTCTTTGAATAAACCATGACTATTTTGCTCCAATCACTCTTTAAAAAGTTCAGCTGTTTCTTCTGCTGTGACTGTTGAGCTGTGTTCGCTAGTGCCCCCAACAGTCAATGCATGTACTGCTCCATTCGTTCATATCTGTATGCTCTGGAGAAAACAGACCAACAAACAACAGAATGATTGCAGAAGACAGACACAGGTACAGTATAAATGAGCCTTTAGAAGGCTTGTGCATCCACTGAGCTGTGGTAGACAGAGATCTGCTGTGGATAAAGTATTACCACATAAGTACCACACTTGTTGTAAATCTGTACTATTTAAAAATCATATTTAACCCCTGGGTGCCATAGTGAATTCTCAAGAGTAACAGTGTGAGTCACTGGTGTCAGTGTATGTTGTAATCAACCAAAGAATTGTTAGTTGACCAAAGTTATGCCCAGTACAGCAATTAATCAACCAAAATCAACTAAAATATATGTGTGGGAACCTAAGTTCTACACAAACAAGTGATTTTACATTAATTATGAGATAAAAAATAAAAGTTATCAAGTAATAAATTAGATCAGCTTTATTGATGCAAAGAGTTCATGCAACAAATCTACCAATAAGATTTTAGTTGACCAAGACCTCACTGACCAACCAGAGGCTGTCAGCTCTAATAATCTTCCAAATTTTAATTCACAGAACTACATCAGATTAAACATTTGGAAGTCTCTTTTTCATGACACATTTCTGTGTTTAATACAGGGTTATGCTCCACCTTATAGAGAAACATTTTGGGCTACTTTACAATGAAAACACTTCTAAAAGTGAGCTGTTCTGACCTAAATTGAACTGTATCATTCTAGGCAAAACATGGCTTTAGGCTGTATTTAGTCAGTGCTACATTAAATAAAGCAATCCCTTCTCATCTTTTTGGTGTCAGAATATACTTTACTCTCACCACCACAACAACTGTACATCTTTCATGAACTAACTTAACAGTGGGGGATCCCTCAAATCCTCCAAATATTTACTTATAGAAGCCAATCGAATCGAGGGCCTCCACAGTCGGTTGCTTTTATACACATTTCAATGGCCGTAACTCAAAGCGCTTCAAAAATCCACACAACATCCCATATTCGTTTTGAAGCCTGTGTTTACACCGTGCTGGTTTGTTAGCTTAGCGTCTCGTGGCTCTGGGCCCCCTGCTGCGATGTTAAGGAAAGCTCTGCCTTCACAAGATGGAGCCTGGCAAAGACGTGGAGACAGGGAGAGAGCGAGAGAGAGATGGGCAGCAGACTCCGGAGAGGACTGCACCATCTTCAACTGTCAGACACATCCGGCTGAAATGCTTTGGACAAATTATAACCTTCTTCAATAGAATATGTCTGCTCTGTTATGTGCTGGCTTTAAATGCACTGAATTGACCTCAGTGCTATAGAGAGGAACTGGAGCGGAGACAGAACGGCTCACGCCCATCTGCAGAAACACAGACAAACAAAAATACTGAGACTTAATGGCTTTCAATTCAATTCCAACCTCATTAGAAACCATTGACATTTGAAGCACACCATTTTTGGTCATTACTGAGCTTTCAAAGGAAGATGTGAAAAATGATGTAAGTTTTTTTCTTTATTAATTCCAGGTAAAATAGGCAGAGATAAAAGCTTCTTCTAGGGACTATATCAAGCCCATATAGCAGATAATCACAATGAAACTCAGTGAAAGACAGATTGGACAGTGATTTTAAGATGGTATAAAATGTATAAAAGTGAATGGTAACCAATGATCAAAGGACAAATGACAAATGTGTCCCATTTTAGGTGGCTAAGGGGGTTAAGGGGGCTATTTTATCAAATTTTCAGAGCTTTCTCCCATGTTATAATGTTCTTCCCTCATCAAAAACATACCTGGAGTTGTGTTTTGTTTCATTCACTATTTTTTATTTGAGGTAAAATTACATCATATAAAAAGTTTAAGGAAGTAAAAAGCTTTTTCCTCTCTGTTCCTGTTCAAAAGAGCACAACAGAACTGCCCCCCGCTGCCCTCTGCTGGTCTCTTCACCTGCAGTAGTAAAGTTAGCCCTACTTATTGGAAATGTTTTCTTTTAGTCACACAGTTTTTTAAAGGTTGTAAAACATGCAATGCTGTTCTAGAGGTGACCAAGATTGGTTTAAAAAGATGAATAAAAGCATAATATATGAATATTTGCACAAGTTTCCTTCATTTCTGCTTCAAAGTCCAAGTTTTTAGTAAGTAAGTTAGTCCTGAGTGTAAAAGGTGTTTTTTCATCTTAGGAAATGCAAAGATATGCAAACAATAATTGTCCAAATGTGTTTCAAGGATGAGAATTGTAGTGTTTTCTTCACAACAGCAGATCTTCTGACTCTATCTAATCTTATCCTCTGTATCCTCTTTTTTCACACCAACTACCTTCATTATATCCATAAATCTCCTCTTTGGTCTTTCTCTAGGCCCATCATTGTCAAACTGGGGTCTGTAAAAAAATATAACTGTACTTGTTTGTTTTTAGGATGTTTAAAACTCCTAAAAAGATTATGATGCACCGCCTAAGTCACGTTGATCAGGAGCAGAGGACACTATATGGGGGTCCTAGGGATTTTTGTCCTCCTGTAAGAAGTCCCTGGCCCCAAAAAGTTTGAGAACCCCTGCTCTAGGCCTCCTGGCAGCTCTAAACTCAGCATTCTTCTACCCATATATTCACAATAATCCCTTCTCTGTACATCTCCAAACCATCTCAGTCTGGCCTGTCTGACTTTATCTCCAGACATATAACTTGAATTATTGACAAATGTGTTGCAGCTACTGTATACTACAACATTTTACACAGTGTTTTTAATGCATGTCTGTATTTGAAAGATGAGACAATTGTAGGCCCAAATGTTTTTATGACTCCAGAGGGATACATCATTTTGTTTACTGCTTCTGTTTTACACCACTGTAAAATCTATTTTAAACACAGTGTGAGGTCAATCAGGTGCAATTCAACTGGATTTAGATCAAGCATCAGAGAAGGTCATCTGACTCATCAAATCTGCCTACCTTTGTACAGGCTGGTTAGGCCGCATTTTATTGTAGAACTGACCACTCCCATCAATTACAGCCTTTATATTTTATAATAGCTGCATTTATTGTAATTAATTTGATATTTCTGAGTAGACAAAAACAGTGGTATAGTCTTTTTGTCTCTCTGGCGTCATAAAGTCCTGGAGGGTGCGCTTCATGAATGGAAGATGTCATATAAAGTCATTTGTATACATTTAGCAGCTTTTTTATGGCAAATTTTCTAGTTTGTACAATCCCATCATGATTCCACTCTCTTATCTCAGCGGATAGGACACTCAGAGAAATAATTGCTAAAAGAACTGAGGATATGATATTTGTTTTTTAGTTTACATATGGACACAAGGCTATATTAAAAAACATTAGAATACAAGCATCATCCTCAAAAAGACTGCAGTAATATTATAAGCAGTGGTCATTTTTATTTGTTTATGTGTGCACTTGTTAAAATTATCATCACTTACACACTTTTCATTATTCATGCGTCTTCCTTGCAAGTTTGTGGGTACTGGAGCTTATAGATACAGTCGGCATTGTGCCATAGTTGGGGGCATGGTCTGGCGTAGGGGAAAACAAACCCTTGTCCTGCTCGGAAACACTACTTTTTCATTCTTTTCAGACTTTTTTCTTTGGATTATTTGCAAAATAAGCAATATTAAAACAAGTCCTGCCTTACACTGAGCCTTTAATGTTGTTTTGACATGGATATAAACACCACATTAAAAAATTAAACAGATTGTGTTTTGTATTTTTTTAAAGACAGGCAGAACAATCTGACTGAATGGCCTGATGTGACGTCTCTAAATATATTCTTCTGTTTGAGTCTGAGCCATAAAACTCTATTATACAGTAGTTACAGTGGTCATGTATGGTTCTTTATTAAGCCATGAAAAGCTCTTTCTAAATAATTCACCGTTTACACTTAAATGTAAAATCCAGTGATTCTCAAACTTTTCACATCAAGGACCACCTCAGAAAATATTTGGCTTTCTAGGTACCACTAAGCTTAAACCTGGACTAAATCAGAACTAAACTAGAACTAACACAGCGCTAAACCAGGGCAACTCCAGGACAAAACCAGGACAAATCTATGACCAAACCAGGACTAAACTAGGACTAAATCAGGACTAAACCAAGACAAATTCAGGTCTAAACTCATACTAAACCAGGTCTAAACCAATACTGAACTAGAACTTGCCCAAAACTGAAGCTGGACTAACAGAAATATAAGATCATGGCAGCTTATACAGAGTTAAACTTCTCTCACCTGATTAATGGTAGTTGGTGCTTTTCTTCATCACCTGTTGATTCTGCTGAAATACACGTTGTTGTTCAGTCCTCTTTGTGTTATTTTATTTTCTTCCCAATGTCCAATAGTAAAGTTCTTCAAACAAACAGACTGTTTTCTGACTTATTGCTGTCCCTGTTCAGAAATAAGTACAACGTATTTTGGTGTTTTATGGCAAAACCAGCAACAATTCTTCATAATGTAGGCATTGCTCTTCTCTGATTGGTTACTCCGCCTGTGATTATTCTGCTCATACAAATTAAACTCAAACCAAGAGGTAGCAGACTGACTTCTTTGTATAGAATAGGAAAAGAGAAAGTGTGGCTGGCAAGACTACAAAAGACAAGTACCACCAGAAATAGCCTGTGTACCAAAGACAGTTTGATCACCATTGCTAAAGTCCTTTCTTTTGTACTCCCAGCATGCATTCAGTCATATTTACTAACATGTTATAAGAGCTTAATAATAATTTGATGATGAATAGGCTGTGTATGGATTCTTGCTTCTTTTCTAAAGTGAAAGGGTGTAGTGTTGGGTAAACGTCCGGCAGAAAAAAAGCCAAAACCATGCAAATATTCTAGTATTCTATTGTAATGTAAATCTGATGTCTCAATCTCCTAAATATCAATCAATACCCTTTTCAGACACTTTCATACTAATCTAACAAAATATTTTGAGCCTTGATTGACACTGACTTCACTTTTGTGCATGTGAATAGCTTTCCCAGACCTCTCCATCCACAGCAGTCAATCTGAGCTGGAGTTTCAGTCAGCTGCCATGCTTGCACTGTGCACTGAGAGCTAATTAGAACCATGATTATAAGCAACCGGGAACAGAGCAGAGACAGGCGGAGAAAGTGCTGACATGTGTGAGGCGAGCGGTGGCAGGAGCTGAAATAGTGCCCAGATAGCACATGTATGATGGGACAGGGTCTGTGTGTGTGTGTTGAGAGAAAGGGCGGGGTGGGGTCATGTGCTGATGCCATCTTTAGCCCAGAGCTGGGGCTGGGGCTGGGGCCAGGTACGCAGCAGCTGGTGGGCTCTGCTGGCAAATAATGAGGCACAACACACAACAGTACGTCTTAGTCCATATTTTGTCAGGATAAGTTTATTATAATTTTGTATGTATCATCTCCAGTGTATACTAGCCAGACCCATTCATTTATAACAAAGTTAAGTGGGTCTGGAACTTCTCCCATTCATTTTTTTTCCCATAGAAAAATGGATGGAAATGGATGTCCAATCATACAATCATAACTCTGGTCCTTAAAGCTGCACTACCTGATTTCTTTTTCCTTGTATTTTTGCAAAGATGATTATTTTGTTATTAGTGCAGCATAACAGAAGTCATCTGAGAAAAAATTAGACTTTGAGGTCACCTGTGGGCTGTGTTATAAGGGTTTTTGTTTTAGAGCGAGAGAAGGAACAGTTTAACCAATCACACGCTTTCATAGGACAGGAGCGCTCTGATTGGTTGATACATCCTTTATCTATCCAGAACTAGAATCCATCAGGAATAATGTGAAGGAGCTATTGTTTTATTTCAAAATTCATAGCTTACTCACAGAATTTTTATTTTTTATTTTAAAGAATTAAAAGCAAACTCCAGCTCTCTGCTGTGTTATTGTGACAGCTCCTGGCTTGTGTACAAACTTCCAGGTTTGTGTGAGACTGTGATAGCGTTGCCAGGGAGAGGAATTAGGAAAGGGGAGTGTATCATTCAAACTCAACATTTTTTAGACGCATCACTTTTACAGTCACAAATTCAGGTAGTGCAGCTTTAGGTCTTTCTGTTTATATTGCGACTAGTCGCTGAATTGGCTGTGTGCTTACATAAACAAAACATCTACATATAATAATTGATAACATGTCTGCAGCCTGATGAAGGAGTGGGATCACAGCGATCTGAGCGGCAGGCCATGCATGATTCAAAATGCACTGTGGGATTTATACCAACCCAAGAATGCATCCCAAATAAAACGGGTAAAGCAAAAACACATTCAGGGAGAAATTGAGAAATGGCCATGACTTTACTTTCACTAACGGCTGTTTCTGAACAACAAACAGGCAAAAAGACTCAACTGAACTGAACAAATCAACTGAAAAACAAACAAAAAAAAATATTATAAACACACATTAACTTTAGAGTACATTTTTTTGCTTGGATAACGCCATTGTGGATGTACTTTTAAAAATATGAGAGAGTACAATCACTGCAGGAGAAGCACTTATTCAACACAGATCTTTCTTCCTTATTTTAATGAAAACACCATTAGGCTTATTCCCAATTGCTTTGCTGATAAACATGTCTCTGCAAGGCTATCTGTAGGATTAAATGGGGCCAGTAAAACATCAGTGTCAGTTTATATTTTCCACTGAAATCTCTAAATAACAAAACCAATAATTTTTTTGTCCTTAGGTTCTTGGGGACTCAGAAGTATATTCACTCTATATTCAACTACAACACAAATCATTACATGTGCTCCATAAAGTCTGTTTTTTTAAAAGGAACAACAATAAAAGTAAGCTAAATAATATCTCTAAATAATGAAATGGGAAACTGAGGCACTGTGAAGTATTGCTGTTGATCTTTAATTGTAACAAACAAATACGTTTGTACTCAATCAGTCTTCATCAGGATTAGTTACAACAAAAGGTGTGTACAATATTTAAAGTGTAGAGCGGTCACGTGATAGTAACCATGTGTCATATATACATAGATGTACAATAAACATACAAAAAGGTATTCATAATGAAGAGAGGTATACACTGAAAAACAAGTCAGGCTGAACAGCAAATGGGTATAATTCAAACAGTTTACATGTGCTGCAAGGAACATTATACAACAAATACAATCTACATAATTATCATAATACAGTCATTTAACCTGAATGTCAAACAAGAGAAGGCCTAGGACAACAATTTAGAGCGACGCCACTTTTCTTATTATCTCTATTTGATTTAGAAAGTCCCATATTTAACTGGATGCACCAAAAGCCATGCCAAAGATGTGATGATCCAGCTCCCTGTGATCTGGGTTCACGCTGCTTAATCTGCTACTTTAAGAAGAGTGTCATGCTGGGATCACAATCAGCCCATGGACCGCACTGTTAATCCAGCCTCATCACTCCAACACAAACTGATTAGATCTTATTACCAGAAGAGACATGCAAACTGGAAAGGATTATACTTTGTTAAAACCACTTTATTTAACACCACTTGAGGACGTTATGTTGTAGCAGTGGTGGAAGAAGTACTCAGTTTCTCTACTTAAGTAAAAGTACAGATAAAGGAGCAAAAATGTACTCAAGCAAAAGTAAAAGTATCACCTTAAAATTTCTACTTAAGTATAAAAGTACTTACTTTTAAAAATACTTGCAAGTAAATAAGTAAAAGTATTTCGCACAGATTCAACAACTCATTAATGTGTTAAATGTGATGGATCATGATGAAAAATTGTACTGATTCCATATAAAAGAACAAACTGGTGCAGTAGAAGAGACTGAATCTGTCGCTGAAGTCTTCTGTCTTTATTATTCTACTGTGTGTCTACAATGAGGCGATGATTTTAAACCAAAACTCAAAATACTTTTGACTTCAAACCAATCATAAATGTAGTGGAGTAAAAATGACAGATACTTGCTCTTAAATGTAGTGAAGTAAAAGTACTCCTTGTAAAATTGACTTAAGTAAAGAACAGATACAAGAAAAATGTACTTATTTAAAGTAACTAAGTACTTTTACTTTGTGACATTCCACCACTGTGTTGTAGTGTGTATGTAGGAGCCAAAATGTACCTTTTCTCCCAGCCTTTGCCTATAAAAATGGCTAAAAGAGTGGAGGTTTGGAGGTTGTTTCTTATTGTGTCAATTGACCATACTGTGTATAACTTGTGGAACTTATATGGAATATTTAACTGGCTATAAGTGTGCCAATAACGAAATTGAACACGATATCCAGACTAGTTTTGTGGATACACTCATTCAGGAGGCGAGCCAGTGCATAGTCCATCATGTGCCTGTGTAATTTTGCCTACAAAAAGGCATGAAAGAGTGGCCCAGGTGCGGCTAGATTTGGAGGTAGTTTTGTTTTTATTAGGTTTTTCCATACAAATAATGCAAAATATTACAAAAAACTATATAAGAAGGTTGTTTTTTACCATGTCAATTGACCATACTGTGTATAACTCGAGGAACTTATGTGGAATATTGGCTATAATGTGCCAATAAAGAAACTGAACACAATATTTTGACTTTGTTTTTTGGAAACACGTGTTCAGGAGGTGAGCCAGCCAGGAGGCGAGCAGTATAGGACCACTTTCCCTCCAGAGTGTGCACTGTGAATAGTGTATCTTCCGATCTGTAAAGTCCACGAAAGTTAACCCAGTAAAATGTCACTTACTTAGAAAAGTGCCCAATAAATACAATTAAAGTGATTTAAGAATGATTCCTGAAATACTGACAAAATACTTTCTTTTTTTTGGGGGGGGGTCATGTGAAACTGGAGCCTATCCCAACTGAGGAAGCATACACCTTGGGCAGTTAACGTATTAGTACAGTATCAGTCAGCACAGGAAAGTTCCCATTGCTTAAAAAGAGGAAGGTTAGATGAGGACGGGCTCGGCAAAAAGGATTACTCAAACATGCATGAATGAAACAAAATGCTATTCCAGGTATGTTTCTGAGGTGCACACAACATTAAAACATGGTTAAAAGCTCAAAAAAGTTGATTTAGCATAATAGGGGACCTTTAATGTTAGACCTTAGCGATACATGAATGATTAATTCATATACATTAAATAGAAATATTAATAAAGGGGACTAAAATATGTAAAATAGTGTATGATCATCCTAATTAATGGCTATGCATATATTTAAAACCTTGCTACAAGTGGGATGTTTATTATATTGAAAGAAAATGGTGCGACGCTTTTATGCCATATCTGTTGCAGACATCAGCACAGCACAGTGGACATGCATCTGTAGGGATTACCAGACCGCTGTTACCGCTATTTAGCTCTGGCATGCTTACAGGTAATATATCTATATTCACATATTTCTTTTTCCTCACACTGCTGGCCATACATTCCTCACATTCCTCAGTTTATTGTGTTAAATCTATTAAAATGTCACATTTTGATATGAAATAAAGAATAAAGCATTTAAAAAAAAAGAAATGTGCCTTTCATAAAAAGTTTAGGAGTGCACTGATGAGGCCTATGGACAACTGGATGGTGAGAGGAAGCTGAAAGCCTACAGTAACAGGAGGAGGGTATTACAGTTATAATAATGCATTATGTATAATACCTGGAAATGTATATACACAATAATGCCTGTATTGTACATCTGTTTGGTGCTTTCAGAACTACAGAACATTTAAAAAACATTTTGTAATATTACATTTAGCGGCTGCCTCACGCTAAAGTTAATCCAGTGTGCAGCAATCTAACAGCCTGCCTACTCCTCAATTGCTCAGATACATTACCCCTTTCATGATAGGAATATCTCCTAATGCTGCAGACTGGAGATTTGCTGTGTGACCTTGTTCTTCTTAATCTCATACAAATATGCTCCCAGGGCACGGAGCAACAGGCGCTGATGGAGAGTGAAGCCCCAGCTGTGTTATTGTACAGAATTTAATTGGCCCAGTGCATGTGAACTGACATTAACAAGATGGTCTTCTAATAAATACGGCTTCAGAACAGTACACGGCAAAATTAACATTACATTAAATTATTTTACTGTACCATTCACATAATAGACAGATGTTAGAGCTTCTGTACCATGAACCAACCAACTGGTGTCATCTTGGAAAATAGGTTTTGTGCTGTATATTAGCAGAACAACATTTTTAACCTATCTTTTATCGAGAGACCCTATCTACTGTTAGGAAGTATTTGGACACTGACACAAGTTTTGTTATTTTAACTGTTAGCCAAAACATATCTAAAATACAGTTATATAATTAATATGTGCTTTAAGTGCAGATTCTCAGCTGTAATTTGAGAGTATTCACAACCAAATCGGAGGAAGGGTTTAGGAATTACAGCTCTTTAATGTGTAGCTGCCTCTTTTCCACCAACTGGAATCATTCACATTACTTTACAGTGGCACGAGCCAACTGTCCACCTAACCCACTGCCTACACGAAAAGCCCTATAACTTAAAATTTGTAATATTTTTTTCATATTTATGTGTTCTGGTTGAGAATCACAGAATTGCGCTTGCATTAGAAAGTCACTGTGACTTTTTTCTTAAAAAATTAAGTCTGTGTGATCACTTTCTCTAAGAAACTGACCTTAGGGTGTAACTCCCTAAAACAACAGGAAATGAAAGAAGTCTGGGTGCACAGGTGAGGAAGCAGAGGTGGCAGTAAGTCACTCGTGTGCAAGTCACAAGTAAGGAGTTAAGTCTTAACCTTCAAGTTCTTGGTGAGAATCAAGCAAGACAAGTCGAGTCACTGCTGTTAGTCACTAAGCCATACACAGCTTTTAGAGCCAAACTATTTTTACACATTTTAAAGTCTACAGACATAAGTTATCACAAACAATTTGTAGAGCCACACAGAGCTGAGGGTTTTTGAATAATGAAAAAGGAGATGTTCTGTCATCTTTGCTTGACCAGTTCACAACGTTATGAACATTTGAAATCTAACACAGGCCTTTAAAGCCTGGGACACACCAACCCAACGCCCAACCATTGTCAGCAGAGGTGGAGTGACTGCTCGTCTCCTCATGTCTCCCCTTGTCGCCACTAAAAGTGGCTACGGACACCGAAGCAATTCAAACCCACGACCGAGCAGTGTGCATGTGCAAGACATAATAAAGATTGACAACAGCAGGCGGCACTAAACTCCTTGGTTACTTAAAGACTAGTAAACAAAACTCCGCAACACTCGTGTTTAATTCAAGTATTTATCAATGAATAATAATCAGACACGCTAAATGAAGGACTGATCACAGTAATGAATAAAATTCTACAAGCTAAAGTAAGCTAATTGCAGCACAATTGCGTCACAGATATGGGAAACATGATGAAGTAGTTGTAGAACAAAAGCTCCTTATATTCTGATGGTAAAAGCAGGCTGGTTGACAAATTGTGAATGGGACACAGCCAATCAGAGCTCGTTTGAGCATGGCGCCTGATGCCGATTCGACATGTTCAATCAGCCAGAACTAGGTCCAACTGTCTCCTTCTATGTCTGATGGAGCGGAACTCACCAGAGTCACGTCACCGTCCCAGTGTGTCCCAGCTTTAAGACTGAATACATGCATAAACAGAAAGTTGGTATCATTTCTCCATATGCACATCTCCATATAGCAAAAAAATGATCAGCCTCCACTAATAAAGTTCACTGTTTAGAGAAGTCAGCGTGGCCTCAACACACTCCTAAATATCACAGCCTTCATCTCTCCCACCAACTGTAACAGTTTTTAATTTATCCATAAGAAGCACACTTTTCCTCCCTCCGTCTCCCTCTGCTTAGTGCCAAAGATGCAGCGTTTATTGAAGTGAAACTAAAGCCTTGGCACATGGCTCATTAGCAGAAGTAAACACAAACGTGCACTTTCACACACATATTCCTATTTAATGCATTTATGTTACACAAATTCATTCTGAATCATGTGTAATTTCAAGTAATTTAGCTCAGCTCTGAGTCAAATCCAAAGTCATGAATAGAAAGTCAAGGTCAAGTCGAGTCTTTTTGGAATATATACTTATATCAAGTCCTACAAATTGTGACATGAGTCTCCCACATCTGCAAGGAACTCTCTGCGTGCTTTTTGTTTGTATCACTGTATAAATTCTGTTGAAACCTCTCTGAGCACTTCTTTCAATGAGCACTTTGAGCTTTGTCCTGGTGTTCACTGAATGTTTAAACTGCTCCTTCAAGCAAGAATAAAATACACAGAAAAGAACACTCTTGAGTTTGATCCTTTATTGCCTAAATATAGGTTTTTATATAACAACGCTACTGAGGAAGTGGTACGAAAGTAAAAAAAAAAAAAAAAAAAAAAGGTAAAAAAAGACTGTAGGACAGTGGCTCCCAAACTTTTCAGAGATCCTTGTGCGATTTGCCCTCCAGCCATGCGCCCCCTACTCCTGCTGCTCTTGCTGAACACTAAAAAGTGGTCTGTGTTTATTTTCTGGCAATGTACTTCAGACTGTATGTTTTATTTTATTTTTATTCCAGTTTCAAAATGTAATCAGGCTATTTACTTTTTTTTTCTGACCCCCTATGTCTTTCTGTATACTCTTGGGGACACCCGTACCACAGTTTGGGAACAACTGCCTTAGTGTATAACTTGCTCTTTGTCTTGCAGCATCAATATTTTGAGAATATAACAAGGGCATGGAAGCAGAGGGGGGTAAGTGTGATTTCACAGATTTTACAGAAGAGCCAAAACAAATTTTCTTTAAAATTGAATCAGCTGCTGCTGCCTCAAACCGAACACAGTATTTGATATTTTTGTGTTACCAAATTGAGAATCTCTTTGAAATTCATAATACCACAGTTTAAGTAGGACATTTTTTATTAAACTTTTTAAAAATGGCAAAAAGTTTTTTAAACTATGTTTTCCTAATAAACATATGGAACAAACATATAGAACTTGGCCATATATATGTGAAAACACACAGCAACTTTCACAAGACTCTTTACATTCTACAGAAAAATTAATATATAAAATAAACTGATGCTATTTTTTCTTTGAATTTTTTTAAAGTGTAAACTATTACTGCAACTAATTATATTTTCAGTCATCATGAACATCAACCCTTAATACAATTCTGCAGTCTCCATATCTACTAATCTTGTAATAAAGGGAGTCTGGTCTGTTATTCTGCTTGAGATTATAAAACTTACAGTCTGTTTTGTAAATACACATATCTTAAACACAGTTTTATTCATTATCTGTATAGTTTGTAAATTTATATTAGTACATTTATATTGTATTTTACCCTATTTTATTCTGCATATTTCTCATAACACATTACTGTTTTTTGTGCGCACTAAATGACCAAAGCAAGTTCCTATTGATGTGAAACGTTTTATTATAAAAACATTGTGGGTTGTTTCCATTTCTGATTTCTGTAACAGATATGAAACTGTGCTATTCCCTCTTGGCCAGGAGAACCCTAAATAAGACTTTTCTACTTAGGTTAAATATAAATAAATTCATATATATTTGTATGGTTAGACCATGCTTTACTCTGAGTCATTCTGAGTTCTGCCTCAGTGCTGAGAGAGGGTTCAACCATTGATTTGCTCAGTGTTAAAGGACATATATGAACTTATTTTTGGCACTGAACAAAACCCCACTTTTACCGTTACGCCTTTTAGTTTTTCTTAAATTACACCTTATAGGTCCAGTTCTTTTGCCACTGAAAAGATCGTGCTGAGAGCTTTTATTTGCTATATAATACTCATAATCACCCAAAATGGCATTTACGCCCCTTTGCCTCCAAGCCCTTGATAATTTCTTTTTTTTTTTTATCATTATTATTGATGTTACTACTATAAATCTAATTCTTTCTTTTCATTTTGTATTTATTTAAATATACTTTATTAATATAGATTTGCATACACTGCTAGTTCACACAATATAAGTTTATACCATAAGCACAAGTACACACATACATGGGCAAAAGTATGCATGTATACATACATAAAAGATAACAAAAACAAAAACAAACAAAACTGTATTTTCATCAAAAAACAAACATTTCTCATTGACCAAAGATGTAGGTAGAAGATGAAGCTTATTATTATTATTATTATTATTATTATTATTATTATTATTATTATTTATAGTAGTAGTCATAGTATTACTAACAGAACCAGTATTATTATTAGTAGTAGCAGTATTCATTTTGTTCAATAATATATCTTTTCAATATTACTTTTCTTTTCATACATTTTTTAAACTGGACGAGTAAAGTATCACTTGCTTTACTGTGTGACTTTACAGCAGCTAGATAATTCATCCACACCCAGTATACACAGGCTACTACTAGTCATGATATCTTGACAATCACAATTGGTCAAGAGGTAAGCCCTGAGGTGCACCATGCATTTAGAGGTACCTAAAGGCACCTTAATCAGTTCTAACCAAAAACATTAGGTCTGACAGGTAAAATGAGGTGGTAAGAGCCCCGTCAGGAAAATAATTATGTCATGATTTACTCAGACCATCAGGGGGAGCTGTTCCATGTCAGTGAGTATCTGCCTCCTGATGAAGCACATGCAGTAACTTACCATCTCTCCACAAGCATAGGTGTGACCTGTGGCATTCAATAGCTCTCTAGTCAATACAAAATATTATTCTGAGGGATATTTTATGAATTGTAAGACGCCCACAAGAATAAGGTTCTAAACTCAATAAGATTCAAGTTATAAATGCTATATTATTTCATAGAGGCATACTGTATTACTATATGCTATTTATTTATATGATTTAATTTACTGCTGTTTTTGCCAAACCTTTGTAGAAGCACCTATAAATATATGCCTGTATATTTGATTTATAATATGATTTACCTACTGTATGTTTGTAGGTTTTTCCCGATTGTTATCTGATTGCTTTTTTTTTTATGTCTTAAAAGAGAGAAAGAGAAAGAGAGAGATATATCTTGGTTTAATAATTGGTTGTTGTTTATATATTTGTTAAAATTGACAGCAAAATTAAAGCATCCAGATGTGAATGTCAGTTCCAGCTGTTACAATTAACTTTGTAACAATGGCTTAAATCTGAGCATACACTGATAAACTAATGTGGTCCGCCATATTTCTGTAACCACTTGTCCAGAGTAACATTAAAATTAAGAAATGCAAAGTGTGTAGCCTTTAGCTCATAGATGCTAATTGCAATGTTAACTAAAATGGCTAAACTTTGATAGGCTAACCCTAACTCTAATGCTTTCTAACCAGGCTCTGATAACTAACATGTGGTCGAGTGTTTGTCAGTTGCCAAAACTATCCATTGTTTATAATTTGGCTGATGTTTAACTGTTTAATTTTTTGTTATTATTTATAATTTTTATTTTAATTTGCAGACATTATATAGGACAAAGTCTAACAGGTACAATACAGTCTATAACCCACAACACAGAAAACTTTACAAAGTAGACAAGACATACAGAGCATATTTATCTTAATAATCATAGCTGTATATCGTAATTTCAAATTAGTCAAGGTCTAAAAGAAGCATGTGTTCACAATTACACAGTGTAATATCTGTTAAATTCAATTTATATTAGTCAGTTATTGATCAGTTTTCTTCTTAATTCATCCTTTATGTTAGACCATGATATTTCAGTCTGTTATTGTTGTTGTTACATGTTGTAGTATAATGGTCACTGAAGAGTGTGGTTATACTTTCCATTGATAACAAGTCCATAGAGTCTCAGCCAGCTGTGGATATGAAAACCTGTCTTGTTTGTGTGTTTCCCAGTGCATCAGCATGATTTTATTATTATAATGATGCAATCGTTTGTATAGCTTGGATGTGGTATTTTGCATGGTGTTTTAAAGAATGCACACATGTTTAGGTATGTGATCTGTTTAACTAAGATTCTAACTAGCATTCTTTGGTACGCAGCCGTTCTGTTTACAAACACCAAAAGAGTGTACACATTACACTATAGGCCCATGTCTCATTTTGTGCTAAAAGTGAAACCTTGCTAATTAATTAATTTACAATATTACATTTACAAGTTGCTCTCAGTTATGAGGTATGTATTTTTTCACCTTAGCTATAGCCTACAGCCTAGTTAGGGTGACCAGATTTTTAGACCCAAAAACTGGAACACCTATTTTTTTGTCGTGTAATTAAAGTAACCTACGTGATGCTTTTTAAATTTTAATGGACATTTATTAATAAAAATAATCACATTGTAAATAATTTTAGTTTGTCCTATGCTTTTTACTGTTTAAAATGGGGACATGGTTTGTTAAAAACTGGTACATATTAGTGTTTTTACAGATATTTTTTTGGGTCATGTCTGGCCACCCTATGCCTACAGCATTGGTAATTAATTAACTGGATTATGCAAAACAGGTGTGTGCCATCTTTCCTCAGTTTGGCGTTTTGCTAAGACGAAGCAAGCTTAAAAGACATATTTTCCGCTGTCCTTCGAAAGCAGTCCCCAAGAAAAGTAAGAAACTTTAAAAATTAAATATATTTTAATATTCAATTTAATTTTAATACTATGGAAAATGTAGATTAGTAGAAAGGATATTAAGTTAGCTAGTTAGGTAGGTTAAGCTAACTACTGGCTAGTTAGCTTAATTGTAAAGTCAGATTCATTGTTTAGTTAGTAGTAGTAGGGTATGGAAGAGAGAACTACATAAAGGTTATTAGTTTTATAATTCTGAGTTTGTTTCTAACTTTTTAGAAAGGTTTAATCCATATACAGTGAAGTTTTTATTCGCACAATCGGCTGTTTTGTGCGTAACAGTAGCCTGATGATAGCGCTTCCCTGGATAACCTAAGTAACCAGTAATTCCGTCCATTGATTCATAATAGTTGGATATTTTTAAGTGGCTGTCTTCGGGCTGTAGTCCCAGACCATATTTTGGCTTTCTCCCGTCAGCCAGGATCCTGAGTTCCGTCAGAGTCCACGCCCTGTTTTCCGGGGAGCCGTGCGGAGATCCAGCCCTTCACACGCTGCTCTCCACGTCCCATCCGTGAGCAGTGAGCTGGCCACGGCGCAGATTTCTCCTTCTACTCGGCTCTGATCTTTTTTTTTTTTTTTTTACCTTCAACTCGGCTCGACTGAGATTTGAAAGGCTGGACACATATCGCGGCGGTAAAGTCTGCGCGGTGGTGCGTAATCGCCCACAAACCCTTTTCGTCCTGGCGCTGCGCTCGGTGCCAATGGATTGATTTGAGTATTTTTCTTCGACCTCTCTGCCTCGACCAAGTTGAGAAAACAGTCCGTGTAACCTGCGGCTCTCTCCACAAGCTGCATGTTTCTCCCGGTCTGTTTAAAAGTGCCTGCTTCCGGATGACTGTAGGATTGTGAACTTTTTTTTTCGTTTTTGCGTTTACAGGAGGTGGCCTGGGATTTTACGGATTTCTTTATTTGAGCTTCTCCTGGATTTCCCGAAGCCTGCAAAGATTTATTTGTGAAAAGTGATGGCCGAGCGGGGAGCTCTGTGGCTCCTCTGTCTCCTCTGTCTCACCTTTCTGTACTCGGAGTGCACGGCGGCGAAGCATGTCGACAAAGGTAAAGCCATTTCACTGGGACAAATGTTCTCGTGTGTGTTTGTGCGTCTTCAAGAACTCACCTCTCGAGTCTCGTAAGGAAAAAAAAAGCTCTAGCCGGAATGCAGGCTGTTGGCTATGAAAATGGAGCTAGGCAGCTAATTGTGCTGCGTTCAGGTCTGGCGCTCTCCTGCTTTTACGCAAGTTTGAAAGTAGGCTACTCCTCACTCCCGTGTCTGCTCTTTTACAACTTGACTTGAACACGCTTCTCCTTTTAAATCTGTTTGTTTAAGGACTGTTTAGGCTCAATTATGATGTCTCTCTTTTCTCCAAGGTGTGTTTCTGTAATAGCGGTAATGTGTTTTTTGAAAAGGGGCGCTAAAGGGAGCCTTAACTACAACCATTTGTTGAATAGAATGGATAGATCTCTGTTTTGTAACTAGGGATAGACAACTTATTCCATCCAGTACAGGCATTTGTGTGTACACTCCCAGTTTGGAGAAGCAGACAAGAATAAGTAGGTAGAAGCTTTGGGTTGTGTGTTCCTGCACATGGATCTAGTGAAAAGGCTTCTTACCCTTATGAAGCCACAAGTTTGCATTACGAGGTTTTCTCAAATATTTCCTTTCATTATATGACTGCTTTTGGCACTCCCCAGTTCTGGCCCTTCAATGTGTTTGTCTGAACCAAAACAAGAACCATTTCCAAGCCCATATTCTCTAATTACTATTTACTATTTACTGTTCAATTAGAGGACCCCCTTGAAAACGAGATGCTACATCTCAAGGGGTTATTCCTCTTTAAAACGTAAATAAATAAATTATTTCCAAGTAAACACATTTAAATAGACGCTGGTTTAGTTCTGTGTTTTAAATCCTTATGCAGTCTATCCAACAATATATCATAGAACCACATTTACAAAATACTGATCTATCCCTTTTATTATGATTATACATAGGTTGGGGAACACCTGTAAATGAAAAATATTGCAAAAGCTCATCCATGCATTCATAAGCTGCTATCATCAGTCCAGCAGATCCCTCATTACCTGGGCGTCAATACTCATTTTGGTGATGGGTAAACAGAGGCCAATTCATTCGGGGTCTGTTAATTGTTTTGGAGCAAGGCGCAGAAGTGCAGAAATCCATCTGATTCCAACTGGTGGGAGTGAAGCGGAATGGTCACTCCTGTATTTTTCAGGTATTGATCGGTGTCTGCAGGCTCAGCTGCAGCCACCACAGCCAGCAGCCTTGAGAGTGTGAGATGATATGTAAGTGGGAGAGTTTGCACTAGTCCGCAGCTCCATTCAGACTTTATCACACAGCCCATCGTGACAGAGTCATGTCTTTATCATTTAAGCTGTGAGCTCTTATCACACACACAGCAGCATGTGGTCTGTTGGGAAGTACAGCGCGCTTGTGAAGCATGGCCCAGTTTCCCCCGTCACTCCGATGGCATACAAACGGCTTGTGTTTTTTGTGTGATGTGCAGCCGGTGTTTCTTTGAAAGAGTGCTGCTGATTGTTCCGGTTTAAAAGACTATGAGTAGTTGGGCTGTGTGGAGGCTGATCAAAGAGGCTCTCGTCCCTGAAAGGCATTCTACAGCCAGTGTGCTTATATCCAAATAGAGAAATCTGAATTACTGCCTTAATCTGATGGTAACTGGAGTTTCAGAGAGCTTGTAAATATACTTCTACTGAGGGACAGTATTGTGACTCCAACTAAATTGGAGTAGCACATGTAAACAAATCAGAAAAACACGAAGAACATTATTTCAAGTGTTATGGCTCATTTTTACATTGAGAAGGACACATTTTGGGTCACTCTTGATTGGCTAACTTTGTTGGTTGGTTGTTTTAACTTGTCATGGCATGAAATGCTAGTCCACTATAGCTCACAGGCACATCAGAAGCCTCAGCTGTGTAAAGTTTGACACATTGGTACAAAAAATGGCCATCTGGCATGGTTGGACAGTTTGGGTTGGTTTGGTGTGTTCTGCACCCTCTGACGTAGCAGGAGTCAGTTGAACCTAGTTTTGGCGAATTGAACTTGTTGAATTGGCGTCAGGTATTGAATGAGCACTGTGATTGATTGGTTGTGTGCTCCATTCACATGTGTAATATAGCTCATGATTAACTTTAAAATATAAGTAACTTTTGTTCAAACAGTTATTCATTATGCTTTCTAAATCTGTGATGCTAATGTGCTATAGTTAGCTTAACTTGTAGCATTGTGCAGACGAAAATATAACAACCTCCCCCTTAAGTAAACAGTGTGTTCCTGTCTGTTTTTTTCATCACTGTAATAACATGTGTTTATTGTAGCATGTATCATTATTATTAATTGATAAATACTTGAGTGAAACACTTGCAGCGTGCGCTGTTGCGGAGGTTCATTTAGAGAAGCCCATTATCTATAGAGTTTGACTAGTGCCACCTGCTGTTGTAAATTATATATAATATAAAATTATTTATGAACATGTGCAGAACTTATGTGGATCTTGGTAATGGGCCTGTGTCACTTTAGTGTGTATGTAGCCACTTTTTGCGGTGCCCAGGGGAGATGTGAGGAGACAAAACAATCGTCCTGCCTTTTCTGACACTGGTTGGGCATTGGGTCGGTGTGTCCCAGGCTTTTAGAAATGCAGTTTTTGGACCTTGTGTTCATAAACTTTCAACTTTATAAAGGTGAAATATTACTGTTGATATTTGTAAATTACAAAATCTATTACAGAATGAATTCTAGCAAAAAAGTATGGTTTTTAATTTTTTTAACAAGTGCTTAGTGTTGTTAAATATATTTCTACATTTCTTGCCACTGCCGTAAGCTCAGAAAAAGACAGAAGTCCAGTTAGATAACAAAATTGAGTTATGTACATACTTTGACTAAGCTGTGCAAGTTAACGTTGTGTGTGGTGCAGAGAAAGGACAGGAGGAGAAAAAGCCCCTCCTTGGCTTTTGCCTGAGCTCAGTACAAAAGAGTGAGATGGGGGTAGGGGGAACGGGCCCCACTGTCTGGAAAGTCATAAAACCAGGAGATTAAGGGGGACCTGGGAGTTCCTCTGGGAGCTTTGATTGATTCCAGAGAATGGGACTCAGCCCCACACACAACTGGCGTCTCAAATTACTAATTATGGGGTCTCCAAAAATATCTGTTTATTCAAAACACATTTCTCCCAGTTTCTGGCCTGGGCTAACTTCTCAAAGTTGGCAGCGCCGCAGCAAAGTCTGTGTATGTCGCTTTGGAACAGATATAATCAATGGGATCCTTTTTGTTTAACTTGAGTACAATCTGTTAAAGTTCAACCACAGTGCTGCTCTTTCACCACTCACAGAGCTAACATGAAAACTTTCCTCTGAAGTCACTCTCCGGTAAACACGTCCGCTGTTTCGAGAAGTGTAAAATCCATTTAGACGCTATCTTATCTTGGTAATCCTGCTGGGAGGGAGCCGCGCACTGATTGTCTCCCAGTGGACAATGCAAATAACTCTGCGAAACGTGTAAACATTTGGCCACCGTCTCGGCTCTTCCAGACCTCTCTCAGGGGCTTTTAAGGGGCTGCGCAGACCACCTCAGAAGCAGCGCTGGACAGACTTCATAAACAACAGTTGTTTTCTTTGGTGCATTTAAGAGCTCCACTGTGGACCACTGCTAAAAGCATCATTTACCACTGTGGTGTTGTTCGGTTGGTCCAAGTGCATCCTTAATGCTCATTTTGGCGGCGTGATGGTAAAGTGGTTGGTACTCTCGCCACACAAAGTCCCGTGTCTGGATGGGTTTCCCCAGGATACTCTGTTTTTGTCCATCAACCTAAAACACACATGTATACATGTAACAGTACAGTAACTAATTAATGTTTTTATATATTTTTTTATTTGTACAATATAGGGCTGCATGATATGTTAAAAAAAAAAAAAAAAAAAAAAAAGCAATATTTGATAACTATGTTGAAATGTGCGATAACGATATTGCGATATTTTACACTAAGGAGCCTACTTTTCTGACATAGTGTTGGAGCTGGTTAAATCCAACTATAATACTAAAACAAGAAGAAACACAGACACGTTAAATGGTTTACTTGCAAGGAGAGCAGACAGAGATGAAGACCCAGTGACATGCACCGGGGACATTCCCTCCATGTGCTCTGGGCTCCCTGTCGCTCTCATGCTTTTTATTAAACATCACGCCCCTGATTACATGCACCGTCTCTGTCCGATAAGGGAATTGGGGAACTAGGACAGAGACAGTCATCAACTCTACATATGATAATTTAACATAACAACGCTGGTTATCAGTTCTGAGGCCGCACTTTCTTATCCAGTGGTCATTCTTCTGCGGCCATGCCATGCTTAATCTATACGGTCAGTATAGATTAAGCAGTCAGTCGTGCGTCAGCATTATCTTACTGGAACACTCTGTAACTCAGCACATGATTAATACATTCATAACACACATATTGTACTTAGGATTTATGAGACATATAAAAGTAGATAACTTATATACACATTTCTCTAACATTTCCCTCCTGTTTATCAACTTTTATTTTATCATCTCATAACCACTTCTAGTCGATTTTTAATTACGGAATCATTGTGTTTTACACTCAGAGGGGTGTTTAGACATTGTCTTCATTGAAAAGTTCTGCTATCATAGTCTTTTTGTTAAATGCGCAAGATGAGTCTGGTCGTTGTTCTTCAGTTGCAGTAACAACCTGTGAGGTGTGTGCTCTGCTCGTTGTGAGATGTATGTGTATTGTGAATTCACCGGAGCGAACACAGGCGGCGCTAGGCTCACACCTGTGTCCGTGCAGGTCAACGCAGCCTGACTGTTGTGAGTCAGTGAGTGGTGATCCTCTTGGTCAGTTTAGTTGTCCTCAACGTCCAGAGAGGAAGGTTGTTGTTTGTCTCCGACTGATGAGAAGTTGTCCCCTGGCTCAGGGACCTTTTGAAGCGGCTGGCATTGATCCAAGTGGAAGTTGTAGAAGCCGGAGATGGAGCAGAGGTTGTTGTGGAGAGTTGAGGCCCTTCTTAAAAGAGCCAGTGTTGTCCAGGTGGCTCAGTTGGTCAGCTGTGATGTTTCCAGTACAGGCAGAGCTTTGGGCCCTGCCTGTTTTCCCTCAGCACTCTCCCATTGTGTTATCTACTTTTCCAGAGTGGAGGTAGGAGCAGTGATACCTCACAGCATTCATTTAGGAAACATGTTTTTGGTAAACGTATTATCTGGGACCTGCTGAGAGAAAATAGAGGAACACGTTGCACACAAAACAATGCCATCCCCCTTTTTTTTTTTTTTTTTTTCTTGGGATGGTCTCGTGTCTGGACCATGATCTCTGATTTCAATTCTCTCATGGATTTTTTGTAAAGTTGTAATTTGGCAAAATAAGTTAGACTCACATAGATGGCACATAAAAGCATCAAATATGATAAGGCAATCTGAAATAATTTACCAAAGGTGTTATAGTTACCACATCCATGTATTTTCCTTGGATTTTCCTTAGTTCCTTGGATGTTACACACTTTTCTGAAGTGTGCTTGTTCCATATTTCATATTGTTCCATATGGGTTTGTATCAGCTCAGTCTTTTGTTCCATTTGTATTGCTTTTAGGTGATAGTTCAGTCTGTGGAGGGAAATATCAACATATACACACCACAACTCTTCTCCTAGAGTTGTTTTCAGTGGGTTCAGATCCAGTTTGTTGGATCCTTATTATCTTTATTAAACACCTGTTAAAACCTGTTAATTTCAGAAATATCAACATTTTGGATCATAACAACACAAAGAGTGATTAAAGTTCACATATTCACATTCACCCAGACATTCACACAGAAAGTGTTATTAAACCTGGTCAAGTCCACATCAGAGTTTGGTCAGTCCCAAAAATGTATTTTACCATTCCCCTTTCATTTTTGTGCACAATTTTTTAAGAATGACGTCATGTTAACTCAAACGTTTTGTTGCATTATTGCTGAGGCCAGGAAGTATCCTGTCTGTGATCACATGGCCCCATAAGGTCACCACTGTTTCAGATGAGCAGAGTTTCTAATTCTTGTTGCAACAAGTTCAATACACCTTTGAAATAAAACAGAAAATGCTTCCTAAATTAGTTATTTTACACTTACAGAAATACACAGAGTTCTCAATAAATGCAGATTCCTTACCCCAGCTGCAGGTGTTGTGTGTGTGCTTTTACCTGCATTATGTGCTGTGGACAAGATTTCTGTACATAACCTGTCAACCCTTTTGTGTACCACTTTTGCTTGAGTGCTGTTAACATCCCCCCTTTTGACACATGGACCATCCCATGTGTTAATTTGGCCCGATTTTTTTTTCTAAAAATTGTTATGAAGGCAAGGCTGGAATTCAGGCCTCTACTAAAGATCATCATGTTGGGTTGGTATGCAGACAAGGAGGGGCGGAGCTTGTAAATTAACCCGTCTTGCCATTATTGTTACCAACGACAAGACATTGACATGACAGGACATTGGACAAACAGACAAAGACAAAGAACAGAGACACAAACAACAAACAAACTCAGAGTAGCACTAGTATTAAAAAAATAATAATAAAAATAAATAAAACATAACAAAACATCTTCGACCATTACTGTCCCATCTAAAAAGAGCAAGCTAAACCCTCTCAGTCTAACGTGTTTCTACTCCCATCGTACAGGTTATCCACTGTAACCTGGGGCTTTTGACCTTCTCCCACGTCTGACCACATGACCGCAAATGGCAACACTTAATGCCATGGTGATATAGTTATACAAAAAAAAAGTACTGGAGAATTTTCACAAAGCAGTATTACTCCTGCCTCCCTTAGAGCATTAAAACTGGAGTAATGCCAACAATAGCTTCTTGTTTTAAGGGGTACTGGTGCTGGTATGGCCTATAAGTAGATTTAGGGGTGATCACCACTGGTTCATAATCTTTGATCAAACCAACATCGTATTTTACTTTTTGCCCACAGGTCCTGTGAAACTGCTTTTAAAGCAGGGATGGCTGCAGCCTCAGAGTCAGAGAGAAAGAGGAGGAGGAGGTGCTGTTTTGATAAGCGTCATGTTTATCTGACACCAGAGACACAGAGCAGTCTGAGTGTAACACAGAGGTGAAAGGCATTCTGTTTGCTTCAGCACAGAAGAGAATGAGACCCAGGGTCAGAGGTGGGGGCCCAGTCTGTGACTCGTGTGATGTGCAGTGCAGGTCATCCTCATGCATATAAGTAGTTCCCTCAGGAGACACCTGGTTTGTGCCATTTTGATTAGGTCTGTAGTATTTGGAGTTGGTGGCAATTTCCATTGCTATAAATATAAAGGAGTCCCAGTTCCCAACCTGACTCCTGTGAATATGTTGTTACTGGCCAAATGATCAATTGTTACGACCGGAGGACCTTCTGGTGTGGAGATAAGGCAAATGTCTAATCTGCACATCAGATCTCAACGCAGAAAATTAACTGGACATAACGTGGAAAAATGGAAAAGAGCTTAAAAGTTTTGCCTGCAGGGTCTAAGCATGAAAGTGGAGACATATTGCTCTCGCACAGTGTCACCAGAGGCACTGACAGAGTAAAACATAACAACCACTCATTTTGGGAGATTTCTTTAAGACTAGCCTTTTGACCACAAAATTAGTGGCCCCTGAATCAACAAGAAACATATATATATATATATTTTTTTTTCCATTCAATTCAATGGTATATCCTCGTAAGGCTGTATTTGTCAATGAGACCAGACTTGCATAAGTTGTAGCTGCTGGCTTAGTCTTATTCTCCAAATAAGTGTCTGCTTGTGAAACCAATGTGTGTGTGTTAGCAGTAAGCAGTTCTTCATTGCAGAGCTACAGATGTGAATGTGTGTGTGTTGTGGGTGCAGTACCTTCCTCTGGGTGACGTCTCCTCGGTGCGTCTCTCACGGGGCCCGTCCTCGCTGCCCAGTCAGTCTGACCCCTGGGGAGCACTCAGGCGAGGTCCTTCACTGTATCTTTGTGGACCACTCGCATCCAGTGTCCAACTTATACAATCTCAAGCCCAGTGTCCAAACTGTCCTCAAATGTACCATACGTGGTCTTGGCCTCTATTTTGTCCTTGGTGGACCCTCTGTCCTCTGTTCCAGTGACCACGACCCTTGCCTCGGCCACGTCCTTGTCCCAGGCATCCGCGCTCTCTGCATCCAGCTGCATGGTCAGAGCAGCTGTGTGTAAGTCCTTGTTGATGCTGTAATTGTCCATTTCCTCACACTGGCAACTTGGACCATTGGACATTGTGAGGAGGAGCCCAGTTCACAGAGTGCAGCTTTAAGGCCCGACAGAAACTTGCTTTCTTATGTGATGGGTGCTACAGTCAGTTCAACTCATGTTTAAACTGGTGGACTGGGCTTCCTGTTCTTCTTGTTCTGAGTCTGATGACTTGGGTGGCTGCAGATGGAGCTGTAGCCTGGCCTGATGGTGTAGGTGGATCGTGTCGGCTTTTGGTCTCACTGGCAGGTCACTGGAGGAATCTGGCTCGACCTCGGCTGTTATCTCTGGGGCCGCTCAGGCTGCTGCTGTTGTTGCTGGGGACTGACAGTGGGCAGGAGTCCAGGTCCAGGTGGAGTCCCACCGTGGAGAGGTCTGGAAAAACAGAGGAAACACAGGCAGCAGTATCTGATCTCTTTTTTTTTTTTTACATGTTATTCACATTTCAAAACAATTTTGTGTTCTTGTACTTTCTCTAAATCAGATTTCCTTTGCTTTTTATTCTTCCGCTTGTTATCAAAATTGTTTTCAATTTTTTGAATTACAAGAAAACATTTTAAATATTCTGTATAGTGTATCCTCTTTCAAGCATCAGTTGAAGAAGTAAGAAAAATGAGATTACAGTGACACAAAGACCTACTATAACCTACAAAGATTGACTTTTGCTTGACACTCACTCAACTCTTTGTCAGACTCACCCTCCATTGTTGCGGTCCTCTCCACACACACTGACCACAATTTAGTTTAGCCAATAGCAGAAATTTGAATAAACAGGTTTTCTGCTCACCTTTTAGTAGAGGCCGCCCGGGTCAGTGGGAGGAGAAGTTCGCTGCAATGACGATGGTTGACTGGCGCCTTTTTTTTCCCGTGGACTTCTGGCCACGACTTTAGTACTTTCAAATTATGCGAACTTCTGGCCGCGGTGTAGGCTTCAGGCTACTTTTAGTGTCCAATAGAACAGGCTTCAGGCTGTTCTGAGTACTCTTTTTACGCCGGCGGTTGAGGTGACTTCAGGCCTCCAGGGCTCTAACCCTGTTTTCTTGTTGACCTCATCACGTCAGGGTCACCATAATGACGTGTTCTTTTTCTAATCAGTAAAGACTCCAATCAGTTTCTTTTAGCTTTTTTGTCTTTTTATTTTCATAAGCCAAATTACAGAGCTCTGGGTTGGATCTGTCCCTATCGCCTACTTACTCAGGGCTTACGCTGGGCGTCCAACAACGACCGTCCCTATCACACTGAATATATCCCAGGCTCAACTTCATACCACCCACTCCAGATATGGGCATAGTCCAGGATCTGAACCAGTTCTCAGGCAAAGCAGTGCGAGTTGTAAAGGAGGGGTTGTTATCATTAGCAGAGAAGTGCGAGTTGAAAGGGAAGGGGCTGTTATCGTTTCTGCTCTCCCATGAAGGCCACATCGCCCGCACAGATTGTTCTCTTGCACTTGTTGTGACGTCTTGAGTTCTGGGTCAGATCCTGGTCACATGATTAGATACATTTCATTATATTTCATTATATATTTGATCATGTTAAAATCACATACAACATTCCCCCTTTTGATTATAATAAAACCCTGTTTATAATAATCAATAAATAAAGTTAATGACAGCAGCATGTATTTTTTCTCGTAGCTGCGCCAGCTCTATTGTGCTGAGTTTACCATTGAAGTTATATTTTTCTATCCATTTGCGGAGATATTTATTTAATTTAGGGTCATGGTTTTTTACTACTTTGTAATCTTTGTGTTTTAGTTGTTCCGGGTCGGCCGCCCTTTTTCCTGATTGTTTCCCATTTTTATAATTTAGTTCCTCCTGGCGGGACCTAAGGTCCCTCTAACGAGGAAAAGATTTCAGTCAGACAGTGACAATAGTTAATACAGTATTTCTCAAGCTTCTACCTGCGGTCAGGCGGAGAAATCTTGTCTAGCACATCTGTATTACTTCACTGTATTTTTCTGACTGTTTTAAATGAACTTTCACCGTTGCAGTTCCTTTCACGCTCACATGCATGGCCTGTGTCTACTTATCCGTTTTTTTTTTCCTCTTTTTAAAAACGCGATATTTTAGTAGACCAACGTTTACCGATCTGCCGTCGGAGGGTGGTTCAGCCCTTTTTTTTGCATTTACCAACTACTTGTAACCTCGAGTTACTCGTTGGATGACTTCTCTGTTACCCTGCCAGAGCCTAGGATGCCACAGGTTTCTTTTTCACTGCGCGTCGCGTCTTTTCTCCCATTCACACTCACATTCAGTCTACAACGGTTACTCACTCTTTGTGTGTCTGTCTTTCTCCTTCGGATTCTCGTCAGCCGTCAGACTCCAGTCGACAACGAAGAGCCAGCCGGTCAAACGGTATTTGTGCAGCGGCCGCTGTCTTCCTGGGTCTCAGTTGCCCTCCGGAGTCCTCAGGCGTCTTGAGATCCGGCTCGAAGGACCAATTGTTGGAGCTGGTTAAATCCAACTATAATACTAAAACAAGAAGAAACACAGACACGTTAAATGGTTTACTTGCAAGGAGAGCAGACAGAGATGAAGACCCAGTGACATGCACCGGGGACATTCCCTCCATGTGCTCTGGGCTCCCTGTCGCTCTCATGCTTTTTATTAAACATCACGCCCCTGATTACATGCACCGTCTCTGTCCGATAAGGGAATTGGGGAACTAGGACAGAGACAGTCATCAACTCTACATATGATAATTTAACATAACAACGCTGGTTATCAGTTCTGAGGCCGCACTTTCTTATCCAGTGGTCATTCTTCTGCGGCCATGCCATGCTTAATCTATACGGTCAGTATAGATTAAGCAGTCAGTCGTGCGTCAGCATTATCTTACTGGAACACTCTGTAACTCAGCACATGATTAATACATTCATAACACACATATTGTACTTAGGATTTATGAGACATATAAAAGTAGATAACTTATATACACATTTCTCTAACACATAGTAAGTTAAATCAAAACTTAAACTAAACCAGGAATAAAACAAGGCTAAATTGTGAGTAAAAGTAAACTAGACTTTTTAAACATTTTTATTTAGTCACTACAAAGTTTATTTTAAAGTTCTGGTAGGGAAATAATTCTTCAGTGTTGATCTCTGTCAGATGGAAGACCATAGCATTACTGCAATATATTTAGATCCCTGCGATACGGATACTACATTTGCTGATATTGTGATACTGATAATTTTGTGATATATTTGTGCAGCCCTAGTACAATACAGCTATATCGATAAACATCACCTGGTATCGAATTGTATAATTTTCTAGGTGGTGTGTAACGGTAAATATGGAGAAAAAAAATTATAATATTGGAAATATTGATATTAGAAATTTGCATGTTAAAATAAAACCCTATATCTCTTTTTGGATGCAACTTTAGTGTTTTTGATGAAATAAAATGTTATATTTTACTTTTTTTTTTTTTTTCTTCCTGTCTGCTGGACATAATCAATCCCAGGCGCAATGCTTTGAGAGTAAACACTTATGATTTTTGGCAAAAAGGTGTTGAATTGTATTGATTTGTATTGGTAATTGTATAAATCAGCCAATATCTTTCTGGAATCTGATTGAAAAAAATTAAATCGATACATATTGTTTGAACCCCTACACCTCCTGCTAGCGAGGTACTCCTGACCAAAATCCTGGCTCAGGTCTGGAGAAGGGTCCCCAGGCTCTGTGTAAAATAGCTGAATATTTGAGTTAAAGCTTTTTGCATCGAGTATTTTTATAACTCCATCTTTAGCTCCAGATGGCAGTGTTTTCGACTTGTGCCTATCATTTTGTAGAAGAAGCATGGGGGCGTTTCCTAGAGAGAACCACCTGCTGTCTAAACCCAACACATTATGCTGTTTACTGATCATGTATTTATGGGCTGGGATTGCTCATAAACCCTAATGACCTCATTGTTTGAGTGACTGATACTTCAGCTTTCGTCCAAGTGTCCAGATTTATCCGTTCCACTAATGAACCTTCGTCTATTAGAAAACCCTGCTGATCTGTGAAGGCCAGAGAGCTGTCAGACTGGTTGTCTTTAGTCCAATGTCTTTGCAGTGTGTGTGTGTCCTAGACGTGCAGGGGTCAAAATGAATGTGATCATTAAAATCATTTGCCGGAGCGAGTGACAGCACTTTATCACTTGTAATTGTCAGCACCTCAGCCGGATCAATATCTTATGAATAGATTGGTTTGACATCTGCTGGTGGATCTTCTGGCAGTGGGACAGGGTAATCAACAGCTGTCAGCCTTCATTTGTTGATTGTTGTTAAAGACCACTACCACATCCTGAGCTTATTTCACTGGTACATGTGGAGCTCATTGTGACAGCTTTGGTGATTTTGGTCATACATGTTTGTTGGTGTGAGATTAATAGCGGCTGACTATAATTTTCCAAATTTAAGTTTATCCCTAAAACCCCTGGTGAAGTAACTGTAGCTATAAGCCGGCATAAAACACTTAGAGTTTAAATAAATTATAGCCCCCCTCTTTAGGAGACTTGTGATTGTGTTTAAAGGTTTTTACATTAAGTTTAAACCTACTCAATTTGAGTTGTATCAGCTGAAAGGGGCTATATTATTCAGAGTCTACTTTTTGAGCTTTCTCCCATGTTATAATGTTTCCTTATCAAAAACATACCTGGAGTTGTTTTGTTGCATTCCCACCTGTTTGAGTGATCCTGTATTTTCTGCCGCTGAGTTTCTGAGATGGAACGCTCAGTTCCATGAACCTCCGCCTCTTTCACGAACAATTGTCATTTTGTAGTAAAATGGCATCATACACAAAGTTTAAGGAAGTAAAAAGCTTATTAACAGAGCTTAACATAGCTGCACTCTGCTGGTCTCTTGACCGGTTTTTCTTTATGGCACCAGTAGAGTATTTATTGGAAGCGTTTTCTTTTCGTCATGTTTTTAAAGGTTGTATAATGTGCAGTGTTATTTCAGAGGTGACCAAGATTGGTTTAAAAAGACACAAAAAGTATCATATATCCCCTTTTAAAAAATGTGTACATTTTGTGGTAATTTTATGAAGTAAACTTTAAAGCTAATAGTATACAGTTCAAACGTGAAATACAAATATGCAGTTATTCCTCCAGTGGCACCAGGGCGCGACAATATATTTCAGTTTTTATCATTTTCAAAAATCTGTCTCACTAATAATTGCTTGTGTGGCCAAGTTGTCACAGTATTCCACCCAAGAGACATTCACACTTGCCATCAAAATAATTTTCCAGTTAGGGTTTTTAAATGAAAATGTGGCGAAGTGAGACCAGTTTAAACTGGCCCAGAGTAACGAATTTGATTTCAGTTGAACTTTCTCTCTCCCAAAGGGAACACCTTAAAATCTCAGCTTAGGTTGTTCCTGCAATATTTCATATATTATCTCTTTGCATGTTTGCCTCATGTCATGCATTTCTACTTAATCATATGTTTCAAAGGGGCTATTATGCTTTTATTCATATTTTTAAACCAATCTTGGTCACCTCTAAAAAGGACTGCACATTTTACAACCTTTAAAACTTTATTTGACTAAACGAAAGCATTTTAAATAAGAACTCTACTGGTGCCATAAAGTAGCAGGTGAAGAGATTAGCAGAGTGCAGCTCTGTTGTGCTCTTTTGAACATAATCAGTGAAAAAAGTACATAATTTCCTACACTTTTTGTATGATTTTACTACCAAATGACATTCTGTGAGGAAACAGAGCTGTACACCGTTTTGTGGATAAATGCGAGCAGACCGGATGTAGAGGGCTTGCTGATTGGTCAGTGCTCCCTGGAGTGGGTGGGGTTTCGTGGGAGAGGCGGGGGTCATGAAGCCTCAGAAACACAACTTCAGGTATGGTTTTGATGAGGGAACAACATCAAAACATAGTAGAAAGCTCAAAAAAGTTGACTTTGCATAATATAGCCCCTTCAAACTAGATATCCCGATTTTAAGTTGGTAGCTGTGGATGGAAAAATACAAATACAGTATGAACGTAAGAAAGATGTGATCTTTGTATTTCTTTCTTTCAGAACGTCACTGAACATAATAACCCCCCCACTACACATAAAAGCCAGTATGAACCAGAGATGCCAGTGGAGCGTGTAGGCCCTGTCAACCTCCTGGCCACAAACTTGTATCATGGTCCAAAATGGAAAAAAAGTATCTCTCTTTCTAACATCCTGTATTAGAGCAGCTTGAGGTGGTGTGCTGCAGAAAAGCACAGTGGAGGACTTTTCCTGTGCACCAGCCCATTATACTCTTCTGGTTTGAACACACATCCAGTGGCCTTGAAAGAATTTCTTAGAGCAGTATGAAATTTCCATTTCCATTAACCAATATTCTCCCCCTTTTCATTTCAGAGCTGAAAGTTTTTTTTCCTGTCTGATGCGGTTCATACTGTGGGTTTCTGTGCTTTTGGCTTGTCATCAATGGCAAACACAGCGCAAGGCTACATTAAGCAGTGCCTTTAGATTTTGTATATAGAAAAATACAAATATGAACCTCAGATAAGCAGCTGTCTGCAGATTGCAATTATGGAATCTGGAAGAAAAAGTGCTTCTATGCTTTTTAGAGCGACACAAACAAGGTTAGATGGTATAGTACATTAGCTAGCTAGGATGTATTTATTTATTGTACAGTGATGGTGTGTAGCCGTGCTTTTTATACTCCGCCATCAGCCCTCTCTGGACCACGAATATTTCTGTTCTTCTATTATGACTCACGGCTTGCTCATGTATTCTCCTCTTTCAAACTGAACCTTTCTCGGCTTCAGAGGTGTCCCCGCTGTGCCGCGAAGACGTCAGATGCGGCACCTTTCCCATCCCACTCCTGTCTTTGTCTCGTCTTTGTGTTGACTGAGTCTTTCATGTACAAAACACTAGAAAAAAACAACTTGGAAGTAGAAGTTTGAAAACGTGCGGTGTGAAAAGAGCCTAAGGTTGTCCATATGTCCTGTACAGTGAGTCCATCAAGACCGATACAAGAACTTAAGAACCGCTACACTGTATTTACTGTATTTTCTGGTTTGCAGCATTGATGTTTGCTTTTAAGAGAAAAGAAGTCATTTTGAATTGGCTACAGTGATGCTGTACTCTCCAGGATGTTGCGTGGTGATTGAATGACACTCTGGTCTGATGACCTCTGGGAGAGCAGTGCTTGCCGTCTCCTCAGAGCTGACGCACACAGCCAATAGCACAGGCAGAGGCGCACAAATGCAACATGTCATTAAGAGGTGAGTTAGTCATGTCTGATATGCTGAACTGTGCAGAGCTTTTCATTGCTCAGCCAAATAAACTAGAGGAGAAACCATTCCTTCTTATTTTAAGCATGAATCCCAATCTAAGAAGCCATCTCAAGAGGCAGTAACATTTTGCTGAAGCAGGATTTTGTGATGTTTTTGATGCAATTGCTGTTTATTCATATTACCTTTTATGTGCTTGACTGCAGTCTCAAGTGGTCACATTATTTAAAACAGTGCAAAGACATAAGTAATCAAAATGTGTTACTCAGGTCCAGCAGCTTATAATGGGAAAGGTTCTTAAGGGTCAACCTCTGGGTAGAAACTAGGGCTGGGAATCTTTGGTCATCTCACAATTCGATGCAGTTTCCATTCAGAGGGTGATTCAAAAACGGACTAAACAGACATCTAGGACTATTTTGGTTCATGTCAGCTTTAATTAAATGACATATGAAGTATGAAAAGGAATTTAGCTAACTATGAATTATTGATCAAACGTATAATGAAAATGATTATTTTAAATTATATATTATATTTGAAACATCAATTAAAATTATCTTTTCACCTATGAAAACTAGCAAACATACATTATAATAGCAAGAGTAGCCTAATTTATCAGCAGGAGTTATATTGAATAATAGGCTCAGTAATGTTTGTTGTTAGATGTAGTGTTTCTGCAGGACATCTCCATTGCTGATATTTAACTTATTCAAAACAGATTGAACTAAGTTATTATACTAATGCAGCATTCATGTGTGTTGCAACAGCTCGTCACTGTAAGACAGTTGTTCTTTGTTTTGTTTAGTTAATAAATCATTATCCATTTGTTTGACCCCCGCACCTCGTAACTGCTGCAGCTCTTGTCCAAGTCCCATTTGCCTCGAATTTTCGGTTTATAACATCCAAATCCCTAGAAGAAGCTGCATTTTTTTTTTTTTTTTTTTTTTTTTTTTTTTTTTTTTTTTTTTTTTTTTTTTTTTTTTTTTTGCCTGAGGATAGACTAATACCAAAAGTGTCAATCTCTTTTCTAAGCTCAGTTCGCTCTATTCATGTAGTATTTTGTTGCTGATGAGAGACGGGAGGTTTAAGACCCAGATTTTGAGCCTGGACCTACTCCTCTCAAGTGTCAAATCTTGTTGCGTGGTTGGTTGTTGCTTCGGTGATGTTGCTCCACATTTGCATAAAGTTGACTTCAAGTTTAACGCAAACCTACGTTCAAGACGCTTTATTCGCATCGCTTGATTGCGCCAGCGTACTTAGGAAATGAATGATCACCAATTACTTCAGTCGCTCGAGGCTTTTGGAGAGTCCATAGCTGACTGTCAGAGGTGAGGGGTGTGAACATTTTGTGAACTTGGTGGGACGGGGGCTGCTTTATTTACACACTGGCTGTTTATTTTTTGAGCAGATTCAACCACTCGTATGAGTTCAATATGGTGATGGAGGACAGTACTTTTCACAACACACCTTTAAAACTCACCACTTCACCTAGGAGTTCCTTTGTGTTCATACAGTGTTACAACATTTTTTTAGTGTTTTTTTCACCTTTTGTAATGTTAAGGAACTGTTTTTTTACTGTTCATGTTGGTAGTATACACTAGTTTATTACTTCAAGTCTTTTTGCCTATATCTCATACTAATTTCTCACTTGGAACAGATCCAGATTGATTTGCATTATTTGAGATGTTTTTCACTTGAAATTTATTTCATATGTGACGGAAACTTTAGCCAGACATTAGAACCCATTCAGAAGAACTGCTGAAAATGGCTTTGAACAGTTTATTATACTGTATATATAAGCATGAGTGGAGCTTCCCAGCTGCATATGGCACCATGAATATGTTCCCTTCTCTTTTAGTGTCCGAAGCTGACGACTCTGTGGCCCAGCTGAACTAGACTTACAGCAGCAAAAACCTGAACATTCAGCCTTAGCTATTTTGGTAGCAAGTGCAGCAGGCCTGGTGTGTGCCGCTGCGTGGAGATGCAGGATTATGACACGTGCAGCTGCGCTGCTTGTCAAGATGAACTTGAACTAATGGGTGCATGGCTCCATTGTACATGAACTGTTTCCGTAGCCCCAGAAAACCTCATTCAGAAATTGCTTATTTTAAATAAGTTGATTTCTGCAGCTTTTTTCCATTGTCTGTAATAGCGTTTTTGTTATGCTGAATCATTGTAGGTGATAAACACGCCAATAAATGTTTATTTTATACACTTTGAAACAAGTCTGGGAACTGCTGAGATATGCAAAAGCTGTGTCCAAATCTCGAAAGGCATTAAATTGCTTAATGTTTGTGGTGTGAAAAATGATGCAAGGTCCCTGTGGCATGACAGCGGTTTCGTGCTGAAAGGCATTGAGAATCTGAGCTCTCATGAGAGCTACCTGAGTCATCAAGCTAAATCATAATAAACAAACGCTATTTAGACAACCCTTTTAGCTATAGAGTTTTAAAGAAGAATTATGCTTTTTTCAGGCTTTTTGGACACCTTTGCATTAGTATTTCACGTTTTTTAACTTAAAATGGTGTATGTGTGGAAAATGTCTTCTTTAGGCATTGCAAAGAACGCTTGGGTTAGGTGTTTGTTGCCCCCTGCTGGCAAAAGTGGAGGATGTACAGCGCATAAAAGGGCTAACTAGCACAGCTATTAGCAACATAAATCTAACAGATAGATAAATGAGAGTTCAAGTAGTGGCAGTTAAAGTGCTGAAATTATCAGAACAAGTCCAGTGATGGTGTATGGGCTTTAGAAACGAGTAGGAGCACTGCCTTGTTTTATGCATCTACATAGAGCCATGAGACAGAGCGTTTTTAGCTTTTGAGAAGGGCATTGCCTCAGTATAAAGGATTACTCGAATGTGTGAATAAAACAAAATGCTACTCCAGGTTTATTTCTGATGTGCAAACATTATAACATGGTTGAATGCTCAAAAAAGTTGATTTAACGTTATCCGGAACACTTCCTCTTCAGTATTACTCTAGTCTACAGAACAGTTTTCTTTCCTTACAGTGTACAGGTTCCTGTCAGTCATCGTTAATGCATTAGTGCATGCTGTACTTGTGAGTTAGCAGGTCTTTTCTGGTGTTAATGAAGAGGCTGATATTGTTGTTGAAAGACTGATTAGACCTCTGTGTGATTGCGGTGTACCTGCTGGGGGTCAGGGATTGAGTCTGCGCTCTGTTTTTGGAGGACGTCCAGCATGTGATAAATGAACCCGGGCATCCTCTCTCTGTTGTATAGTTTGTTCTTGGCTCATCCTTCAACCTCATGCTGCACAGACCTGGTTTTAGTTCTGATTTAGCCATAATATTCCTGCTTTAATCATTGCCTAGTTTTGATTTTGCCCAGTGGAAGTCCAAAGTCTTGTGTCCTTATTCAATTGTTTTATGCAGTTTTCTCCAGATCAGGCTCCCTTCCACAATTCAAAACCATTGGCCATTGAGTGTAGCTGGAATGGGCTTCAGAACTCCATGACCCCTTGAGCTGGGGACACACTACATGGCATTCTCAGTCATTACAGACAACACTAGGAGCACACACTAAGCTACTGGTTTCAGCAGGTATTGTTCTGACCACTGAAAGACTACGGATCACACATTTAACAACTGCGCCAGTGGCTGTTTATAGTGGTCTATAGAGCAGGATTTCTTAAACCTTTTGAGGCCATACAGGAGGATACAAATTCCTAGGACCCCCTTATATAGTCGTCCTCTGCTCCCGATCAATGTGACTTACACGGTGCATCATAATCTTTTTAGGAGTTTTAAACATATTAAAAACAAACATGTATTTTTTTCCACTCAGAATGTTTATTTTTTCAAACTGCAGTGGTTCGAATTAACAATTATAAATATTTAAAATGATTTTCCCTAACAAATTAATGATAATTATTATCCATTAATTCTATTTTTTTTGTGGCCCCCCAGTCTATGGTCCAGGGACCCCTAGGTGTCCCAGTTTGAGAATAGTGGCTATAGAGAACACTGGGACTGCGGCTGTGGTCTTTAAAATGTACCCAGCAGGTTTGAACAAAACCAGTTAGAGACGGTTTTTAAACTTTTTTTTTTTGGTGACATAATAATTGACACATTGTTACTAAATGAGCCGATACGCGCTAACTTTGCTAAAGATAGCCAACTGTAGCTTGTACAGATGACAGCTTAACCGCATAACATTAAGGCAAAGAGAACTACAATAATTCAGTCTGATTTATGTTAAATTTAACACTAATAATTATTATTTATCTATAAATAATTAACTATCTCTCAGGTCTGATAGGGCTTTATAACAGAAGTCTACAATCAGGAGTTTGTGAACTTTTTTTTTACACATACGCCAGTCACGTGATCAAAGGTGAGTTGAAAATAACACTGAGTCTATGATAGTCTATACTACACACAAGTGCATCCAGGGTCAGTTTTAAAATTCAAACATTTGAGACTGCGATTGAGATGTGGTTGAGTCTCTGTGCTGCACACTTTGCCGATTCGAGTCTTTAAAGCTGAACTCAGTATCTTTGCTCGTTTCTTTTCTGTTTTGGCTCATTTTTCTCTACGGAGCGCCCCCCTACATTTCAGAGTAACGTTACTCACAACAAGTCAGAGACGGTTGACTCCTATCGTCATCCCTTGCTTGGCTTTACTTTTGTTTTTCCCTCCTCGTTTACGCACACAGTTTTCTTCTGCCATTTGGCCACTCTGCTATGAGGAAAATGGACAAATAAACCCATCCTAACTTGTTTTGCTAACCGCAACTCGCGAGACCCAAGACACCGGATTGGAGGTGCTCACTGTTGTCATTTTCGGCCCACATAGGGAGATGTGGACGCTTCATTTACCCCACAACAACTCATTTAACCATCACACTGACACTGAAACTGTTTATTTATGGTAAAAAGTTAGTGTATGTGGTTTAAAGCAGAACTCATTAACAGATTTCTGGGCTGACTACTACCTACAACAAGCGCTAACTGGACTTTGCGTGATTGTTGATTGTGTGAATTGTGAAATCAGGCAAAACATCTTGTAGTGTGTCCAGCTTAATTGGATTAAGCATGTCAAAGTAGTGCCCGATCTTGTCATAATAACAGTATAGCGTAGCAAGGTTCTTAAAAAAATTCATATTTTTCTTTGTGTAGGCCTTCTTCAAACAAATGGAGGCTTTTGATGGAGAAAAACGCCGTGCCTCATGAATAAACCTGATACAGCAGCACATCAGATTGAGCCCAGTCCATTCTGACCTTGACCTGGTTTGTTTGGAATCCCGATACATCCTGTATGGCTCCATTTTATGTGTGTGTTTTTGACTTTCTGAGTTTGTGAATGTGCACTGTGGCTCTGATGCCGGGTGCAGTCAAAGGAACTGTTGATGTGCTTGAGGGGGCTGTGGGGGCGGCCCATACAGAGAGGGGATTGTGCGTGCCCCCTCCGTCGCTTCAGCTCTGACTGCCAGCATCTTGTGGCTGGCCTGTGGCTCTTGGCAGCTCTGGAAGAGGTGGGACGAGTGTGTTTGTGTTTATGTGGGTGTTTGGATGGGATCTCGCCACCCATCTGGAGAGAACAGCTGTTTTATCAACAACTTTTGACACTTCAAATAAAGGAACAGACTATTTTGAGTGAGATTATGGAATTTATTGCATTTTGATGTGGCTTGAAGTCTGTTCTGAGGTTCATAAATAAAATTGTTTATATATATAAATATAATATAATGCACGTGCCGTGAGGGCAAGACCAGTGACCAATTAAATCTAAAAAACATGGATTAAAACTAAAACAAAAATCAATATCTCTTCAAACATTTCATTTTGCCATTCACTTCCATAGTGAATCAGTCTATTACCTGCTTCCAGCCACTAAAATAAATGATATCCTCACGTACATCGTTAAGTGTCAGACACGTTCGTAAGAAGTGGAGCTGGAGGAGTGGAGAGGCGGCAATGAATGTGAATATTACAGAACTGCGAATGAACTGGGCACTGGTTATTCTGGACAAACCCAGCTGTAGGAAATACAGGACGTTTCTTCAGAAAGGTCACATGGGCTGGATTTGCAGCTTGAGTAGAGAGGTGAGTGTCAGCGAGGCGGTGTTTTTAAATGGAGGATTGTGGTGTGATGTGTAAGGCTTCTTTTGAGGTTTTGTTATAGTGAAGCAGCAGCATTAACAGTGCACTAGTCTGGTGTCGATCTCACTGTGAGTCCTGATGAACGGACCTCCCTCATCTGTAAGGCTGTAACCTCACTCATCTATCCATACTTGTTTTTGTGCTTCTAAATTAAAGTCAAAACTTACATGACATTATTTTGTATACAAACAGCGTTAATAATAGTAATTATATAAAGAGAGTGTGAGGTAGTGCGAAACAGCCTACTACACAAACACTGATGGGATTGCAGTTACCTAAGTGCCTTTTAATTAAATTTAAATGAAATCAAAATGTTGTCATATAAAACTTAATGAAGTCAAGGTGTCCACTTGCCCGCTTGAAAAAGTCACTGCACGCTACTTATATATATATATATATATATATTGGTGCAATATGAGTGCAAAATATAGTCCTAATTTGGTGTGAAGCAGCAGTGATATTATTAAAATCACAAAGAACAACAACTTTTTATATAATATTTTGTGCTAAATTGACTACCATGTTGTTCTCTCATCAAAACCATACCCGGAATTATGTTTCATTCTCACCAGTTTAAATAATCCTGTACTCTCTGGTGCTTAGTTTCTGATGCCTCAAAACACTTGCTTCCTCAAACCCGAATCCCATACAAACAAACCCCGCCCACTCCAGGAAGCACTGACCAATCAACAAGCCCTCTACATCCAGTCTGCGCTCATTCATTTATCCCAAAAAACATTGTACAGCTCTGTTTCCTCTGATTCCTTAGATATTTTTGTCTTTTGTAGTAAAATGGCATCAGAGAGAAAATTTTAAGAAGCTGAACTGCTTTTTTTCACTGATTATGTTCAAAAGACTGCAGTGGAGATGCCCTGTGCTGCCCTCTGCTGGTCTCTTCACCAGTTCTTTTATGGCACCAGTAGAGTACTTATTAAAAACGTTATATTTTATTTAGTTCATGTTTTTAAAGGTTGTAAAATGTGCAATCCTGTTGTAGAGGTGACCAAGATTGGTTAAAAATATGAATAAATAATCTATAACTTTAACTTACTTTCCAATGACATGGACATGACCTAATTAAGAACTTTTAATCAATAATCAATTAATAATAATATCCAAATAAAAAAAATCATTATTCACTATATGTTTTACCATTGTGAGACAAAATGATAGATTTGCATTAGGGCTGGATAATAATCTGCAAATGTATCATAATTGCATGCAAATTTATCAGTATTGCGAAATCGGCAAATGCAATATCTTTATCACAAGAAACTAAATGTATCGCAATGTTATGGTCTTCTATCTGACAGAAATCTACACGGTAAAATAGGTCTCTTGAGCCTTACATCAAATTGTTATGGACAAATTTAGTCCTAAATTTAGACCTGGATTAGTCTTAAGTTGGTTGAGCTCCAGTTTTGATGTGTATGTGCAGAGCCTTGGATCTCTTAAATAAAGTTCTCAACACAGATATAAAATATTTTATGTTTTTATAGTATTGTGCAGCCCTAATTTGCATGCAGCCAGTTGTTACTTATAGTATGGTTCAACTCTGTGAACAACGTTGCAAAAAGACGAAAGGGCCATAAACAAAAGCAGATGTTTTTAATTAGAAAGTGTTGCCAGGACGTCATATTTCCTGTCAGCTCTGAGGAACACCTGAAGTATAAGTTTAGCATATTTCCTGTTAATGGCTGTGCTGGTTGTTAATGAGCTGGTGCATTCACTGAAAGTGCCAGGGCTGTGTTATTTCAACTTGCCAGGTTTTCTTGGCATTTTTCTTTTATTTTTTTTATTACAAGCCGGTTGGGAACTGGTGTTTCTGGTTTCTGAATTGAAAATCCTCTGAAAACCGCTGAAGTTTCCCCTCAGTAGGCGTAGTGTGTTTGGGCCTAGCAGAGTAGAAGGTGTCATTTTTAGCCCTACCAGTACTTTTCCATGGCAGGCTGTCACGCATGAAATGTCAGCAGAGCTCCTGATCGTTAAGACCGAGGCCGAGTGTGGATCATTTAAGCTTTTCATTGCCTCTGTACTAGTCGTGTACGCACTATTGTGAGTCCTAATTCGTCCTAGTCCACTTCCTTGGTTGTATTTACCTGCTGCTATGGCAACTCTGTGGAAAAGAACCATACTAACCGATGTTTCTGTTACTAAACCCAAGGCTCTTTTCGAATGTGAGGCCTGGATAGAGACTTCTTTGTGCCGTGGAGCTCCTTTGGCATGGGCCCTCCAGTCAGCGCAGTGACTCCTCGTGTTATTGGAGCCAGTTTTCTCTGAGCTCATCTGAAGCTAAACCAGGTCAACACAGGCAAGTCAAACTGTGAAATTGCCGCTGTAAGCCTTTCACAAACACTGCCATGATGTCACGGAATTGGCTGTCGCTTTTCATTCTCTCTTTTTGGGCCTTTTTGTCATAAATATGTTATAAAAGACTTCTCTTCCTTTTAATATTCAGACTATTGTGTCGTATCCAACTGTTTTTTATTTACATATTCTGCTTAGAAACGAATGCACACTGAAATTGACTAGACAGTTGCAAGTGTCTTTTTGCACAGTCACCAGTTCTTGACACTACGGTTTTAATGAGCTCACATAAAAAAAAAAGTCTACAAGTTCCACTAACAAACAGACTAACATAAATGATCTTGCTGTCCAAAAACAGCCTTCAAAAATAGCTGATAGCAGTTTTTTAATAAATAAGATGCCTCTATGGTGATGAATTAGATATAGAACTTGATACAATGCCACAGAAACAATTAGGTATTATATCATATGCCTAAAAAATACACTTTGCAAAACTGAAACCATAATAATCCACCAACATTTAGGATGATTAAACAATTCTAGCAAGACATCATACACCTAGAATATCAAACATATGACCTAAAAGTAGAATGGACCTTTTTGCAAATTGTTAAACCTCAAACTGATAACACTAATGGTAATAATTGTTATTATAATCAGTTGTGATTATTACAGTCATAGTTATTGTAATAATATTTAACCCAAATACAGGTAATCAAGAGTTTGACCCCTTAATATTGATTTATATTGACTGTTAAAAATCAATGCAGACCTTATAATTTGAGATTTAAGATTTTGTACTGTTAGAAATTGTTATAATTATAATATTAATAACCAGTGTTTTTATTTAATTAACTCTAACTGTTAGCCATATTATGTAGTTTAACCCATTGCACCACCATGCGGTTATATGCAAAAAGAAAGTAAAAAGACAATAGAAAAAAATTCACAATAATAATGCTGATGATAATAATAATCCCGTTACAGCTTATATTTAATAGAAAATATGCCTTTTACTTCATAGCTATGTAAACAGATGCATGCTAACTTTCTTGTTTTTTTATTTTTTTAGTACACAACAACACTCAAGTTGCTGCAGCCTATTATTGACTACACTGTAGTTATATTATAATTGAACATTTGGATCAAGTTACAGTCATTCATTTTCTACCGCTTATTCCCGTTAGGGGTCGCGGGTGACTGGAGCCCGTAGGCGGGGTACACCCTGGACAGGGGCCAGCTTGTCGCAGGGCTGACAGAGACAAACACAGACAGACAACCATTCACTCTCACATTTATTCACTAGGGTCAATTTAGAGTCACCAATTCACCTAACACATGCATGTGTTTGGACGGTGGGAGGAAGCCGGAGAACCCGGAGAGAACCCACGGTAACACGGGGAGGACATGCAGACTCCACCCAGAGAGTTTGCGTGATGGTGTGTATTGGTCCGCCTGGGACTCAAGCCCACTCGAACCCACGACCTCCTTGCTGGGAGGCAAGAACGCTAACCGCTCTGCCACCGTGCACCCTGGATCAAGTTACTTTAGTGCTAAACTGTAGCCGTGTTTCATTCATTTTTACTCTGCGCTCTATACAGCATTGAGCTGCACCTGTGCAGCCCGTGAGCTGTGTCTAAATACAGATGTGACCTTCCCCTGAATCAGGCGGAGGAAGAGGAGAGAGCTATAAGGACAACAGCTGCAGGTCCAACCAGTGGTGAAAAAAGTGCCTACATACATTTCATGGGATTCTCAGTGTTCACAAGCATTACAGTAAACCCGGACATGTAGAGAGTAGTCCCAAACACTACAGAAATGTAAATTTGTCCTTTTCGTTAGCCTCGTCTGCTATTCTAACTACATGCAACCAATCTGAGAAATCATATACCACATACATCCTGCACTATTTTAGAGAAATTATTATTGCTCAGCCAGGATGGATGTCAGTAAAAATAGGTTTAAATAGTAGGGACCCACAACTCTGGCTGGACTAGAAGGACAGAGAAACAGTTCCATGTAATGGCTTCATAATAACCTTGCTCCAGTATTAAAAATGACAAAGAACTGAGCCTGGTGTAAATGATGTGTCCATTAAGGAGATAATACTGTATTAAATGGTTCTGAAAACGTCCTGGACAACGATGTCTTAAAAGGAGCAGGAAACCCTGTGTTCCTTATCCGTTGTCCCCTGAACCCCGCCTCCCTGCCCCTCCCTCTGCTCCCGCGACAGGTCACTGAGCCCACAGCAGCACGGCTGTAAAATGGACGGCTGCCAACAGAGCGCACCTGCAGAGCTCCGGCATTCCATCACAGGACCCTGGGACACAGATGTCATATGAGACACAGGAGAGCGCTTTAGGACGGGGGAAGGGCGAGAGGAGAGGGGCCGGAGGGGCAGAGGTTTGGCATGGCGGGCCCGTAATGGAGCCGGATAGAGAGCCAGCTGCCGCCGACACATTCCTAATGAGGTGTCCCATCACGAACCCAGCGAGATGAGCCGTAATGACTACAGTCGGGCTTGTCTGCTCGTTTATCCTGCGCTCTTTCAGAAGCACCGTGACATATTTAGGTTTCAGAGCGCTCTTCATTAGCATTTAATTCAGCACATTTGTCTGCTGTTTACCCTTTGTTCTTGATAGTGCAGTTCCTCCAAGCTCAGACTCGAACGTCATGCTAGATTTGTCCAATTACAGAATGGAAATCCAAATGTTAGCTGTATACTTACAAGCAGCAGCCAGGATCCATGTATTTGAAATAAGTTTAAATAGCTTCAGAGAGTGTTTGTCTAAAGCTACACTTCCTCAAATTTTCTTCGGTCACGGTTTCAATCCTTTCCTTCAGCCCCAAACAACAACATAATTACCTTACTTTTTATCAGAAAAAGTATAAGCTGTAACATGCAGTGTAAGAAGTGTTTGGAAATTTCCTGCAAAATATTAAGGCTTTACATGAAACCAAATCCTATTGGCAATTATCATTTTAATGTTGACAACCAGCCAATGGGAGCCTCCCTGTCTTGAGACCCCTTTCTGTCCAAGCACGTAATTGGCCAAAGCTTATAAAAGGGCTATATTCTGCTTTTATTCATATATTTTTTTATTTTCTTGGTCACCCCTAGAACAGCATTGCACATTTTACAACCTTAAAAAACATTGTGACTAATGCACTTAATAAGTACAGGGGCAGAGTGCAGAGCTGTTGCAGTCTTTTGAACGTAATCAGTGAAAAAAAGAAATTCACTGCCTTAAACTTTTTGTATGATGCGATTTTACCACAGAATGAAAAATACAGCTGTGAGAAATCAGTAGAGGCGGTAATCTAATGGGCGTCTCACAATTTGATTTGATTTCAATGCAGAGGCCCAGGATTCGATTCAAATGTGATGCATCAGACACCTTTCTAGTTCACGTCAGCATAAAGTGTTCAACAATTCATTCATTTCAATTATTTTATAACTAAAATGTAATTTTAAACACTTTCTACTTCCAAAAACAAAGCTAGAGAACTAAAAATTCATAAGTTGCAGTAGCATAAGATTTGCATTGGACATATAGCCTACTTTTTAATAATTTGTATTGTAGCCAATTATTAGCTTTTCTGAATCAATTCAGAATCTTGGAAAAAAAAGATTGATGCATCGGAAGAAATATTTTTCTTGCCTCTAGGAATCAGTGGAAAATGAGCTTTAGCTAAATGAAAGATAGCAGACTGGAGGTAGAAGGCTTGTTGTTTGGGCAGTTTTTCCTGGAATGGGCTGAGGTTTGTGGAAGCGTTCTGAGGCATCAGAAACTCAGTGCCAGAGAATACAGTTTTACTTAAAAAGGCTTGAATGAAACAAAACACAACTCTAAGTATGCTTTTCATGAGGGAACAGCATTATAACAAGGTAGAAAGCTAAAAAAATAGATTTTGCATAATATAGCCCTTTTAAGCTCTGAACAAGCTCATCTATTCAAATCCTTAACACCAAAATGACATGGTGAGGATGTACACTTACTGTTTAAGGAAATATCACCTCACAATCCAATAAGCAGTTTAAGTTCTGTAGATGGTCAGTATTAAAGTTAGAAAGTTGAAAGGCAGCCTCGTGCATTAGACTCTTTGACCTTTCTGAATGACTTTACAAATGCCGTGATGAGAAAAATGACAAAATGATCTGTGCGTGGCCACTCCATTTCCAGCTCCCATTACCCAGCTCATCAAACATTACCGTTTCATCATGAAGGAGAGTCACGCTGCCATTATTTCCCAAACAGTAGGAGCGCGTCTTTGCGGCGAAGGACACTGTGTCTGTGGATAACCTTTTCACATAAATGAACGCTCCGACAGAAACGCGCAAATGCCTCTTTCTGCTTTCATACTTGATTTACTTGGAGTGGTCTAAATTAGTCCTGAGTGCATAAGCATGTCATTTCAGCTTTCAGGACACCTGCTGGAGAAATTCACTCAAACGGCACACATACCGGGGTAGGACGGCATCCCAAAATATGTCTGCGCCATATGTACCAAAACACTGCAGCCAGTATATCCAATTAGACAGGTGTGAAAGCTGCTTAATATTTTCATGGTGTGAAGCCAATCTGTATACTTCTCATGGTCGATTCAAAGGAAGATGTCACGAGCACAGTTGAGCTATAGGCCGGTGCTGTTATTGGCCAGTACTAGCCCGCAGAGTGCTTTTTGTTGTCGAGTGACAGGGTACTCAATAATGAAGCTCTCTAACCCACTGAGCCTGAATCTTCCTTTGTCCCTCTGTGATCCCCCCACAGTGCCAGTGTATTCCCAGTGCAGGACAGTGTCCCAGGGCCAGGGCCATGTCACGCACCCCATACCATTTCCCCCCCAAACAGCCACGGTGGGAGGGGTCAAAGGTTCAAGTGCTCCCCGTGGGGCAATGCGTGAAAGGCCTAGCGTCCTGGTGTGCTGGATATGATGGTTACTATACACTGGCCTGTAATTCATCCTCTTATCAGTTAGGGCTACCAGAGTAGTTGTTTATGGTGTTCTCTCTCACAAAATACACACTTTTGGATCTGTTTTTCCACTCGCACCTGCCCTTAAACTACCGTATTTTCCGGACTATAAGTTGCACTTCTTTTCATAGTTTCGCTGGTCCTGCAACTTATAGTCAGGTGCAACCAATATATCGAATTTAACATGAATCAAGGAGTAAACATTGTCTACAGCCGCGAGAGGGCGCTCTAGGCTGTCAGTAGTGATGTAGAATAAGATGGAGAACTCGGGAACTTCCTTACCACTAACTTTTTTTGGACTTGATGGCTTGTTATGTTAATTTAACCTATTCAGTCTCCCAGGTATGTTCTGTATGCTACTGTGTAGCTGAATAACTGTTAATGTGTTATGTTAACGTACCGTGGACACCTGTTCAGCCTGTTGTTCTGTGTGCTATTGCATAGTTGAACAACTTGCCTTTACAGATTAAATGTCTGTTTTTTGTCTTAGATTTTGTGAAATACATTTTAAAATAAATGCGACTTATAGTCCAGTGTGACTTATGTGATATTATATATTTTTTCCTCTTTATGACACATTTTTTGACTTATGCGACTTATACTCCAGAGCAACTTATAGTCTGGAAAATATGGTACAACTATGAATATGATATTCTTGGTGAAAACACAGCACAGTCTCAGAACATTTTTTGTCTCCTGGCTACAAAATTCAATGTTATGTGCTTCAAAAATGTATTTTCTCACAATATGGTAATGCATAAATCCTACATCTGCATTGCTCCACGTTGTCTTCTTACTTGTAACAACTGTAGTGTTAGCAGCAGCTAAAACTTACCCCAAGCTCTATTTTCTTTCATCTTTCATTCTTTTACACATTTGAGTAATCCTTTTTGATGAGGAGCAGACCTTCTCAAGAGCTGAAAATGCTTGGTCTCATGGCGCTACATAAACACATGAAACTCTGTGAGCTGTTTCTAAAATACATACACTGTCACTGGACTCTACTGATAATTTCAATGGTTAAACCATGGCCACACTTAAACCTAGAAGGCAGTCAGCTCATTTTGTCTGTTAGCTTTATGTTGCCAGTAGCTGTGCTAATTACACATTATATCATGCTCTGTCTATCCTCCACCATTCAGTAGAACCACTCGGAGAATCTCCTTATGTTCAAATTAAAATTCTACAAACTTTATTCACATGTGGACTTAAAGGAGGTGATGTCGTGAGCTTGCAAGATCAAAATGTCACAAGATTCTGGTGAAGGTAAAAATTGGTCTTGTGATCTCAGGATCAGGTTCTGTTTGCATTTTTTTTACAAAGAAGAAGGTGGTAGGTTGAGTTTATGGCAAAATATTTGGTAGTATATACTGTATGTTCTACTGTTGCATATAATTCATATAATAGAAGTAAATGCCATTCATTACAAGTTGATTTTGAAATGCACCTAAATTAGCATTTTATGATTTTCAAAAGTGTAAAAGTCTTGTCTCGTCTCACTCTCATTAACCCAGTCACGTGTCTGGTGTCTTGTGGGATTTGTGCCCTACGGAGCAGTACAGTCTGTAGAAGGCTTTAGTCAGAGCAAGGCCTCAGCCCTGCAGTACAGGCACCTAATCCAAGCATGAAAGTGGCAGCTTCCAAAACATATATTTGTTATAAAATGTAAAATATTGATGCAGAGCTGTCAAAAACTATTTTGAAAAGCCTGGAAAAAACATAATATGGCTGCTTTATAAGGCACAAATTCTGATATTTGTGTTTTGCTTTTGATTGTTTGCACATAATCTAACAGAAACCTTTCATACTTTTTCCTTGCTGATTTGTAAATGAAATGTACTAGTGCAGTAAAGGTAAAGTACTACATGCAGTAGTCGGCTGGCCTTGACAACAGAATAATTATATAATACTAGCGGTAGGTGGTTCCTGTTTAGTCTCTTTCTCAGAGTGACGAGGATAGCCTGTCCCGGGACTGCTCTCTGTGGCCTGGTGTGCCACATTCCTTGCGTGCTAGACTGAGGTTGAGTGTGGATTTTATGGGTTGTGTTTCTGCTAGTCCCACACATACCTGTGGTTCCAGTGCATGCTGTAGAAGCTTAGCTCTCTTAACCCCTTCTCACATGTGTGCTAACATTAGCCACACAGCAGCCAGTCCCCAGGACCTTAGCATTTCTTCAGCTGGGATGATAAGACTCTGTTGTGTTAAGTAATGTTTAACCTAATGTTGAATGCCTGTAGTCTGTCCTTTCCTCAGGTTGGTTTGTTAGAATGCCTCTTCTGTCCTTGTGCAATGTAAACACGACAGCTCTGCCCTTGTAAAGTGTCCTTCCAGTCAGGAGTTCAAGAGTATCTAATGCCCCGGGACTTAAAAAAAACAAACAAACAAAAAAACATTCCAAAGTAGCAAACTAAACAATCTTTTTTCATTTCTTAGTCACTTAATTAAAGTGCAGTGTCTGTGCGCTGCTCTGGGTTTTTTTGGTCTGCACAGCAGCAGTCTCCAATGATAAGATTTCCTGAGGGGAAACAATAGTGTGAAATGCAGGAAGCCATTAGAAAGCCAGGGACTCATGTCTCTCCCTGCTGAGTAAATAGTGTCTGGGCCTCCCCCTGGCCCGTCCCCTTTTGAATGAGCCCAGCACTTGTAACAATAAAGGCTGGAAACGGACTGGAGCGTGCAGGATGCTCATTGTCTTCCTTATTGTCCAAACTAGGTTGGATGAAAAAATAAATAAATAAAATAAAAAAAACATTCTCTTTTTGGTTAGTCCAAAAATAGCTCTGAGGTAACTTACATGGGACATGCCCAAATAGTAATAAGCTACTATTGTAGAATATTATATTGTTGGGCTTTTTTGGGACTTGACTGACCTACAGTCATATGAAAAAGTTTGGGCACTCACTTCTCAAATATCACTGTTTGTCTGCTATATGATAGATTTAACTGAAATTGCTGATCCGAACAACCAATGATTTATAAAGGATAATCTTTAAAATGATCAGGGGTGCCCAAACTTTTTCATACAATAATCTGAATTCATAATTGCTTAAGCAAGTATTCACTGCTGGCATGCAAAAGTGTCTTGGTGTCATACTCCGAGTAGTTCTGTCATGCTGTGGAGATTGGCATAGAAAAGGTATACCCATACACTTACCAGGATTGGTCTTTTTCCGTGACCAGTCCTAATGTGAATGCTGTGGCTTTGGTCTCCATCTGCCTATGGGCACTTTGTTTGAAAGTGATAGTGAACCAGGGCAGACACTTAAATGCTTCACTTAGAATTAATGGTGGTTTCACATTTTGTCAACAAGTAAGTTATCATAAAAAATGTTCCAGACTGGTCATACTGCATCAGCTGGTTCTTGAGCATTTTGCTGTTGCACAAATATGACAGTACTTACAGTTGCAAGAAAAAGTATGTGAAAACTTTGGAATTACTTGGATTTCTGCATGATTTGGTCATAAAATGTGATCTGATCTTCATCTAAGTCACAACAATGGACAAACACAGTCTGCTTAAACTAATGCTGCAAAAAAAAAATCATGTTTTTATTGAACTTATATGTAAACATTTACAATGCAGGAATGAAAAAGTATGTGAACCTTTGGATTTAATAACTGGTTGACCTTCCTTTGGCAGCAATAACCTCAGCAGTGGTTTCCTCTGTGGTGTCCTCCCATGAAGTCCATTCTTGTTCAATGCTTGACCCATTGTAGATTTGTCAACAAAGATGTTAGCTGGTGCCAGAGATTTCTGTAAGTCTTTAGCTGACACTGTAGGATTCTTCTTCACCTCACTGAGCATTCTGCGCTGTTCTCTTGCAGTCATCTTTACAGGACGGCCACTCCTATGGAGAGTAGCAACAGTCTTGAACTTTATCCATTTATAGACAATCTGTCGTACTGTGGACTCATGAACATCAAGGCTTTTAGAGAGATTTTTTTCTAACCCTTTCCAGTTTTATGCAAGTCAACAATTCTTACTTGTAGGTCTTCTGAGAGCTCTTTTGTCCGAGGCATGGTTCACATCAAGCAATGCTTCTTCAGAATAGCAAACTCTAAACTGGGGGGTGTTTTTTATTGGGCAGGGCCACTTTAACCCACACCTACAATCTTCTCACATTGATTAGACTCCAGGTTTGGTGACATCTAACTCCAATTAGCTCTTGAAGAGGTCATTAGCCTAGGGGTTCACATACTTTTTCAATTCTGCATTGTGAATGTTTATATTTTAGTTTAAGCAGACTGTGTTTGTCTGTTGTTGTGACTTAGATGAAGATCAGATCACATTTTATGACCAAATCATGTAGAAATCCAAGTAATTCCAAAGTGTTCACATACTTCTTGCAACTGTATGAAAGTGTTTTTTCACTTGTTTTACCAAGGTTCTTTATGGCACATGTGTTTTAAAATTCACAAACCAGAGATGACAATCTCTGGTTTGTGAATTTTTTTTCTTTCTTATGCTTTGGCATAAGTTTTACTCTATTTCCACAATAACACATTTATCCAGGCTTGAGACTGGCACATATGGTTGATTTCTTTTTTAAATTTTTTTATACCACTTCCCCTAGAAGAAGAGTCAAAAGACATCAACACACATAATGATTAATTCTCGAAAAGTTGGATTTTAGTCATTTTTCACTGCATAGAGACGGTCACATCATATCAAGTTTTTTTTTTTACCTCACTGTTAAAAGTACCTGTGACAATTTAGGCCATTTGAGAAGGAAGCCCATAGTTTGAACACCCTTGCACTACTCTGTCAAAAGCTGATTGAATGGAACCAAGGAAATGTCTGATTTTATTTCTTTTTATTATCTGATCTTTTAAAACTCACTTATTTTCCAATGACATGAAAATGGCTAATTTGTACCAGAACAATCATTTTCTGAGCTTCAGTTCTCTTGTGGCATGACTACATGAATAAAAGCAGTGAAAGCAGTTTGACCAGTGCAAATGTGAAGCCGTGTGTTTCTTGATTTGATCCAGTTCAACCTTTACTCTGGGAAATCTCTTAAATCTTATTCTTATCACAATATTCAACCCAGTTATCAGATACTGCATGTTTTCCTCATATCATGCTGCCTTAAGCTGCATGACACGACGGTGATGTGACTTTGGAACATGCATTTCTAAAGTTGGTGTCTTCCATTCACAATGCATTATTGATTAGTTAGTCATAGGGACATCAGGATTAACTGATTATACTATTATTTGCAATTCTATATATCACGGCAAGATAATGGTAAGATTTTCTCTTGTGAGTCACTTCTTGCAGCCCCTGGTACGTTCTGTCCGGTGTCTTAAGTGAACCAGAATGCGGTGCCACCTCTAGAAATCCTAGAGAAAAAAAAAAGAGACATAGAGGACTCCAAGATTAGCTCAGTAGTTTGCCCAGTAAACATGTACATATAGTGTGGATGTAGCTATAATTTCACCTGCTGTTTGAGCGTTAAGTTTTAGTTTGCAATAGCCTTCTAAATGCAAAATGATCTAATAATTTAGCAGCAGTTGGAGTAAACAAAAAGGTCCATGTTTCCTCAGAGCCGCTTCTAGAGACTTAAAGGGCCCTAGGCAAGAGAGTCAACTGAGGAGGCCGTATAGGCTTGAGATTTTTTATTTTTTTATTTTTTGTAAATCCCACTTCAAACCAAAAACATGGTAAAAAGGGGCATTTACTAAAGTTTTACTAAGCATCAATATTAGCTTTCCTTTTGACTTGTATCCTGAATTATGGGCTTGTATGCATAACAGACAGGTGAATATTTGGGACAATATACACCTGACATATACACAACAAACATGATTTTCTGTTTTCTGGTGCAATTTTTGTGGGAAACCCAATTTTAGGCTGGCTAGAATTTATCTTTTTACCTCTCTTGAGATAGGGCTGTTTTAGGAGAATTGCAAGGCTGCGTCACGTCACTGGTTTGTTTTTTGTTGTTGACACAGCTTGTTCACTATTTTACAGATAAAAGACTGTCCTTGGGAGCCCCTGTTCAGTTCTGGGCCCTGTGCAATTGCCTACCTTGCTTACCATATTGTGATGGCTCTGTGTTTCCTTCAGTGGTGTTGAAAATTGTGAGAATTGCAAAATCATGATATTTCATCTCCGAATAATCAAGCTAAAATGTGACATCACTACATTCCTGTTTAGTTATGCATTATAAAGCCAGGTTAGACATTGTAATGCAGTTCACCTTACGTGATTTCCCAGGCCTGGCACGTCTCACAGTGGAGCAGAAATTGTCCCAGCCTGTTTACTATGTCTACAGCCTCTATGTGCAGCAGCAGCAGCAGCAGCAGCAGTAGCTCGTGTCACTGTGGTATGCAGCTGTGACTCAGAGCAGACTGCTGTTGTCACCTGCTTGGCCTCAGGGGAAAGTTGTATTGTGCAGGCGTTAGCTCTGACCTGCATTCAGAAAATTGGTCATGTCTCTGGGATTAAGGCTACGCTCTACTTATGGAAAACACCTTTCATTCACTTTTTTCATCATCCAAATCATTTTTTTGTTTTTTTTAAGTTGGCCTACAACTCCAGTGGCCTGTGAGGGTTATTGAAAGTCACCTTTCCATCCAACGTAAATGTACCTGGTTTCCACATTACCACTGTGTCCTTATTGTTGAGTGAGAGATCAGCGATTAACTGGCCTACATTTTGTGCTTAGTGTAATTGATATTCGGTTTACCCCCAGATTAGGCAGTGACTAAGCAGGTTAGCATTGAGGATTTTCTCAGATTAATTCCAGGAGTCCAATCTGAGTGTGTTGGCCGCTCTCCACGTACCGTACCCGTAGCCGAAGTCTTACCTGGGATTTAGAAGCATATGAAAAGGAAATGAGATCAGGAGCGCTGATACGTCTGCTGGAGCCAGTCTCAGACAAAATGAGATGCACACCTTTGTCGCCAGGCATCAGCCACGTTCACTTGTCCTCTTTGCACAGGAATTGATTTGGGCTGCTCTGGTGATAAAAGGTGGGTCTTGGCTACTGATGGTACTGTGTTAAAGCTATACGATTTGAATTGTTCCAGTAAAAAACAAAACAAAAAAACAGTATAGCTCTTTTTTCCTGCTTTGGATTTTCAAGTCAAACCAAACAATCAAATACTAATACATTACAAAAGAAACTTAACTTTTAAACTTACTTTAAACTTTTAGCTCTAATGCTGCGTTCCTGTTTTCCTCGTAGCCAGAACTAGGGTACCACTGAGTGACCTTATCTCCGCATTACGGAGTTCCACTTGTTTAAGTTGGAAACATGATGACAAATACCTAATAAAATCATACTACCATAACTGTTATACATAGGAACTAAATTAGTTCACTCAGGCAGCGTATTCACGTTAGAGTTAGTTTAGTGTAGATGTTTGCAAGAAAAGCAACAACAAAGCATTTTGTTACTGCAGAGGTTTACACACCACCCAGTGGCATGTGATATTTTCTCTTTCTTGTATTGCAGGGCACAGCCATGTCAGATTTTCTAACTCGGGGTTGAGAATTGCTACCCAAGTTCTTGAGTAGGAATTCTGAGATCGTAGGGTATTCTGATGGAAATTTATGACTCAGAAATTCAGACTTCTGAAGACAACTGGAAGAAACAACTGGCAGTTCTGTCTCTGCCTCTTCAAACATATGGATAGATGCATTTTCTGTGTTTATCTAATTAACTTTGCCAAAGCTCGCTGAACAATTCATCTGTTACAGCACTTGATGATGAAGGATAAGTTATAGGCCAAGGTTGTGTTTTCACAGATGACTTCTAACACAAGATGCATCCTCAAGTATAGGAAAAAAAGCACCACTTCCATTAAATCTGTTATCTCTTTGGATTTCTTTATTGGCTTTATTGCCTTCGCCTTCGCACTGTGCCACAGACTTTTCACTCCTCTTGTCCCAGCAGATTCACAGCAACTAATTTAGCAGTGGTTAAGTGATTTAGCATGTGTTTTTTATAGGGCCCCAGTGAGACACCACTACCCCCCCACCCCCATCCCATCCGTCCACTGCCATCTTTGCCTGTGGCGTTCATGGCCTGCCTTTGAATTTCAATCAGCCAGGGATACATTGTGATGTTTATTACAGGGGGATGGTCCCAAAAATGGTGTTTGCAGTTTGTAGTCACCGGTTGTGCGTGTGTCAATCAGATATTCAGCATGACCAATAAGGCAGCCCAGCGGAGGCTGGTTGGCGCGTTCTCAGGGGGCTCGGGGCTCTAAGTGCTGCCCTACAGGAGAACACAGGCAGTACAATCAATAACAGGCTTCTGGAGACTGCTGGGCTGCTCCCTCCCTCTCCATTCATCAGCCCTGTTTGATGCAGGCTTCATCACTCTCTGTCGACCCCCCAACACCTCTTTCTGGGTAATTGTATTCGATTCGTCATGGTGGCGTGTTTATGTTGCCCGCCCCGGCTGGTAGGGGACTAAAGGGCTGCTCTCCCTCTACATATAATTCTATACATCAATAAATTTAGCATCATTACCTTGACATTTATTTCATTATGACATTGAGGTGTTTGTGGCTTAATGGCCTTTCGGGCTTTGAGTTCTCGTTGACCCATAACTCCTCCTACCATGTTGCATTCATGCAGTAACACAGAAATATCTGTTGTTGTATATAGATATCTGATGTATTTTTATACCATTTTACTAAAAAAAAGTTATTGAAATGTAGTTTTAGTTTTAACCAAACCATAGCCTTCTTTTTAATGTAAATGCTAGCACAGTAGAGTAAGGAATAGGGGTGTTTGTGGTTAGCTGATTAATTGTCACTTAGGGCATCCTTGATTAATTTTTTTTTATTAACAATTAATCGTTAAGCTGTAGAGAGCACATAAATGGTTTCAAAACAGGCAAGAAGTGTTTCTGTAGCTCGAAAAGATGCGTAAAAAGAAAGCCGTCATCTGCTTTAATATAGGGCTTTAAAGTTAAACATCAAATTAAGACTTTTTCTGAAAATATAAAAGGCTATCATAGGCCTATTGCCTAACAACTATGGTTTAAGAAAATGTACAAAATGTGCACACCTAAACAATTTTAGGTTTGGATGGCTTATAGTTTTATTTACCATTGTGTATCTTTAGAAAACACCACACTGGTTATGTTCAGAGATGAAAACATTCATTAAATTCAACTGCTATAAATATATAGCAGGTTTTCCTTTTTTTTTTTTTTTTGCTTAAGTCTGTTTATCTAGTCTACCTCAGTTCTGATCAAATCGACAAAATTTGAAAGATTTTACTACTACTAATATATATATATATTTTTTTTTTCCCACATTAGTGACCTTGCCTATGAAAGTGGTAATTAAAAAGTTAAAATCCTTCAAAAATCTTTTGTTTGCAGGTAGATTAACAGATTTAGGCAAAAAAGATGAAAAAATAGAACTTTTTTTTTTTTTTTTTTTTTTTTTTTCAAAAAATTCTTAAAATTGTCACCAAAAATCCCTCAATTATCTGAAGTGCAGTGGAAGTTCTGGCCAATTAAGAGAAAAAACTGAAACCTAGTGGATGAAAACCTTCCCAACAGTACATGTGTGAGTTAAATGCCTGCATATATATCCGTAATAGTTCACATTGGGAGAAAAACAAAACACACGTTCCACCTTTTGATGAATGGTTTTAAGCAGCATGCAGGGCGATAAAAGCCCCACTGCAGGAGGCTTTGGTTGTTGAGTGAAAGTGGCCAAATCTGACACTGCAGTTCTGTACATCACAGCCACAGTGAAGTGTACTTGAAAGTCATGCCATTTGTGCTCGCCAGAATATGCAGCCGAATGTGTTGAATGTTCAGTATTTAATAAGCACCTCAGAAATGGCCCTGAAAGCATGCACAAGGAGAGTTTGTCTAAAAGCATCTGAATGGGAAGACGGGCAGTATCACTATCTTATAATTATAATTGTAGACTAATGGAAATATTTAGACATGAAGAAATCTCAGTTATGCTTCAGCTCTTCTCACTTCAGTTTGATGAAATTCTCTTGTTAGCTAATTAGCTCACATTGCTCTGGCATTAGGCTTTTATGTGCAACCTGTGGCTAATCTCCAGCCAATAGCTTGTTTGTTAATGTTGTGGAAATCCTCTATGAGAACAGGAAGCGTGTGGAATAAGGGTTTTAGGAGGCTTTGTCGACAGCGGTACAACCTTGACGGCCACATTAGATCTTTCTCCACACACCAAACTGGCATTAATAATGGATACAGCTTTCTGGCTCTTTTGCTTCCCCCTCCCCTCCCCCAGGCGTCTTCTCTCCGCGTGCCCCCCCCATTTCCTACCTCTCCCTTCCCCCGCCGCATCAGCTGTGGCAGGTGTGCATACATCATGGCGGCGCTGGCCACACAGCCCGCGGCACCCAAACATTCACCACACACATCCACCTGCACCGCTATAGGGACGCCCGGGCTACAGCGGTGTTTTTATTCACAGAGGGGAAACTGCAAGCGAGTGCTGTTTTCCATTACAGACGCCCAAAGACAAGGACAAATGAATGACGAGTTGGAGGTTGAGTGGAGATTAAACCGGCGAGCTTACAAGCTGCTGTTGACAACACGCATCTCCAAAGGGTCTGTGAAAATAGTTGTTTTACTTCTCATTTGCCAAACATATTCACAGCTCACACACAACGCCTAACCCAGCAGCATTCTAGGCACTGAATCTACACAAGAGTGCACAAGATGAGAAAAACTTACATAGTATTGTCCCATTTTTATGCATTAATCTTCTACCACTTTTTTGACTGAAGCCTATTTCACCTATACAGTTACCTCCACTAATATATATTCATTTATTTGACTTTACTTAACCAGGAAAGTCCTACTGAGATCCAGAATCTCTTTTACAGGAGGGTCCTGTACATATTTTTGGTGATAGGGGAAGCCAGAGCACCCGGAGGAAACCTGAAGGGTGCTGTACATGAATGTATGGATGGTGGGAGGAAGCCGGATTTCCCAAAAAGCACCCACCATGACAAAAAATCCAATCTTGTTAAGGCAAGAATGCACTCCCCTTGTGTCATACTAAAAAAAGCCACTAAAGACCCTTTTAGTGTTGGATGTTAAAAGAGGATAATACATTTTTAATGGAGAAATTAGCGTTAGTCCCCAAGGATTGCCAAATTATGAATAAACAATATGATTTTGGAAACTGACAACCAACCGACCGCCTGAAAGTAATATCAGAGCCTGGTTGGAAAACATTAGCGAGTGTATCAACGTTTAGCTGTTTTTTTAAATGTAGCAATTAGTGTCTGTGATCAGCATATAAGCCAAAGGCTATACAGTTTACATTTCCTAGCTTTAATGGTATCAGTACCAGTATCGGGTATCGGTACCGATACCATGTCCAAGTACTCGTATTCATAAAAGTGGGCCGATACCAACAATCGATACCACTTTACAGCGCTGTCACATGACATTCCTCTCTCAGCTGAGAAGTGAGAACGAGTGGAAGGATTTCAAAGTGAACTGTATGGAGATAAAAGCAAAGCTGACTCTACATTCTGCTCAACCAGACTTATCCCAAATCATATGTGAGTCCTGAAACTTAAGCAGTTGTCCTTTTGTTGTCCTAGTTGCCCCGAAAATTATATAAGCGTGGAGTCTGAAGCAGTTGTTGTCTGATAAAACATAAGAAGTATCGTTATCGTTGCTAATTGTGTTAGCTGCTGTATGTCTTGGCGAATCTCCGCTAGTTATGCGCAGATGCTCAATCTGTCTTTAAAATGATTTTAGCGACTGAATAGAGGAGAATCTAAGCTTTATAATGAGGTATAACATGTCCATGTTGAGCACATTTTAGCCATGGTTAGCTGTGTTCAAACCACTCTGATGTAAAAATAACTTAGCATCGCAGAGCGGGGATAGACGGCAAAAGGACACGGTATGGGATGAATGAGATACAGTAGTGTGTCTGTATAAACTATAAAGTAACCCCTAAGTACTCGTATCGGTACTCTGTATTGGCAAGTACTCAAATAGAAGTACTCGTACTTGTATCGGTTTGAAAAAAAGTGGTATCGGTGCATCCCTATTTAATGGTTTAAGTAGTTACAGAAATATGGCAGATTGCAATAGTTTGTCATTATATGCTCAGATTGAATCCGTGAATTACCATAAACCCTACTTTAGTTAACTTGAGCAACTATAGCTGACAGTCAGATCTGGGTCATTTTAATTCAGATTAAATGTTAATATATAATCAACCATTCATTCCTGCTGTCTAAAAATGAATGTCTAAATAATATTTTTTATTTTGTACCCTTGTAAAATGAACAGGATAAAAAGCTACTCTCAGTACCAATGCTTATGCAACTTATTTGAACATCTCACTCGTATAAGGGTGTATACCTATTATAAAGTACAGTATAGATTAGGGCTGGGCGATAAATCGAATTAATTCGATTGATTTGCGTTTTTAATTTTGGTCGATGTCAAGAATAGCCAAATCGTAAAATCGATTTAGTGGAAATTAGCACCAAACTGTTTCCTGTGTTATGGCTAATATTGCTGCTAGCGCCAGAAGAGCTTAAATAGTGACTGTGGAGACTCTGCAGACTCTAAAAACACTGATAATCACAGAGAAAGGAGTCATTTTACCTCTGTAATGTCCCGGTTTGGTTGTGGCAGCACTGTGGCCAAAACAAACCGCTTGGTGCTATTTGCAGGCAGCAGCCTGTATGTATGCTAGTTAGCCACATCTCTGCTTAGCGTCTTTGTACAGGCCTCTATGGTGTATAATGGTGTATAAATTATAATAGACCTGGTCTCTAGAAGCAGAGAGGGCTAACACTAAAATACATTTATGTCATTATTAGAGTAATGCACTTCTGCCTTGCTGTAGCCCAGCTAAAATAATAATAATAAAAAAAATGCAATACTCTAATCTAAAAATAATAAACCTACATTTAAATAGCCTTTTTATGCCAACAAGAGAAAAAATTGATTCAAATTGTAAATCGGCTGAGAAATGGAAATAAAAAAAAAAAAACGGAGATTTTATTTTTTAGCTATTTCGCCCAGCCCTGGTATAGATTTATGTAGAAGTGAAAGTAAAACTGTCTGATTCTAGTTGCAAAAGACCATGCACTGGTGCATTAGCATTTCAGACCCTAAATCTACCCAAACTAGACAGATGCGTTGCTGTGGTTCAGTGTATACTTCTTAGATGTCACTGAATCCTCCGTTTGCACACGCCCCAAATTAGAGGGGCGTGTCACCAGGATCATTTGTCTTCTTCAGTGCTGCGGCGTTTGAGAGGCTAGGCCTATAACAGAATACTAATTTATCATATTTTCAAACAGCAGTGCTATATGGATGCCTATAGCGCTTGGTCGTCCATCAGTCCACCTCTGTAAAATGAATTAAAGTGCAGCCCAGAGCCGTGTAGAACAAGAGATTTGCAGAGCAGCGCTGAGATCCATAATGGGTCTGTTTCTGTATTGAACATAAAGACTTAGAAAAGCGAAGCACATGTCGTGGGATTAATACATTAGACGGAAAATAGCTGCCACGTTGAATGCTTCTTTACGAAGTGCACATACATGTGATGGCGCTAATCACGTGCCTGGGCTGAACAGGGATGAGATCAACATAAACAAAGCATTTGACAGTCTGGCTAATGCCCCATAATCCCCTCAGCATGTCAAATGAAATGTATATGGAAGAAATGGCTACACCGTAGTCTTCCCCTGCTGCACTTAATCTCTCTGGAGTCTCTTTTGGGTTCAAAAAATCCTCTTGTCTGGATACTGACACTGATTTATTAAGGTGCTTTATGGCACACAGTAAATGGCTGAACTTTTTATTTTGGCTGTTACTCACTAATGGCCTGTGCCTTGGTGTGAGTATTTCTCTTCTAATGTCTTTATACTAGTTGCATTTAACAGAGTCAGTGATCAACCAAAAGCCTGCTATGTATACTTATTTGTTGGTGATTGTTTTTTTTTCCAAACACCAGAGCTAATTGTAAGACTAAACTATGGCTAAACAAGTCTAAATTATGACATTTGTGTAGATGCACTGGATTTAAAAGTCCTCTATTATGATTTTTTTTTTTTAGCTTTTAATGTTATGTCCACCTTAGAAATGCATGTATGCATGTTGAGTAATGCTGTATGTTGAGACTGTCCCCTTCTCAAGAGCTGAAAACGCTCGTGTCTCACAGCTCTACATAGACACGTGAAACCAGGAAGTGCTCCTGGACACTTCTGAACACCATCACTAGACTCATTCTGATAATTTCAGAGCTTAAATTGTGAAGTAGTTCATATATTTTTTTTGTTAGCATCCTGTTAGTAATAACAGCTGGCTAATTAGCCATTTTCTGTTGCCAACAAGCACCTAATCCAAGTGTTCTCTGCAAAATGAAAGTAACAGCTCCTCGAAAGAAGTGTATACATTATTTAAAGTTATAAAACGTGAATTACTAATGCAAAGGTGTTCAAAACCATTTTAAAACGCTTGAAAAAAGCTACTTTAAGGCTCTGATGAGTTAATTATTTTGACAAGCAGAGAGTAGTGACATGGAAGACCATGATGTTTGGCAATAACTGCCCTCGGAACTATTGTGACACAAATACATTTCCATTAGTCTATAAGCATTTGTTCAAAAAGAACAATAACAAAAAAGTAAATCAATGTGCAAAAAGAAATTGGGTTGAGGGTTTCCCTGCTAACCGGGGGGTTGGCATTTCAAACCTCTCTCGAAGCGCATACTTCCATTGTGTCCCTGTGCTAGACACGTCACCCACATTGCCTACTTTAATCACAGTGTGTGGCTGGTTTTTGACAGGAAGGGCATTTGGCGTAAAAACCTGCCAAATCACTGTGCGACTGATTCACTCTGACAACCCCTAATGAAAAAGAGAGCAGCTGAACATTAAAGAAAAAAAACAACTTAAATTAGGCTAAAAATATTACAACCAGCCTGTTTTTGTGCATTTTGAAATGTAAGTGGTAGGAGGCATTCACCCATTCTCTATCAGATCTTCTTGTGGCAGACAGATGTTTGCTTTCAGAGACACCACAAACACATCAAACCCTGAAGTGTACAAACCTTGGCCTGTCTGAATGCCCCGCCACACACTATCACGGTCAAACCAGAGCACAATAAAGCCATAAAAATCAATAGAAACAAGGAGCGGAATGGGCCCCTGCTGACAGATTAAGGACAGGTTACAAGTCACACAGAGGAGAATCATATTTCTGACCACGTCTATAGGATTATCTGTCATTAACTGCATACATGCCCTCTTCTATGTTTGGGAATTAATGCAGAGCCATACAGAACTCTATTTTAATGGCTTCAGGTCCAGGACTCTATTAACCATCTGGCCAAATGTCAGTGTATCTGCGACTGCACCATCGATGTGAAGATGAACAAACAGTCTCTTGGTTCCTATTGAATCATGCCTGACCTTTCTCCACTGAGGTTCGCGTAACGTTGCTGTATCTGATATATTAACACATCTGTCTATGGGGCAGTGAGGAACACCACAGCCCGTTTTAACACTAGTTTGTCAGAGAGAAGGGAGGAGGATCTCTCTGCACGCGGCATTGAAGCTTCAGAAGCCTGAACGGAGTGCTGCCCATCGGAATTTGTTTTCCCTTTCCCCCCCGGGAGCCGCTTCCCCCTCCCCGCCTGGGGCAATCTGTCTTTCTGTCATCCTATTGATCTGCTCCCCCTGCTCATTAATATGGGGAAGAGGCCACTGAGTCCGAGACGGGAGATTGGAGACTGTTCGACATTGAGAAGGTGTGTAAAATAGAAGAAGGGGATGATTCATCTAGGACTATATTTCTCTGGAATGCCTTCTTCCACCTTTGTCTGGCATAGACTTGTATGAAACTAACCAGCATTGCAATATGAGAGTGTAAATAAAACCATCAGTCTGGAGACGTTTGGCCTTGTGCACATAGATGACAACATTTTTTCAAAAGGACAGCACAGAAACGAGGAACTGTAATCTCCAAGTGTCAAGTGGTCCAGCTTAGAATGTTTTTTGTGAATGTCAACACTCTCACAGTCGGTTCGCTATCTGAGAGCAGCAGCTCCAGATATGTTCAGATTCGTTTGTTGGCTGAGAATGAAACCTTGGGAAGTGTATATGTGTTTATTACCATGCAAAGCTTTATTTTAATTTGCACTTCATTTCCATTCATATTGAGTTTGTTGTGTGCCATATGCTGCCCGCCGTTGTCATGGGATACCATCCGCAGTCATTTCCTTTTTGAAGGCAGCTGAGCACCTTCATCCATGTTTTTGTTTTAAGTGATGAGATAAGAAGGGCAAAGCCCCCCCCCCCCACTCCGGCTCTGGTAAATGTTGGATCAAATCATGACCCAAGTATTGCCCACTGTCACGTTTCAGTTTAGTGATGTTTGCAAACATACAATTCATGTGGTATGATGGTGTTTTTAATTGATTTGGTCAGTCTTGGGTATATAGGAATCATTCATCCTCCTTCCTCTTATTGCTTTTTTTTTACTGGAGTCATTTTCAAGGGTGAAAGCATGTCAGTTATTAGCATATCACACACAGTTAGAGGACATGTTGATATACTATACACACAATCACCGCACCCCAAGACCTCTACCACCCCCCCAAGCCTTGACCCTGTGGTACATTTCAATATCAAACAGAAATAAATGTAGTTTAATAATAAAAAAGATAAGTTAACCTGTCAAAAACATTTTAATGTAGCTTTTGCTACATATTTTTTGTTTTGGCAGGGCTCATTTGTGAGGCCCATTGTTCCAAGGATGCTATGTCCAAGAAATTTAGAATCCATCTTTGCAGGTTCACAGACTGTGGTGTCTTCAATCTGCAGGCTAAGAGCCGTTTTGCTGCAGTTATGCCAGCAAACACTATGCAACTTTCTAAAATATTAAGGTTTAAAGTGGAACTGTCAGAGTAGAATTTTTCTCGAGAACATGTTATAGGTAAATAAATGCATAAAGATCCTTATGTATTCAGATCACAAAGTGTGCAGTTAGTTGAGGATGTTAATGTTAGAGTTGGTGGGTGGCTGGTGCTTATCTAGGGTTGCAAAGTTACTGGAATTTTCAAAGTTGGAAATTTTCTATGGGAATTAATGGTAACAAAATGGAAATTTACATAATTAAAGTTTGTCCCTTTTAATATGAGAAATACACAAAAAACTACCAGATTTAAAGCAAATCCACCTGTCATGAGAGAGAACTAGTGACTATGCAGTTATTACAACCATGTCTGACCATCTGGGTCTTGACTAGGGCTAAGTTCTACACAGTTTGGCAAGGTACTGAACCAAGCAGGGACTGTGGAAAGAGGATAGAGCCATGCCAACACATATCTGCATCCACCTGATGGAAAGGACAATCATCCTCCAAATCCACCATTATCAGTGACATCTGAGCGCAACTGGTTATTTTTTAGGAACACGCACATGCACATACACACAAAAGTCAGCAACAGGCTCACAAATGCAAGAGTGGAAAAAGTGGTGCCCATCCAGAAAACCTCAGACCTAACAAATAAGCATCCTCAGAAGAAGCACGGACGCTGGCTCTGAAGAAGCGTTTGTTGATGAAGCGCAGATGGTGGATGAAGATTAGGCCTAGGGTGAAGTCTCTGAGATCTGAAAAGGTTCAGCAACAGTGCAAAACTTGCAGAATCTTGGCTCGAGAAACTTAACAGGCTCTTGTTTTAAATGTCGAACGGGCCTTTTTGGAGGAAGGAATTCGCACATTTTACTCAACATACACACATTTCCAAAATTTCCCAGCTTAACTTTCTATGGAAGGTTTCCAGAAATTTCCCTGAAATATTCCACCCCTTTGCAACCACGTGACTATCCCAGGAAGTTAGGGGCTGAGGCAGGGTACACACTGGACATTGGCCAGTTAGTCGCAGGGGCAGTTTAGAGTCACCAATTCATCTATACATGCATGTCTTTTGACCAGAGTTAAATACAGTATCACAGTTTAAGCTTTCACTTCTTTACCATAGTGACTTTTATTGACTTTTAAATGTCCAGGAAACAAAAGCACAATCAAGTACTTTTGCAGAATGAATGTAATGTTTATCCTGTGTTCCCTCTTTTATTTGCTTTACAAGGGACAGTCAGGCAGATTTGTGTTCTTCGTCCCATTGAGCCTCTGCTGAACTTGTTAGTAGTCAGGCCCATTGTGAGGTGCCAGGGAAAGTGTCCATTAATAACCACTATGCCTAGTCAAGTGGCACAGAAAGCAAGGGGGTCAGGCCTGCCTTCCAATCATTATACCCAGCCACTTCCCGGGAAAAGGCCCCCAGCCACTCAGCTACAGGTCGCCATGGAGACCCGAGACGAGAGCTCGGAGCGGGTGGTGGGGGCTGGAGAGCGGCACAGACAACCATTAGCAGCCCATTCCATGGTAATTAATGCTCATCCCAACAGGCTGGGAATCAGCACAGCAGACTCTCCGACCAAATGTCACAGCGGCAAGACAGTAGGACAAGTGCTCGGAGGAGATGACAGGAGCTTTAATATGCTTTAAAAATATGGATGTGGTATTTAGGAAAGCCATAATATAAAACAGTACTAATTGCACAGATGCAAGGGGGTGCATGTAGTGTAGTACCTGTTATTTATCTCTGGTAGTGATGAGCAGACTGTCTTCACTCACTCAACACCTTAGACTGGTGTCTGTCTGGACACCGCTTGCTAAGATAATAACTCATCTAATCAAGTTATGAGCACTGTTCACACGTGTATATGAAGCTCACATTATTGGTTTGTAATCAAATCTGAGGTCTGCTGGTCTGCAGGGCATTTTAAGCCTGCCAGCCAATCAGCTCTCCTCCTAGGCTTTGAAGTGGCCACAGACCAAACTCCGAGTCCTCCCCTCACTCTCTCACTCCTGCACAGACAAAACACAAAGGCAATTCTGTGGGCAAATACACGGCAAACAAACGGCACGTAGATGCCCTGTCTGAGCATGCTCATTGTATGCACACACACCACAGCAGAACAATGAGTGGCACACAGACAAAGACTGTTGCCACATCATTCAGTTAGTGGCTACTGCTCAGCCTGACGAGCTCCAGTGTCTATCACTGAGCAGCAATTACATACTACACTGTCCCAGGCAAATACAGGATCTGCCTAATATTTCATATATATACATCCACATGCTTTAGTAACAGCTTTGTTTGTGTTTTATAGATTCATAACTCAAGGAACAGGAATGATTTAAACAAAGCCCAAGCCTTGAATATGTGTGTATGTGTTCTGCTAGTGGGCAGCATAATTAAAGTGTCTTTCATAATTCACTGTCATGAAATGGACTTTTTGGCTAATCAGACAGTCACATTCAGGCTTTCCAATGTTAAGGGTTTAAACACATAGTCCTTGTTAAATTGGGTTGCATCTTGAGTCTGTCCATTGTTACCTCAGACAGGCCTCATGCACAGGTGCTGTCAGTGATCCACAAGGAGCCTGTGGTGCTTGTAGACATTCCTGCTGAGGAGGCATTATCCTGTGTGGCACGGCGGCACATTCTAGCATGTCTGTCACCCACCGGCGCTATCAGCACCCAGCCTCACAGGCACACATCTCCACTGTCCCATCCTAATCCGTCTCCCTCCTTCCATCGCTGCTGTTTGCCCCCACCCCCATCATATCTAAGACATATGAAGAAGCCACCACACACTCACACAAACAGACGAGCCTTATCAGTGGCCGCTGGCGTCAGAGCTTCAATTCATTTAGTCATTAACTCAATCCCATTACGCCTCTGCTCCGGCAGCGCCATGAAGACGCGCACACCACCAACACACATGTACAGTGTTTGGAACAACATTTACATTCTACTGATAAAGCTGACCCTCTGAGCCATAATCATGATCTGTGCCCTCTGCTCTTGCTGTTCTGCCTCCAGAGGTGGACTCACGGAGAGCACATCATGGCTGAAACAAGAGAGGCTGTTTTTGTGTGATAAAAAACACGTGCCGTTAGTTGCCCTTTCACATCGTCCCATCTCTATGAAGTTTCTTGCTCTTGCTTGAGGTTCTGGAGACGGATAATGTTGGTAGTCTCTTTACAGCCAAGCAGCTAAATGTCTTTAATGGAAAGTGCTGATCATGTAAACAAGAATTGGCAGCATTGTGCAGCCCATAGACTATTTACAGGTTTAGTACTTGTAAACTTTATTTTTTGCCGAACCATGTGACTAGCCTCTGCAGATGGGACGAGACAATGGTTTGTAAAAAATAGTTGGCGGATCTAACACTATAGCTTGTATAGTATAACAGATAGCCTATGTTAATGTGTTCCTCCTCCTGGGCAATTCGTCGACCAGCACTGACCGGTTTATTAGACTTGTTTTTTTTGTCTCTCCTTGAGTCTTTGAGTTGAATAGAGCTTTCCCTCCTGCTGCTCTTCCTCAGCCCTCTGAAACAGTCTCTTTTTTTGTGCACATCGATCAGTCCCAGAGCAGGCTGTGGACACAGACAAAGAAACCTGACCTCATTTCTAACCAAAATGTTGACTTTTTCAGTGTGGGAGAAAGTGATCCCGTCTTGAGGATAGCAAGGACAAACTTCACTTCCGCAGTCGTTCTCTCACCCCGAGTTCCAATTGAACACTGCAGTTTGTTGTTTCAGTGACTAATTGATTTTTCACTGCCATTCTTATACTCAGAGCTTCACTTGGTTGCTTCTTCTGTTCTGCATAGCTTTTCTTTTCCTTGCCTCCCAGCAAATAAAAAAAGCTTGCTATGCATTTAGGGTTAGCCGAGAGAATGCTGAAAATATAGAAGGTGTGTTGATTAGTGGCAATGACCTAGCATGGCGTCTGTACATTAACTTGCAGTTATTATGATCTTTTTTAAAGGTGTAAATGACCAGAGCCACACTTTATCTTTTCTCTCACTATCAGCAAGTGCAGTATCCATATCCCAAAGAACTTGCAGTGATGTTATGGGATTAATAAAAAGCTCTCAAGCAGTGTAAGTAGAACCTAGTGCAGTTTTTAAACTTATTCAGCCCTTTTCCTTTCAATTTCCTTTCCATTTATAGTTATCACAATATTTCACTAGTTACACCTTTTTCTCATATTGTGCAATCCTACAGCAATGATAGACAAAGCCAGCCATTCATGTCCTATGTAAACTTGCATGCAGCGATAACAAGCAGTACAAAATTGTGATTCAAGTGTAGTTTAGAGTTGAACTGATGAAGCATAAAGTTGGCTAACTTTATGTAACATTGACTAACTTTTTGCAAATACGAGCAGCATAGTGAAGTGACTGCCAATGATGTAACAATATTAGATCGCCACTCAAGAGCAATTGGTTGCAGCACAAAAGTCACGTCTTAAATCTCTCGTCTAGTGACATGAATAGAGCGTACTGAGCTTAGAAAAGAGTTTGTCATTTTTGGTGTGAGTCCATTCTGATGCTTTATTATAAACGCAGCGGTTAAAAAAATCTTTACCTGGCCTTAGCCCCCTGCTTCAAGCTCTAATGTCATTTTGTCTATTGTATTGGCAAATTCATTCATATTCCTTCAATGGAGAGAATATGTAAGATGTGTTATTACTGCACAGTGCTGGAACTCACTTGTTGTTGGTCTCACATTGACGCCCTGTTGCCTCAGCCGCACTGCTTTGTCTGTCACAGTACATGTTTACATTAGTCTGTGTGTTTTAGTTGGTGCACCCCCTTCTTCTGCCACCCTAATTCTGTCTGTGTCTGTCCTCCACACCCTTGCCCAGGGGGCTCCATAAATATCATTTCATCCTGCCGAGCCACTGACACGCTGCAAAGGGCCCGGGATAAATAATTCAGTCTCTGGGAGCAGGCCGGGCGGACGCTCCTGCTCAGGGATTCAGTGTTAGTGTAGTGGGCTGTGTGGGGCTGGGGGAGGTGTGGAAAAAGACTGATGCACATAGAATGAACATATACTGTACACCAGGACACACACTGTTGACTTACAGCATCCAAATGGTGCAAGAGATGCACAAGGCTGCATCAGTCCTGAAATATTGATCCGCTCCATACTAGCTGATGGTCAAGAAAACTCAAGTCTCTTTGTCACTCCTCATTGATTCTCTGTCCTCTCATCCTGTACAGGCAGTAGCCCATCCAGATCAGAAATGTGCCCAGAATCTGCACCTCCGCTCTGAACACATCTCCTCTTTTGATGGCATTTACAGCATAGTACATTACTTTTATCTTGGGGAATATGCACACTCTGTCTCATGGTCTTTTGAAGCACACTCACTCATTAATTCATTATGTTTCAATGAATCAGTGTTGAACTGCAGTATAGTGCAAATTTATTTAACATTGACTCTTGTATATTCAATATATCTGTATAAAGAGCATCTAGCATCAAGCATTGAAATCAGTGCAGTCAGAAAATAGTACACAGTTGGTACACAGCAAATTCCGGTGTGTTAATTTAACACCTAGGGAGTTATTTTCAGCACTTTTAAATCTTGTATATGATCCACACTAAATAGTGTTAATACAACACTTTTAAAAATGTCAGAGGGTTTACACTGTGACAGAGTTGGAGTAGCATGAGTTACACCATTTAGTGTTGAATTAACACTAGTGTGAAATGTTGAAAATGTATTATATTTACTATAAAGTGTTATAGTAGTGTGAGTGTTAAATGTTATCACTATTATAGTGTGTATTTTATCACTTATGTATTTAATTTGGGAACAGTGTATTTCAGTTCATTTCTATGACAAGACATTCAGACAAACTTTACTTTTTAAATAAACATTTATTTCCAACTGCACTTACACATTACATTTTGCTAGTGCCAACTGAGCCTCATACACACTGGAGAAGCTGCTCTTAGAACATTTTGTACAGGCTTAACAATATTATTTTATTGGCAAATACTGAAAATTATTTATGACCGCACCAAATTCAGCACAGCATTGCAGCTACTGTAGCTAGCATCTTTGTGTTTTGCAAGTTATTGAACTAGCATCACGTTGGTAAAATGTTTATTTATTTTTTCTACTTTTGAGCCTTTTAAAAATCAGGATAATTCCTTTTTAAAAGACATGGATATGGCAAATATTTTTTCTTAGCTAGGTCTTGATGTAAGCTAACTTACAAACCCCAAGAATATTGTCTCTCTGGATAAAAAAAACCCCTCCAGTACATGAAATGTCACAAAATGCAGTATTGTGTGATTTACTCACCAGAAGATGCTCAGTAGAGTGGAGCTGCTTTGCTGTGTGCTCCATAGTCCTCCTTTCCTTCCAGTTCAGGCAAACTCCTACCATGTCAGAGTTGTTATTCTGCACCAGTGCTGAATTTGAATTTTACCTAATGCTATGTTCACACCGAACACGTTTGAGGCATCTGGAGCATCTATGTAAATGCACATCTAGACATCCTGCGTCGCGAATCAACTGTCCAGCGCACCGCGAATTCGGCATTGACGCACAAATGGCGCGACGCAAATTGAGCATTGATGCATCTGACGCACGAATCGAGCATCTACGCCTGAAACGCCCAAGTTAAAAAAATCTGAACTTTAGTGATTATTCGCGGCGCATTAACCAATCAGGATCTTGCTCTTGAAGAGATGTGGGAGGACGTAGGAAGTGGAGATCCTTCAAAACCATCACGGTGAACTTATCAAGGTTTCCGTGCGAACCTGGAGCTAAAATTAAGCTACAGCCTACAGCTGCTTTAATAAAGACAGCAGTCAAAAAGATGAGATCTAAAGAGGAGCTTAACTTTACCACGTGCTGAGATGAACTTGTTGGATTAGCAGTTATTGCACTCTGCACAACAACAAGGAAAACAGAGCCTGTGTACAAAGTGCTAGCCTAGCCTATACCCAGCTAAAACCTCTAGAGAGCGCTATTGTACAAGAAATAACTTCCACCCAGCCTCAGCTCTGCTGCTGGGGTTAAGTGCCTAAAAACAGCAATGTTGTCCTGGCGAGTGGCCGCGCACCGACATGGGACAACAGGTGAGAACAGGACAGAATTAGCCCTGAAACAGCGGCAATTTTCCTGACAAAGACTCCTCCCATGATGCAAATTTGCATCTGAACTCACTTTGTTTAGACGTGCAACTGAAGCGCCTGACTTCAAACTTTTCAAGTGTCCGTCTAGACGTGAATGACGCAAATTTCACGCATGATTCACGTTCAGTGTGAACGCAGAAAAATTATTCACTCTAGTCTACACTCAATTCAACTTCAATGCCAACTCTTTTTGGCGAGTCACACTCTAAGTGTAGAATTAAATCCAAAAAGTGTTGTAATAACTCAGGCGAAACTACACTACTCAAAACTACACCAACACTGTGATTTTAACACAGCTGAATTTGCTGTGTATCTTATATATATTTGATTATCAATTGAATAGGGATATAACGATATCCGGATCTTATGGTATGGTATTATGAAGGTATTAGCCTCATGGCATGATATTCATTTTGATTGTGGAGAGGCTCACAGTATTGGAAGCTTACATTATTGCAGTAATGCTCATGATGACAATATTTATTACATAAAATACCCTGCCAGACCCTTGGTGCAATAATTATCTTCATATTTGTTTTATATGCTCTAAATTGCTGATAACTTAGTTTTGATTTAATCACATTAGTTTTGTCTGACAACAAAAAGCTTTAAACAGCAGATCAAACGTCTCTCAGACAGCATCAGTAGTCAGCAAATACAGAGGGCAGTGTTCACTGTTTGCTTTTATCCTACAAACTCCTGCTCACACCCCATCTTCTGCTGAACACTGTGGAGTTAGTTTATACAGTTTTCAGCGTGAGTTCGGCATACAGTCCGCTCCTCTGAGAACTAACAGAGCCTATGGAGACTGGGAGAGAGGGAAAATTAATGAGCAGTGCCGTGGGTATACACACAACCTGACCATAGTTTATTAATGGTTACTTTTAGTGTATTATCAAATAACCTGTTGAATCTTCTGCTACATAAGTCAGCTGTAATTCTAGATATCTGCTGATTTACCTTGCTATAGCTACTAAAAACACCAATCCCCACCATGTTGACTGAGCTTAATTGGAGCAAATTATCATGGTCTGTGTTGTTCTCATTGCTTTTTACCATGCCGCTGCAAAAAAAAAAAAAAAAAAAAAAAAAAAAGTGTTTTTGCTTGGGGAGCCTTTCATTTGATCCTGTTTGAGCTGATATAGAGAGATTTTTGATATGATACTGTGGCAATGCCAATACAATAGCATCCCTATGACTGAACAATGCAAAACAAGGTGTCCAACTCAGGATATTAAACATTTAGTGCCAATCAGATGTTTTCCTGCCAGTTCCTACAGATGGAATGTATGCTGGTGGAAAAATAAAAGAGCTAGAGAAGTGATAGTTTACCTTTAATTGTGGAAACTCTACCCTACTGGTCCAAGGTCTGTGATTTAATGGATTTGATTAGTCTTTAGGGACAGTTTAAGCTCTGGATTGAATTGCATCTTGGCATTAGTTTATCACTTGTTTCAATAAAATGGTCTGCTACCACATGGGTTTCCAACATCTCCAGAGGCAGTACAGTGACGTCTAGATTTCCTACATTAGTGCTTCTAGTTCTAACCCAGGGGAGTGATGCAATTTCCCATTAGATCTACTGACTTGACAAATTTCCGTGACAGCTGATGCAAAATGTAGAATTCTGACATGGAGACTGTCAGTAAGAAACTCTTATTTGCAATTTTAGGGATCAGTTTGCCTTAGAATGAATGGTCTTTTCTTAAATGAGTCCTACTTTAGACCTGTTCACACAATATTCGCAGTGGCAGTAAATGGCTGTGGCAACAAGGCTTTGACAGTGGCTCCAGGAAAACAGAGGCCACTTGTACTTAGTGTCATCCTCAGCCATCCTAATGGACGCCAGGGAAGAAGAGAAAGCCCCGGATTTGATTAGCCTCGAGCTGCAGCGGCTAATTGGGCCTTCCACCAAAGCCATATTGGAATGATTTATTCATCATCAACCTCCAGTCTCCTGTAATAGGCAGGCCAACAAATAGGATGCTCCATCTTTGCTCCCCTGTCCTGCACCATTGTCTGTGACATGGCCAAGCCTAATAGGTGTGATGTTTTGTTCGCTAGGAGGATGTAGGCTGGTGTTTACAGTGATGATAATGGAGAAGCAATTTGTGAAACATGGAGGCAGCACAAGAGATAGAGACGAGACTGTCCTTCATTTATCTATTTAAAAATTTTACTCAAACTTGCTTCAGATTTTCACTTTTCAATGAGAAGGACCATGCTGATCACCCACCAAGATTAAAGCAGTACTGACTGCATCTTTTTGAAAGTGTCTGATCGCTCGATTCTTTTCCTTTTCATCTAATGCCAAACAAATTTGCTAGAACACTTTCATTTGAAACTGTTTTGGGAACGTTTGAATCTCATCTCTCAGCATCTCTCTGTGTCGGCCCAGTCTTATCCAAGAACATGTTTCACCACACCAGGCCGCAGCAGTGGGGCCACAATCACTGTCAATCTGAAGCCGAGGGGAGCCACTTATGTAGTTAAATATGCCCTTTAAAGAAGAATTTCAGCTTAGTGCATGATGGTTATGCATATGATGATTGCAGGGCTGTGAAAGGCAAGACTGACCGTTTCTTTCCTGTAAATCTCTACAAGTCGTCAGTTTAATTGAAGATTGAAAAATGAATAAATGACTGTTAGCTACTATATACTATACTATACAATACTGCTATCTATGCAAAGATCCCTGGGCTGGCCTGGATTTCTTTGTAGACTCTTGGATTATCTCCCAGTATACAGTCTGCTTCCTATCATCCAAAGACATGCATGTATACTAGGGCTGGGTATTGCCAACAACCTCAATACGATACGCATCCTGATACATTTTGAACAAAGCACAGGGTCAACAAGTTTACTAAATGGATGTTTTATATTCTGTATATTTATATTCTGTGTGTGATATAACCTAACCAACATGACAATAACAGACACTGGTACATAAAATCATACATATTTTAACAAGCTTTAGTATAACCTTATTAACTGCCTTAACTGGCAGTAATGGCTTATCTAGCCTACTTCTTGTCATGTTTTTGTGAAGAAACAAATTTATCTGCATGTTGAGCTGAGCTGTAACATCCCCAGCAGTGGAGGATACTCTCTCTGCTGCTGCACTCGTACCCTGGATGCAGTGATTATGTCAGGACAAGTTAGACATAAGAGGATGAGTAACTTTGTGCTCCCTCAGTGACACACGTTGGCTCTGTGTTGTGCTAACGTTACCTGTTGCTTGCGGCAGATTAGTATAGTGTCTAATGTGAAGATGTAGATCTGTAGAGTTGCTGCAGTAACGTTACTTCACTGCAGAACCTACAAACTGCATGAGCCATGTCTAACTCCTAATTCCTTGGTGTTTTAAATGTCCAAAATTGAAAAACCATCGTGTTCCTCCATGTTTGTTTACTGTGACGGGACGCATGCTGCTGCTGTGTGCTGCGGTGCTGCCACCTATGTCAGAAATGTGTATTGCACCTTAGGAAACAGCTTCCAAACTGCAGTTCCAGCTGTTTATAACATGTTAACGTCATTTAAACAGCTGTATCGACACAGTAGCATGTGTATTGATATGTGCATCTTGTAGAAGTATTTCATAATATATCCCCGTATCGATTTTTTTTTTTTTAAGCACAGCACTAATGTATACATGAATACAAATTACAGGGAATGTCTGTGAGACTATGGTGTCAGCCCTGTGACTAACCAGTCATTGTCCAGAGAATAGGCTCCAGCCAAACATGCTTGCTAATGGGAATAAGTAGTAAGTTGCATGAATAGAACACAGCCTGTTGCTCTTAGTAACATTGTTTCTCTTGGACCTTGAGGCCATACTCATTTTGACCACGTTAATTTGAAACACTGGTATTAGAGTGTAGTGTGGACACACTTTTGAAATTAGTAACACAGGGTCTCTTAATTGCTGCTGTTTCTTCCTTAAAAAAATAAATGTCCAATCCTCAAGTGTTGTTGGAATATACTGTGTTCATGACTAAATCAGTAATGTGCATTGTTTTGACCCGATAAATCCCTTTTTTCAGGTCTCTTTCAAATAAAAAAGCTTTAGTGTCTGTGCATATGGTTTCACTAAGTCACTTTGACTGTCACAGTGGACAGACTTCACAGATCAGTTTAACACCTAAGCAAATGAGCTTTCAACACCGTTATATTAATATGTTATTGGCCCGAGTGGAGCAGCACGTTAAATATAGGATTCTGGTGACGCGGGTGTTTCAGGGTTGTATGGAGGTGACCCTGTTACTATTCACAGGGAAACAGAACCCTGCTCCATGGCCCTGTCCGTCTGGCCAGTGGACTGTGTGTAGTGCACAGACTGGCTGCAGAGCCACAGGCTTGGCTTTTCTCATCCTGATGGCACCGTAACCTCCACAGCCGCCTCGCCCCCTCAGGCCACTGCGGAATGGACTTCAGACAAATGGCACCATTTCTGTGTCTTTCATTATCTTGTGCTGCTGTTTTCTCTCTGACCCTCTCCATCCATCTGCGACGTGGAGCTCTGCCCGCGGGCCAAATTAATGCTATTCCACAGGCTGCGACTTAATCCTCAGAAAGGATTGTTCTAAGCCTTGACAAGGTAATATGGCCTAAACAGATTGTAGTGTGGCACAATTAGACTGATACTCCAAATCTGGCACACTTTCCTTTGTTTAAATGGTTGAGTATTTTAAGATTCAAAATGATGGGTTGTCTTTCCATATCTCAACATATGTGTGCTCTTCATATCAGACTGAGTGATGAATAGCCGAGGTGCTAAGTGCTTATCAAATTGCAGATATCTTCTGCCATTACATCATGGAAAGGTGCCATCTTCACAGTTGTCGCTGCCAAGTTTAAAAATACTTTAGGAAACAACGTGAGGGCTTAAAGGTGTTGGTGCTAAGATACAAAATCCCCTTTTCATTTGAATTTAATGCATAAGAGGCCCTTGCTTTGACAGTGGATCTTTACACAGACAGATGCGAAGTGAACTTTTCCAACATTAACAAAGCACTCAGCTGTGGCACTGCTCCCACACTGATTACAGAGAAAGTAGGTACTTACACCAGCCATTGAACAAGATGACTAGTAGATTAGCCACAGAAAGAAGCCGGTGGAAAATGAGAAAATGAACGCTTCGACACAGAGCGTGAAATGTCCAGCTAATGTCTGCCATTTATTTATGTGTGATTAGTGTCAGCTTTTTATTCAACGGTTTTATTTGGCTCTGAACAGGCACATCCAGATGACGGCCAAATTGATTCGGAATGAGGCACAAAGGCTGGTTAATGAAACTGGTTAATTGGGTGTGTTGAGAGGTCCCATAACATGTAGGCAGTTAAAGTAAAAGCTTGCATTTTCTATTGTATTTGCATAGAACTGTTTGAATGGGACTGTTTGCAGAAGTGTTTGCATAGAACAGTATATTTACCTAAAAGCATTTAATGACAGTAATACGTGAGGGGGAAAAAAAGAAACATTAAATAGTATTTTACAGTGGCTCCAATAAGGTTATGTTTCCATTGACATTAGTTTGTTGGTTATTTCAGGGCCGTTTAAATGACAGCGTGTCTACACAAGAAGGGGGGTTTTGTTTTCTGAATATGCAAACTTTTGAAAATGCTGGAAGAGTGTTTTTGTCTCCACACTTTAAACTGGGACATAACAGCCCCATCCGGGTCCACTCAAATGATCGCAAAATATAGTAATTTTATGCCTCATACAGCCATACTTACTGCTAATATTACAGAGTTTATCTGCTCTGCCCAGGAAGACCACAGGATGTGGAAGTGAAAGTACTATGGCTTCATCTGCAGTGACCTTGTGCGCTGGGTGAACAGTGCCGTCTGCTGGCCTCATGGGCTTACTACAGATTTTCACACCTTCCATTGTTTTCTCACACCTAAAGCATATGCGTGTTGACGCAAATTGGAGACGGCATGACTGTTGCGGTTTAATGTAAATAGGGGTGTCAGGATTAACCAATTATACAATTCTTCGCGATCATAAACGTCACGGTAGGATAACTGTTTGAATTTTAGAAACCATGGTTTCACAGTACGTTTTATTTGGTGCTTTAAGGAAACAGAGCGGCTCCTCCGCGTCTCAGAGCACTGTATGCATTATCCCACCATGAGTCAGACTCAAGTTTAACTCTGCACTCGTTTTCGCCGTACACAGCGCTGCTCCTTTCGTCTTTCTCTCTTGCCTGGTACTCTCGACCGCTCCGTTACATGCTAAATATATGCGCGAATTCTGAGGTAAACTCCAGCAGAAACTGGCTGAAACGCTGGGACACTGTCCTTTGCTGGTACACAGCGCATACACGAGGGGAGGGGCTGATGACTTCTGGCGAGGCTGTGCTGTGTGGATGGAGCTATGCATGTGCTGTTATCTCACTGCTGTTTGATGCCAACAGAAAAAAAAATCTAAAAAGTATTAGTTGTAGTAATGGTCATAAAATAGCATGCCACAAACAGGGCCAACAGTTGGTACATGTTTATATGATTCCTGTAGCGAATCCATAAAATAAAGAAATAAAAGCATCTAAAGAATGGGTCAGACAGGTTTAGCAGCATTTAATAAAAAATAGAGTAAATGTGAAAATCTCATAATTGCAATATATCATCTCACAATAATCGTGACACAAAAATTTGACATCATGACATCCCTACATGTAAATGGCCTCTTAGTCTGTTGGCAAGGTCAGTGATGGGCGAAGGAAGAAATGCTTAGCTTTTGGTTTGAATCCTAGTGTTTTTGCCATTGCAAGATGGGGCCAATGTTATTTCAGCCAGGGGTCAGTGACAGAACATGTGATTAGTTTCAAATGTGGCCATGTCTGTGCTATATCGACAGTATGTGAGATGGGGACAATGCCTGTGTGAACTTCCAAATTCTTTTTTAGATTAATACAGTTAAGGCTGCTGTTGTTGTTTCTTCTTCTCCATATCTCTGCGCAAGCCATTGCACTTCGACCTGGGCTCTTGCCCGTGTGCATCTCTAGTCCCAACATGAGGTCCCACGTTGTATTTTGCCAGCACTATTGACAGCCACGATGTTCTTGGGCACCCTCTCTTTGCTGTTCCTTTTTGTTTTTGCCCATTCAGAGAACATGACTGAGCCACTGTTTACATGAAAGGCAACTGTTGTTTATTTGTTTTAAATTGATCCCCATTAGCAAGTAGTCTTTTTGGGGTCCATCACATAATGAAACAACAACATCATACAAAATTCAACAATACATACAATGGATAATTAAAAACAAATGTGGTATGAGAAACACCAATAATACCTACAAGAGAGTTGGTATAGGCACCAGAACAGACATAGAGGGTAGTGTACCTTGAAGAACAACAGCATTCAGTGTAATGTCATTGTATTATTGATCTGCCATGACACTATCAAAATGATTGGACTCACCAATGGAGTAAGACCATGATTATAGTGGCCATTACTGCTCCATCAGAATCACTTGGATGTCTTGACACTCTTGTAAAGTAATTAGCATCTTTGCCAGAATTACTGAAGGCTGCTGTTAGACTTTGCAACCTTTTTTTCCCCCTTCAGAGATTGGAGCTGAAAGTCACTGGTTGTACAGTGCCTTCCTGTTTGGACTGTCTCTTTGCTTTTTGCAGGGTGGGGGTTGCTTCCTCCCTTTCAGGTGAGGCTGGAAGTGCATTTGAAGAATCAGAGGCTTTTACATCACAGGAAATGAACGCAGGACTCCCCGACTGTGCGCTGACAAAGGAATCCATGGTGGCTGTTCTTAAACGCCCACTGGCACACACGGGCCTTGTACAAACAGTGAGGCTGCTCCCTGGGTACTGGCAGCTCTCTGAGGGGTGCATCCTCCTCACAGCTCCCCTCAGATCATCCCAGACTGGCTTTGGAGTTTTCTTATGCCCTTAAATCCCCCATCTTCAACTAACACCACTACATATGAACTCCCTCATCTTCTTTGGTCTTATGTTGTTTGCCTTTTTCGTACAGTATGTATACATTGCTGCTTTAAGATTCTATATCATTCGGTTTGGACTTAAAAGGTAAGCTCAGTTTGTGGATGTGGTTCCCTGTAGTAGCTGTGGCTGCATTCTATTAGTTTAGAGAGACAGACTGGAGCAACACCAAAGAGACTAAACTAGTGATGTAATCGGAATTGAATAACAAAATTAAAATCAAAATCAGTATACTTTTTATATTAAAATAATTGGTCAGTTGAAGCCTTGTAACAATTTTTTGTTTAGAGTCATGTTGGTTGTACAAGGTAATGTTCTAGGATTATATAAATTAATAATTAAAATAAATGCACTAGGTTTTAGAAGCATTAGAACTAAAAGTTTTAGAGCTAAATGCTAATAAACGGAGCTTTAATCAATAAGTATGAACAGTAACACCTTAACTTTACAAAATAAAACTGAACGAAGTTAGAAAAATTCATTCCTCACATGCTAAATGCATCTTGGGCAGCTTCATAAACATCAAAACTACAGCAGTCAAGCTTTCACTTATAAACTTGAACTTTAAAACGGTGGACCAACACAATTAAATACAAGTGGCGGAGGAACCCATAATATGTCTTTAATTGTCTAAAAATGCGTGAGTATGTCTCCATGCACTGTTGTTCTGTCTGTTTAGTACTGAGTGCAGTTGAATGCCTCTCCTAGCTTTGGCATATGCTGTATACATGCAGCCATAGTCCGACAATGAACCGGATTATCCAGTTGCTACCCCCCAATTGCAGTCCTGGGTTCACATTCAGTTTAAAACCCCTGTTATCAGACTATGGCAATAATTTGGTTTTCTTGACCAGCACGTAAACATAGTGCATGACACAATGCCGCTGACGTTGCTCCTATCTGCTTCTCCAAATGGCGTGTGCACTAATCGTGACCCCGAGGTATACGTTACATATCCATAATTATCTCTTTAACAAATATTGGACAACTTTTAAATTTTAACTTTTTTCCTTGGTCTCCTGTTATGCATTCCTCCACATTACATCTTGAGCTCAATAAGCAAACAAACCCACTTCCTTTTGACACCGTTGCGCTGATTTGCCGTGCTTGTCAGGTCGAATATTGAGCAACACTGTGGCCCCTGTCAACAAAAGGAAGGCCTGGAAGCCGGAGGGGAGGTGTTATTTGTGAGTGGGAAGGATTATCACCCCAAACATGCCATTCATCCTTTCTGCATTGTCTGACATGAAACCACCATGTGACATGTTCCGGTGCCAGGACGGCTCCCGAGCGGCACCCACAATACACCATTCCTGCCACGCTTTACCAAACCTGATCTGGTAATAGTGGGTATTACACGCAGGCCAAACAGATGGGTGACGAATGAGAGAAAAGAATTGATGAGTAGTGGTCTTTTTCCATGTAAAAAAAAAAAAGCCTGGTCTATAGGGCTTTGGGCATGGTGAGAGTGTGAAATTGATGAGAATAAAATGAAAACAAACACCAGTGTCCTGACTATGTATGAGGCTGCTACATGTTAAAACTAAACTGACTAGGCATACTAGTAGGGTCATAATACTAGATATAAGGCTGCACAATACTAGAGAAATATGCAATATACAAAAACTACACTTCTAATAATGCATCTTCAGTACTTAGTTACAAGGTTTTTGTGCCAGTGTCGTAATTGTGCTGGAGCCTGACGTAAGTTTTTTTTTCTTTTGTAATTATTGTGAGCCGACATTGTAATTGTGATTAAAATTTGATTAATTGTACAGCCCTACAGTGAAACTGATGCAAAACGTAAGCAACATTTAATCAGTAGCTCACTTGCACAGAACTAGACTGCTTAAAGCTTTTCCATTGGACACAGTTTAGAAAAGAGCAAATCCTTAGAAAAAGTCCACATCCAGGTAGAAAGCACATTTGAAAGAGGGTCATCCATGCTCCTCTGTTCTGATCACTCCCCGCTGAGCTGCTGTAGGACAGTGCAATCAGTGTCCCAGCAGGTGAGCTCACCCTCATTGACACAGCAGCAACAGACACCTTGCACTCACTACCACACAGCATTTCCTCACAGACGTGCCTTTTCTGAAATGTGTATTATACTTGTACAGCCACGTCGGTGTTTGTTTAGCCCCGTAATGAGATGTAAATAATCATACATGGGGAATTGGGACCTGCAGCCACAGGAGAGCGCTGAAGGGGAGTGGAGTGGGGTGGGGGGGGGGGGGGGGGGGGGACACATGTGGAGAGCCAGCACTGCCACCAAACAAAAGGATTTCACTCCAGGGAGCAGCAACAGCCATGGCGAAAGTGGCATGTCAAATCCCGGATATCACACGATTCATTCGTGGAACAAAGGGCAAGGCATGGGCATTTTCCAGACACCCCTCGCCCACTTCTGCCGGGCCGTCTGGTGTGAGCGTATGTAGCCTCGGGTACAAACAAAGTGTGTCGAAGTCTTGGCAGCCATTGTAGTCGTCATGTAGAAGGCTTGTCAGCTTCCTTACTTGTAACAGTAGCTGCGGGCTAACAGGTTGTTTTATGCAGAGCATTGGCTGTTTTTGCACTGCCTTCCTTTGAGAATGTGCGGTGAGAGAAGACAAAACGTTCAGATGATGAAATGTGAAAGCCTAGTGTAAAAAGATAACATTCTCATGCTGACATGAGCGGTGACCGCTTATTGCGCTGGAGCGTATTCACTGACAGTCAGTTGTCTGTGGTGTTGACACACAACTTAACTTGGTGTAATGTGGCAGACAGTGGTGGTAATGGCGCGAGGGGGGCCTTTGGCTTTCTGTGTCAACCGTCACCGTACATGCGTGGAAGCGGTCTGGCAGCTCAGAGCTTTGAGACCAAGTGCAGTGGCAGCCAGAGCACTGAGGGCCTGACTGTGGAACTCGGCTTTAAGCACAGTGTTAAAGTCTTCCACCAGTGGAGTCCACAGAGGCTGTCGTCTCAGTTACTACAGCACACAAGAGTGTGTCTAACGTCCTGATGGCCACAGAGACCAATGCAGTGGGTATATTTTCTGGTATACAGCAAAAGTATGTACACCCTTCTGGATTTCTTACATTTTTCTACTGGTCAGACACCATGTTTCTGATGACCAGACGCTTTATTAGACAAAGATGGCCAGGGGAAATAGAAAATACTGTTTTTAAATGAGAATTTTTTAAGGGCAAAAGCTAGCTGTGCAAAAGTAAAGAGAAAGGGTTACATGGTCAGTTCAAAGGCTTTAGGACTCCAGTAAACCATGAGCGCCCTTATCCACAAATGGAGAAGACTTGGAAGAGTGGTGAATCTTTTTAGGAGTGGCCTTAGTGCATAAACAACTCATCTAAAAGGTCCCAAAGGAGCCCAAACAACATTTAAAGAACTGTCTAACTGTCAGTTCAGGTCAGTGTCCAGGATTCTACAAGAAAGAGATGGGGCTATAATGGCATCCATGGGTGATTTCCGAGGTGAACCACAGCTTACCTAAAAGAACACAAGAGCTTGTCTCACATTTGCCCAAAGAACTTCATGATGATCTGCAAGACTTTTGTGAATATATTCTGTGGACTGACGAAACAAATGTTTAACTTTTTGGAAGGTTTGCGTCCCATTACATCTGCTGTAAAACTAACACAGCATTTCATAAAGAACACCATACCAATAGTTAAACCTAGTGGTGGTAGTGTGCTGCTATGGGAATGGGCTATATTCTGGATGAGTCGTCAGTGTGCTCCTGAAGTAATTTTGGTAGTTGGGCTTCTCCTGTGAAGATTCACCAATGTTCCATGTCTCTTCCATTTGTTGATAATGGCTCTCATCATGGTTTGCTGGAACCCCAAAGCTTTAGAAATGTCTGTGTAACCCTCTCCCTTTACTCCGCTTTCCAAAAAACTGTGGCTAATCACAGTTAATTCATGATTTAACAAGTGGTGCACTTACTTTTGCACATTGCCCAGGTAGGTTTGGATATCTTTGTCTAATATTAAACAGTGTTTGATTATCTGAAACATTTAAGCGTGACAAATATGCAAAAATATACAAAATCCAGAAGCATGCTTGTACTTTTTACGTGCAGTGTATATGCAGTTGTTGTGATGAGAAGAGCAGTGAACTCGTGTGGGCTGACTGTTGAGCAGTGTGCCCATTCATCTTAATCAGGCTGAATGTCACCAAATTTGTTTGGGCTCACTCTTAGAATCTAAATGGGCTTGTTGTGTGGTGCTGATCATGCTGAGTAGAGCGGCTGTATGTATAACTTTTATATGTTCAACATAAGTGCGTGCAGTGTAGAGGCAGAGGCAGCATGTGCGTGAATGTGTGAGCTTACCGAGCCTCACGGTAGCCTTCATTAATTCACCACTGCTGATCCCATAATCCTTTGAGTGTGTGGTGCTACTGGGAGCTGGTGCATGGGTAAGATGTCGGTGTTTTCTGCCGTCCTTCAGGAAAAGAAAAACGCTTCACATTTCAGCGTCTGCCTTTCTGTGCTGAACTGTTCATGAAGAGAAAATTGCAAAAAGGACCAAACCGACTGGAAATGAGTTGTTGTCCAACCACTTCTGTCTAAATTCTTCTCTTGGAGTAAGATCTGTCAGACGAGAGGCCTATAATTAAAGAGAGAAAATAACCCTCCACACATGTCCCACGGACCCTCCCCCCCAGAGTTGTTTTTGGAAAAGTTTAGAGAAGGAAAAGCTCTCCCGTCTGACTGCTAACTTAAAAAATTCAAAGGGACTATATTATGCTTTTTAAAAATCTTTTTAAACCAATCTTGGTCACCTGTAGAACAAATTACATTACTACATTTTACAACCTTTAAAATCATTATCAGACTAAAAGAGAAGGTTTTCAACAAGTTGTGTTTTTTTTAAACAAACAGAGAAAAAAAAAGTGTTTACTTCCTTAAACTTATTGTATGACGCCATCTTACTACAAAATGAAAAATAGCTGTCAGGAATCAGTTCAAGCTGAGCTGTACACATATTTTATTTTTTATTTTGCTGTAAATGAATGAGAGCAGACTGACTGTAGATGATTTGTTGATTGGTCAGTGCTGCCTCGATTGGGCTCCTCATCCTATCTCTGACCCCGAAATTCTACTGCAAGCGTAAGCGCCGCGCCGTGAAGCGCCTGCAGTCGACGGCGCTGACCCGTGCCCACTGGAAGCGTTTTGTTACAGCAGCGCCGCGGAGCTCTGAGCAGCTGTGGGCTGTGCATGTGCAGGAATTGTGAGATCGTGCGATGAAGGCCTCCAACAAAGACGGGAACATGACCAAAACAATCTTCATTCACCCGAAGGACAGAAAAAAACAGTTTAACTCCGGCCTCTGGTGCGACAGGAAGGGTTGCAAGTGCGACAGGATGTGACTTGATTTAAGAACATGTGCATGTGTGTATATATAACATATTTTATTAACAATAAATGTACATGTATTGTGCATTTTTACAACCACATAAGCATATATATTAATACTGTAATTAAAAGTTATGTACGGCGTTTTTGTTTTTTACATTTATTGTGAAAATCCAGAAGTTGCACTCGTTCAGTATCCGGTTTGGTGCGATCTTATCTGTGTAGATTGACGTGGACTTGGAGTGCTGTCGCAGGAAAATAGAACTGTGGTGTATCTCTGACGAAGGGCCGCGCACTCTCGAGCCAGTGCCGCGGCGCGGGAGGTGGAAACGGTCTCATTCACTAGAGAGGAAGTGTATTTGAAGCGCAGTGCACGGCGCTCACACTTGCAGTGGAATTTAGGGAGCGCCCAGCCACCCTGCAGAGGAAACTCATTTCGGGCACTTGTATCCGGGATTTTTGATTTTGCATAATATAACCCCTTTAATAAACACAATAAGCTACTTTACTCTGAAGAAACTTCTTAACTCAGTTTGATTACTTTCTCCAGGCCTCAGCTTTTGCCGCTCTCTGTGCCCCATCAAAACTTGGTGCACTTCAGAGTGACACTGAGCCCCCTGATTGATCGGAAAATATGATCTGGCTGTTTTTACGTTTAAATTTGACACATAATCAATGGATACATCAATAAGCGCTCCTTACAAAGCCCCTGGCACTGAACTACAGCTGCTACTATTGGCTTCAGTTATAAATCAATCTTTGACTTTCCTTCTGTGTTTCTTTATTTTTCTGCTCTGGTGGCCCCTATAGGAAATGGTCACTGTAGTTGTGAACTTGAAACCGATATTGTATCAGCTCTGGTTTAATTATGATTCTGTACACTCACTTTGTGTTTGATTTTGAGGACAAGATTCGGTGTAGGTCTTCTGTCTTCACTTATGTTCCGTATGAATCCCACTCCTATACTGTATAGACTTAGCCTTGGTTTATTTTTATTACCCAACAGTGTGAGAAGATGAACAGCACCACTCCGCTAACATGTTCCTAATATCATTTTAACGTATAAATTGTTTGGTTTATGGGATATTTTCAGACCTGTTTAGTCTAGCCTTCATTGTCCTTCATTCTTGTGGCTTTCCTCTGTATAGGACACGGTGCCCTAGTTGCCCACCTGGCAGTGAACAAAGGAACAATGGCCCATGAAGATGCTTTCTGAGATCTTGATGCTTGTGAGGCTGGATGGGGGCACACGTTTTTTTTTTTTTTTTTTCCACCTAATAACATCTTGGAATAATTCAGACCGATGATCTGAGATTACAATAGAAGTATGTTCTCTGTACTGGAATTTTTTGGACAATCGTGTTTGTGCAACTTGTTCAGCTTGTTTTTTTTACAGATTTGAAAATAGGATCCCCACACCCCCCATTGGCCCTTGGTCTACCCAATTTAAAACATTTGATTTAATGCAATAAAAACAAATAGACGGCATTCATGTCAGTGCGTGAGTTTGTACCGGCTGCGTTGCGGTCCGTGTCCGGCTCGCTGGCAGAAATAAGCAAGGTGTCTATTTTTTGACGGATGCCGCAGCCCCCATGCATAAAGTTGAACAGACCAGATCGAGCCAGACAGGAAGTCAGACATGGGCCCAGTGAAGAAGATCCAGTGTATTTCAAAATAAAAATGGTAGGTGCAGACGTTACACAACATTTGTGTGTAAACATTACATCTTAACTTAATAAACATAGCATGCAAGCCCATGGTAGAAGCACAAAAGTCACGGAAATACTAATCAAATGAACGGGAGTTTGTGGTCAGACAGGCGAACGTGGCTTTTGTTTACATGTAGCCCTCTGTATGCATGGTTGTTATCACATGAATTTGTGACCTCCAGCATTAATTTGCCACTCCCTCGTGGTCTCCCCAGCTGGCTCTGGTCGGACATGCAATGCACTTGGTGTAAATTGTAGTCTGCAAGAATACTATGTCGGAGAGGTACTGCTCATGCAACACACTCTGTGTTACACAAAGGAAAAAAATGCATTAATGCAGTGTTTAATGAGGTGGAAATAATTGCAAAGGTAGCATCAGACTACCACTAACCTCACAGCTAGAAGTATTAAAAGGAAGTAACTTTATAACACAGTATATTTCTTATTTGTTTGTCTGTGTCAAGTCTGTGTAGTGTTTGATCATTTTATACAATGAAATCTGTTGTACACCCCTTATGCGCTGACAGTGAGCAAAATTTAAAGTTGCGGACTGTAACAGGCGGCCTCTGTCGGACAGGAAACGGTTAAACTCGGTGAAGTGAAGCAGTGAGGCTGTAGTTTGGCGTGCTGGACCTGTGCAGTCAGTGGACTGTGGCAGGAATGGCCCAGTCGCTGAGCTGGACGGCTGCCAGTGGAGCCCCTTTCTGCACACAATACCCACCTGTGTTAGTCGGGGAGGGGGTGGAGCTCTGCCCCCCCCCCCCCCCCCCCCCACACACACACACACACTCCCCCCACACACACACGGCTCGTTCAAACCCCAGTCTGCCCAGGACGCCTGTGACAGACCTAAAGGTTTGAACACGGATTTGGATCAGAACCTCCAGGAGGACGGCTAACGCTGCTGTCCAAGTCAAGGACACCCCCTTCACTCAGACTCACTAGGGAAGGGGGAGGGGTTAAGGGGGTCCCGAGGGTCTGTACTCTCTGGTTACTGCGCAGGGGCTGCCAATGCCGGAGCATCACCATGGTAACGCTGTTTGATTCCTTCAACAATGGCACAGCAGCCCTCCCCCCAGCCCGCTCTGAGCTCCACACACTCAGACACATTTACAAACACTGTTGCGCTGGGGCAGCACTGAAACAGAGGTGATTTAAGAGGTGCACAATTCCCATGAAAAAAAATAAAAACACTAGTATTCCATTTAATTAAAAGCAAATGAGCAGGAGCATGCATGAGGACAATGAAGACAAATGTCCCTATGTGTCCATGCAGTTAGCAGTGCATTCACAATGACTGCACCTAATAGCAGAAGTGTCTCAGTGAAATGTTTCTGTGAATAGCTTTTTTTAAAGTAAACAATACAAAGCTTGTTGAAGACCATCTGGGAAACCTTGTGAAACTTTCTTTTTATTTATTGCTTGTCCCTATTTTTTGCATTTATAAACAGTGCATGGATTATGACGTGTTATTTGTGCTGGACGTGAAATGCAGCCAGTGTTTTCTGCATTAATAATAATAGATTACATAAGCCAAGCAAAGTGGCATTGTGGCAGTGGGGTTGATTTCATAAACGGGTATAATGGACAGTAGAAATGTTTATTAGTCAGTTCAAAAGGCTGTATTGTAGGAACTCCAAGATCTTGGATGAACTTGAATGTAGCTCTTGATTCTGAGAGGCAGTGACTGTACTCCACATGAAGCAGCTGTTTGTGCCTTTGTGGTCTTTCAGTAGCTGTGATCTACAGAGTTATTCTGGAGCAGGCTTGAGCGGTTGAGGGGACATTGCCATTGAGCCAGATTCATTACCATGAGGCAATGGAGCATCATATAATAATAAATAATAGTTTCACAGATCTATGTGTTTTAGATAACTGAGGCAGCAGTCTTTTGAAGTCTAAATCCCTGCCAGGTGTCCAAATGAATTTACATGACAAGTCTAGTAACTAGCTACGTTTGTCCCCCGTGAGCTGATGAAGCATAATTACAAGCAATTTACTTTTTAAAATGAGGTCCAACAAATATTTTGAGTCAGGTGCTGCTGTGCAAACAAAATTAAACAGGTAAAGCCTAGCAGAGCATTTTACATTTTTATCTCTTGTAGAATCTTCATGTGCTCAGGCCCCAGTGCCATATTGGCCGAGCATCAGTGAGGTCTGTGGTGGGCCCCACGCTCTGTCACATGGTCCCAGCCTGTCTGCTTCTTTGTCTTCTCCTTTGTCCAACGCGTATTACCTATATCTTGGCTGTAGCTGGCTGGCCCTGCTGGCCAGGCAGGGTCCCCTTAATATGATTAGAGGGGATTATGGCGTTGTCTGCACATCAAAAGAGCCAAGAGCAATTATGAGGGCTGCCTTTCAACGGGACAGCCGCTCCTCCTCCTCACAGAGCCCAACAGGAGAAACAGAACAGAGGCATCTCAGCACTGTAGCAGCGCCGTGCTAATGGATGGATACATCCTTCATGTAAAGCTTTATGTGCAGGCTTTAGCAGCAAGGGCACACAGATGCTTGTCCCTAAAATAGAAGAGCATCAGAGCTAATTATCCTGGTCCCAGAGGGTTGTGCACAGGTTCATCTGACAGGGTATGTGGCACGCTCATAGGCGTTTCAGGAGAAGAAAAACAAAAGCAATCTCTAGGCCTCAAAGTCAGATGCTTGTCAATCTTTGGTGGTAATATACGTGTATGCATGCTAACAGTGATTGTTTTGCACAGGCTTCCGTTACTATAATTCCCTGTCAGAACGGCCCTTCCATTATGCGTATGTGCTGCCTTTGACAGGAAACCAAATGGATGTGTATAAAGTAGTCCTGATACTGCCAGCCCCATCTACAACACTACCACACCATACACACAGTGTGCTGTCAAATGACTCCATAGTTTCAGTTCTCTAAAGTGGCACAGCCTAAGCGGCTGAACAAAGGTGCCCTGGATGTGTAGCACCCATCAAAGCAGACTTGGAGTCAACCCAAACTCTTGTCAAGAGTCAAATAAAGCCATTAAATACCTTTTGCCAGCGCTGACATTCACTAGTCTTTGTGCTGCGCTGTAAGGACTTTACACCAAAAAGGCAATGCTTTACTCTTGTCACTTCTTGATAAACAATTTCCAGTAAAAGCATGCTTCTTTTTCTTTTTTCTAACAGTATTTCCACAACCTGTCTGCTCCTTGTAATGCTGCGCTAGAGCTAACTTTAGCATTTACCCTTCCAGTTAGGTTACAACCAAAACCCAGTGGACCACCATGAATTTAAAACCCACTTCCTGTTGATTTGCACATGTATTTTGTTCATGAAGCCATGACATATGAATATTAAATGCTTGGGGTGTTGTAGTAATTCCACTGCAGCCCTGTCACTGTAGTGCTGACAGCACAGTGGGCAGCTAGCAGGTGAGCAGTCAATGACAATCCCCACAAGCATGTAAACACAGCCTGAAGTGGCCTCTGTGCTCCACATCCCAGCCTCCTGCCTTTTGGATAACCTGCGCCAGCAAGGGCAGCATGAATAATTGAACCAAAGACTCAGACGTGATGGAGCGGACAAGAAATCCAGCAAGAAGCACTCCAGCGCACAGACTGTATTAAATATGCAGACTATTTGTGGGGACTAATAGTACTTCTGCTTACCCAGAGCTTATGGGATCAGAGTGTAACTGGTAAATAGTGTGGATACAACACTGCCTATATTATGATTACATGAGCAGGTCCAATTGCACAGATGTAATGTAGCTATAACTATTGTGGCTTTGTCAACTGAAAGTAATTGCTTGTTTCTTTTTCCTTCTCTGTATTGGATTTTTAATGTTGTCACATATTGTGCATATTCAGAGAGGACTGTGAAAAGAAGTAGGGCTGCAATATTACAATAACATGTAATATGGAATATGGCTGTGAATATTGCTATGGTAACTCTCGCATTTGATTAATATTGTGCATACGGACATTTTTTATTCTGAAAGGGATAGTCTGATTCCTGCATGTGGTGCCAGCTGCAATATGTGCCGCATAAAGGGGTTGCCAGAAGAAACCAGTTTTTGGTAAAATGATATCTTAAGGATGGAAAGGTAACTTATTTCATACATTAGATAACCTCTCTACGAAGCAGTCACTACTAGTGTCATCTATCTGTTAGTGTCATGTCACTAACAGTTGTGCAAATAGCCATTTTATACTCTGATTAGTTAATTATTTTGTTTAATAAAATGTAACTCTCTGCTATACACTATTGCAGTTCTATCTGATTATTATCTGTCTATTGCATGTGTTGATTATATTCCAGTAATGCTAATTTGCAATCTTTTATCAGTTCTCTAAGATCTTGCCATAGCCCCAGTAAAAGCCATATTGTGTCATGGATTATCTGTTTCCTGGGACCACAGCCCTCCTCCTCCTGCTCCTCTCACCTTGCCTGGGCAGTGTGGCTGAGCTGGTGGGCTGTGTGGATCTCTCCAGGGAAAAGACTGCTGTGCACAAATCATTACTGCTCATCAGCCGCTGCCACTCTCACACTTATTTACTCCACAGCCCGGCTTATCCCAGCGCTCCAGCTACGTCCAGGCAGCAGCGCGGCTCATTATACAAGTCCGCTCTGTAGGAAGCATGCGATATTTAGTCAGTCGTGTTTGGAGAAGGTGGGGCCCCCAGATGGTCAATAACTAGCAACATGAGGACATGGGAGTTGATTTTTGGAATGCATTTACAAACAATACCAGAGAATAGTGTGGCATAGGACTCGTGTGTGTTATTTCTTCCTTACAGTCCACTTTCTCATAACCCCAGTGAATTATTAAACATGGCTTCGCTGTGTGTGCGCCATATGTAGCATACCAAACGCATACCGCTCCTGTTTTATTGATATTTAATAAGATTGATAAGTTATTGATGAACGGAGAAGTGAGTAGATTTCCACTGACCTCATTTGAGAGATTTCGCCCAGGTCCATAGCCATGTTTACACTAGATGAGTTGGTAAGAGTCAGGCGAATGTTTGGTACATGTCTGCCCCGAGTATGTAGTTGTTTGTGTCCAAGAGAGAAGTGTCTGCCAAGGGAACAGTGGTGTCACAGGAGTGCATCAAAACTAGCAAGAGTCCTGGTGTGTAGCAGTGTGAGACGCTGGCGGTATGGAGCTCACACTAGAGGTGGCCGCACACCGCCTGCTCCGGAAGTAAATTTTTCTTTTATTTTCCCCCATTGACTTTTAAAAAAATATGTGTATATAAAGACTTTAAAAGCTTGATGGAGACTAATAAAAATAATGTGATATTTCTTTAAAAAAGTTTTTTTTAATTTAATTTTACCAGGTAGAATATTAAGAACAAATTTTTATTTACAGGGTTGATGTGGATGATCTAAAACTTAAAAATTCAGCAAAATGCATTTTTAACTTTGCGTTTTGACACGTTTCTGATACGTATTTATAGCGAAATGAATTGTTGCATGTTCATGAGTTACCCCATAGCTGATTAGCCTCCCGTGAGCCCTTGAAGTTTTAATCTACAGAATGGGGAAAATTAATTTAACTTCCGGAACGGGGGCTAGGTGGTCACTGTTGAGTTCCATAGCTGTATGTTTCTGCTTAATGCAAAGTTGAAAATAAATGTCATTCACAGTATTAGGAGAAACCATGATGGCTTATCTGACAGATCCATGTCATTCCCCTGTGTTTCCTGTCTGCCTGTGCTCTCTTTGCCAGAATACAAGCTGAAAGTGGTCCAAACCAGATTGTAAAATCTTAAAAAAGAACTTTTTGCATGTTCTATTGTTAAAATAGGACTCTCAAGCCCAGACCCTCTTCTGAAATCTTCAGGAGCACCTGGCACGCCCGTTCTAAGCTCTAAAAATGCTCGGTTGCACGAACCTCTGCCCACTCAATGAAACACTGACCCATCAACAAGCCCTCTACATCCAGTCTGCTCTCATTCATTTATCCAATAAAACGGTGTACAGCTCTTAACTTTCTTTATTTTTTAAATTATGTTCAAGAGGTGACCAAGATTGGTTTTAAAATATTAATATGATAATATATCCCTGTTAAGCTGCACGTTTGTGATAATATCAGCACTTAATCCACTGTCATTGCATTGGACTCTGCTCATTTATCTGTTAGTTTCATGTAGTTAACCGCTGTGCTAATTAAGCATAAAACCCAGGCCTGTTACACAGATCCTACTGACATCCTCCTAACCAGGAAGGTGCTGTTTGTAAAAGGCTTTAATGAGTGCACAGGTAAGAGGGCTGTGTAAAAGATGTGCCAGACTATGAGATGATTCCATGTGGCAACACCTGAGGGGAGCAGTCAAGAATTGTTGTTCACAAGAATAAGGTCTGCTTTAATTTAAAAACATTTACTGTTTGCCTTTATTTTTGCATCAAATTTTTAGTTCTTTCTATGGCTGACTATAATTTTGAACTCCATCTTTTCAAAAATGGAACACACAATCACATGCGACCAGCCCAGAGTGCAGCTACCGTATGCTTCTTGGGGACACTTCTGACTCCTTTTGCTAATGAAATCTTAGCTATACTGATCCATACTGAATGAGTTGTCTGCTTTGTGGTAAATTGCATATGCTCTTGATAAATTGTAAACCCTTGAACAAAAGGGGTCTTGCTCAGTGCTTGTCTGGTGACGCACTTCAGCTCCAAGATAAGAGACAACTGTGGCTTTGCTCTGATCCCATCTTCACCTCTATCTGTAATGCTCGTGCTTTCTCATGTTTTCAGTGTAAGAAGTGCAGATAGATGCAGACAGACAGACAGTGAAGGAAGGCTGAAGGGGGGGAGAGACTCCTTTCAATGGGCTAAATCTCTCACACAAATAGGACAGGGATTGAATCTGCTGGTTACAGGAAATGGGCTTCATCTATCTCACTCTAACGCCGAGACACACAGATGCGTAGATAGGACTGTTTGTCAGGTGAGTTCTGGCAAATTGATTTGATAACATTGGATAATTGCTGCAGACAAATAACACAGCTTTGAGGAAATGGTGATGCCTCTTTGTTGTTACAGCGCGGTGCAAATGAGCCAAGCATCAGAAACTAAAGCACTTTACTGAGCAACATAACCCACTAGTGCACAATAACAACACATGAACGCACTGCCAGTGTTTCACTTTGCTTCTGTTTCCACATTTTCCCTGTTTTCTCTCTGTAAGAAGACTTGGCTTGTGCAGGATATTGATGTGTCGTTTATGAGCTCTGTAGACTAACAGCCAATGGGAGATTTCTATTATTCTAATACAGAAGTAAGGCGCACTTCCACTAGCAGTATGCCACGGGACAGTTTTGTACAGGTAGTCCCAAAGCCTGCTTATTTCTGTTGTTTAATTTGTTATGTTTGCCCAAGTGTCGAGCCTCTCTTGCTCAATCAGCATGCAGCGGTGTGTGGCTCCACCTTTTCTAATGCTGCGTTCACACCGGACGTGTTTGAGGCGTCAAATTTGCGTCCGACGCGTCTAGTTGGACGCTTGAACATTTTGAAGTCAGACGCTTCATTCACGCATCCAATTTTGCTCTGTTCGCGCGTCAAAACAAATGTGTTCAGACGCGAATTCGCATCATGGGAGGAGTCTGTTGTGCCAGGGTAATGGCTGCTCATTCAGGGCTAAATTCAACTGAGGCCACGCCGGTTTGCTCACCTGTGTCCTGGGTCGGTGCGAGGACATGTCCCCAGGACACTACTGCTGTTTTTAGGCACTCAACACCAGCAGCAGAGCGGAGATATGGAAGAGTTTTTTCTTGTTTAATAGCAGTCTCTAGTGGTTTTAGTGGCTTATAGGCTAGGCTAGCAGTCAGTACACAGACTGTTTTTGCTGTTGTTTTGGGAAGTACAGTAACTGCTAATCCAACGAGCTCAGCTCAGCACACGCTGAGTTGTTAAGGTTGTTAAAGTTAAGGTCCCCTCAATGTCTTGTTACTATCTTTTTGACTGCTGTCTTTATAAAAGTAGCAGAGCTGCTGTAGGCTGTAGCTATAGCTCCACGTTCACATTGACAGCTTCGATAAGTCCACCGTGATTGTTTTGATGGATCTCCGCTTTCTACGTCCTCCCACGTCACTGCAGGAGCTAGATCCTGATTGGTTAACGCGCCGCGAATATTCGCCAAAGTTCAGATTTTTCAACTCGGGCATCGAGAGCGTCAGACGCTCGATTCGGTGTCCGGTGTGAACGCAGCATAAAGCAGTCCAAAGCAGACTCAGAGCTGGACCCTCTTTGCATAAAGGAGTGCCAAAAGTAGCATGGTTTGGTATGCTTTCTGGGGCTCTTTAAACCACTTTCGGAAGGGGAAACACCCCCAAACTGGCCTGACTTGCACGTTTTGCCCCAGTGGAAATGTGTCTGTAGACAACCAAACCCAAATGTATGGAAACACGTGACTGGTCAAAGAGTGTCGTAACAGGCTGAACATTACCATCTATTAGTGGCACGGTAGTTAGCATTGTTGCCTCAAAACCTCTTCTGTTACTATGACTTTGCAAAGAACTCTTGGATGAGGTTTCTTTCGCCCCCTACTGGCAGCTGTGAGGACTTGACAGAGCATAAAATAGCTAATTTGCACGGCTTAGCAACATGGAGCTAACAGATAAATGAGCTGACTGCTTCGTAGTGACAGCAGTTTAAGCGCTGAAATTAGCAGAACGAGTCCAGTGACAGTGTATGCGCCTTAGAAATGCACAGGAGCACTTCTGGCTTCACATGTCTATGTAGACCTGTGAGACCCGAGCGCTTTCTGCTCCTAAGAAAGAGACTGCAGCATACAGGATTACTTAAACATTTGTTAATTAAAACAAAATACTACTACGGGTATGTTTTTGAGGGGCAGACAACATAAGATGGTTAAAAGCTCAAAAAAATTGATTTAACAGAACAGGGGACGAAAGTTCTTGATAAGGAAGACTCAATTATGCATAAAAGTCTTATTTTCATACATTAAGTGAAGCCATATTTTGGTGGTCTTGTGTCGCTTTAAGAATCAGTATGCGTTCTCTGTATAATTCATTAGGTGCTATTTGCTAATCTTTCCAGCCCATAATTTGTTGTGTAAACAAACGAGGCGGCTGTTATCTTGTGCTGAAGATGAGCAGACATTGCTGGGTGAGTGACACTGTCTGTGCTGACTCCAGCTGGAACCTCTCCCTGATGTTTGACTGCACAACAAAAACCTATTACCGTCCTGTTGCCACATCACTGCTCTCATCCTCACCTGCAATATGATCCACATTAGCATCATGAAAGAGCCGGGCTGCTACTGCTGCTTCCGCCGCCGCCCTGCACGCCGGCTGAAGGCACTGATAAGCCCATTGTGTAATGAGTGTTGAGCCTGTGTTTGGAGAGACAGAACCTCCACTGGCTGTATCAGCAGCAGTCACATGCATCTGTTTATGTCACTGTCGGTCTTCATTTCTCACAATAGATTCGGCATCTTCTTGTGGCACCGACACCAGAGCATTGTCCAAACCTCCCGGCCTGCACAGAGAAGCATGCCAGGCAAACACAAAAAGAGCAGGCATTACAGCAATGTAATGGTTAAACAGGAGTGGGCGAACTCGGTGAAATGCAGGAATGTGTTATGAGCCAGAACTGCTGAAGGAAATGGCAGGATGTTCCAAATAGATGACGGAAGATTAAAAAATATAGCAGCAGTCCATCAACACAAAGCAGTACATAATAGGGAATGCTATTGGAATGAATTGTGCACATCTGTCAATTTATAAATGCATGGTTTACAATGTAAGCTACTACAGTCCTAATATCTGACTGTTCAAGACTTGTAACATAAAAAATCACATTCATCTGCAGTGGCTTATCTTAAACAACCATCCAGTGTGCTAATATGATGGTTTTGGGTTAGTAACTACTGAGCATAAATGTACAGCTAGGCTAACTCCATAGCTTTATGAATATTACAAAGAACATGGTCAGTTTGCTGTAATTCAACTTAAAAGAGAAAAGGGTAAGCAACAGAGAGTTGATAAGAGTTCTCACAGCCTTTGGGAAAAAGCTGCTCAGGCTTTGAGGGGTGTGAACAGTTCATGTGCTGGTTGAGATGAATAGGTTTCTGCATTTCACCCATTCTTCATTTTGTATAAGTTTGTAAATACTGCCCATTACCCACCAATACCATTCAGTTGTTATTTGTGAAGATCACGAGTAAAAGTGGGTGTCAGTGTAAGCGCAGACATGAGCCTGGCAAATTACACAAAATAAATTAAACAAAATAAAAAGTAGCAAAAACCATCAACACTAGAGACCACAAGCCGATAAAGACCTTCTACAATTCTCAAGCTTCAAATCAGTCTTTGTTTGATGACAATTGACCACATATTCACAGAGATACAAGCATAAAAAGCTCACTGAAATAATACGAGTCTCTATCTCTCCTCTCTCTTTTTTTTTTTTTAACAGTGTCCAAGGTTTAGTATTAAAACATAAGTTCAGACATCCTGACAAAAGCTTCTATAGCCTGCAGTGTTTTCTAGACTGGAGCATCTGTCCACAGCAGTGAGACGAGACTGAAGGCTTTAGACTGTTTGTGACTCTGTGCTGGAGCAGCAAGGGCAGCGTAGAGCCTTATCTGGGGCTGGAGCTCCAGTGGGCATTGGGAAAACACCTAAAGACACATTTATATATGTAAAAGAGTTAATGCATATATTTAAAATATAGGGGTTTTGTTAGAAAAATGTTTTGTCTTGAATTTTGGAGAGAAGTAAACCATAAATTTTGCCCATATTTTTACTACAACCTGGTAGGCTGCTGAAAATATTTTATCATGTAAAATGCACCAGAATGCAGTAAATGACGTGTTTTTGTTCATTTTTTTTCTGAGGAGGGACCCCCAGACCCCCTGCCTTTAATTTTTTTTCCACATAAAAACGGTCACCTGGATCTACATATTTTAGTTCTTGCCTTGGACACCAAAAAGAGCCAGGGCTGGCTCTAATAACTGCACCCAGATTTTAACAACAAGTTGGTAGCCATCTTTAATATTATATTCTCTAAAAAGCATATTCTCTAAAATTTACCAAAAGGAAATTGTTTATGTTTTGTTCAGATTTTCCTGGAGGAGGACCCAGAGACCTGTCATACAGTCCCACACACGTTCAAATCACTCTCTACATGACAGATACAGTATAAGCACTCGGAAGTGGTACATTAAAACTAATACAGTATATACTACTCTACACACTGACTCGTTGTTGGGTTCCCCCAACTCCCAAATTCCACTTTTATCCCTGGTGAAGATATACTTTGTGGTTTGTGGTCTTGGATTCATCAGTTACTGCTGGTAGTCACCAATAGAAACGACCTATATGCAGTAGTTTGTAGTAGTGCAGAGGTTTTACATTTAAAATAAGGGTTTTTATGCTCTATAGTTCAGCGTAAAGGGGCTATATGCTATTATTTATCTTCACATTGCACATTTTATAACCTTTGGAAGCAGTATGGGACTAAACGATTATTTGGGGGTTCTGGACCAAGTGTTCTGACTCACGCCAGAGACTACAGGATTTCTCAAATAGGCATGAATGACACAAACACAACTCCAGGTATGTTTTTGATGAGGGAACATTATAATGTTAGAAAGCTAAAAAGCAAAGTCAGCTTTGCACAATATAACCCTTTAAATTGAACAAAAAATAACTTTTTTTTTTTTTTAAATTAAGACCACTCTGCTGAAGTCTGTAGCTAGTTTTAAGAAGTAATGTAAACTAAAATGCTTTCAATTTTTAGGATTGAATCATTTGCATGCGTTTTGTGTAGACAGCCTTGTATTTGCAGGCCGGGAAAGCTACTTCTCTCTTGTTCTAAATAAAACACTTATGCTTTCCCCACTTCAAAAGCAGCCTGACAGTTTTGAACACAATATGAACATAATATCTCAGACCTCCCTTTATGCCTCACACATGCAGACTGTTCATTTTGTAATCTAGCCAGGCCTCCAGTGCAAACACTTAACCCTTGTAAGTCCACTATCACTTCACCGTTTTTTTCCTTTGAGCCCCTACATCTGCACACTGGACACTGTTGAGTTTATTTTTTTTTGTTTTGTTTTTTCTTTTTAGTTTTTTTAATCCTGTCTGAAGTAAAATAGTAATTGTGTCTTCCTCGCAGGGCTGGCTACAGGCTTTGATCTCTCCTGTGCTGTTCTGTTAAACGCTTTCCTCCAAATCACTGGCAGCATGCCGCAACTGGGCTGCTCTTTTATCAGCAGTCCTAACAGCGCCTCCTCGCCAAAGACTTTGAAGACACAAACAACTCACTCCAAAAAAAAAAAAAAAAAAAAGCCTAGGATGAGGAGGACTTCTTCTGCATAGGGTTTTCAAAGGCTCACTGCAATTTAAGTTCAAGGCACACAGGTCTGATTACTCTACATAAAAACGCTATAGATATCTAGGCTAATATGGCTGGAGGAGGGTACGGTTGACTTAGCTCAAATGAAAAGCGTCCCAGTTCCATTTATGTTCCACAAGCGACAAAAAAAAAAAAAAGTGAACTGTGGCCTTTTTTGTTTAAGAAAACTTGACTCTTATTGTGTGGAAGAAGTTGTCAAGCCTGAACCAAAAGGCGCAGGGATAATCTGCATAAATAAATACAATAGAACACTAGAGCTGCTCATTATTATGAAAATGTGCACTATAATAATACAACTTGGCATATTTTATTATTGTGGTGTTGCTACTGTAATTGAATTCAGTTAAATGACAAAATCCAAGGCTCTGGACAAACAAGTCAAAACTGTGGCTAAATCAAATCAACCAAGGTCTAAACCAGGACCACGTGCTGTGTGGAATTGAATTGCTGTGGTTAATCGTCCATGTATAGACCCTTCCAGAAATGACCTGTTTAAAAAAGTTGCGCACGCAGCCTGTGACCGAGATGAACGCTCTGTCCTATTCATTTGTACGAGGGAGCAAAATAAATATATTAATTTAGACGTCTTGGGCAGCTGGAACAAATGATTGTTGTTTATATATTTATTAAAAATAACTCTGAATCAATATAATCCAGATCTGACTGTCAGGCCCAGTTGCTAAAATTAACTTATAAAAATAGGATTTGTGGTGATTGATGAATTCAATCTGAGCATACAGTGTCAAACTATTGTGGTCCAACACATTTCTGTTACTACTTGTCCAGCGTAACAGTGAAATTAAGAAATATAAATTATGTAGCCTTTAGCTTATATGCTAATTATAGACGCTAATTACAACGTTAAACATTAAACTGCTAAACGTTCACACTCTTGATAGTGTTATTAAACCAGGTTCTGATATTACTCACATGTGGCAGAGTGGTTGCCAAACCTGTCTTGATTATTCATTATTTGCAATGTTTGGTGGCTAGCGCTAATTCCTTCATTAAAATGTATTATCCTCTTTTTTAACTTCAGGTACCACTCTTTGGAATGCAGACACTCTGTTTACAAACAGAAGAAGGGTCTATATAAGGACTAAATAAGCTTTTTTTGGGTCACAACACAGTTTGATTAAGTGTCTGATTGGACAATTAATATGACAATAGCACAGTGTGTGTGTGTCTCTTGGAAGACTGACACTTGCACACAGTTATCTGCCAGATAGATTGGATATTGGGTAACATTGCAAACATTATACATTTGTATTATTTTATACATGCTCTATGCTTACCATTCTTGTTTTTGGGGCATATTTTTAAGTGTTGTTTTGTTGGATTTTTCAGCTCTAATTTAAGGCTGGCATATTTACGTTAACAAATTTTCACACCCGGTACCTTATTTCCGTCTTTCAAAATAAGATTGTGGGCTAAGCTAACGTTAAGAAAATAATAAGACGGACAAAGTTAACTACAAAAACACAAAGATCACTGAAAGAACGTCGCCCGAGTGTGACCTGAGCGTTCCCTGTTTATTATTTTCATATCATGATTATTTTATAAAAACTTAGCATAAATACACAAAAATGACCACAGAGGTAGAGCAATATGTGGAGTTTTTGTTTATCTACCATTAGCCAGTTAACATCTTTGCGAGCATCTGTTAGAAGACCGAAAAATAGCAAAAGGTGAGCGTGTCCAACTCAGGACACACATACGTTAAAGGTCCCCGATTCTTAATCGCCCACACATGTTTAAGTAAGCTTGTATGTTGAGGTGCTGCCTTTCTCAAGAGCTGAAAATTCTCAGTCTCACCCCTCTACATAGACAGACACATGAAACCCCGCCTTCACCAAAAAGCAGTCCTTCACAGATTCTAAAGCAAATACAGTACACCATCACTGGACTCATTCTAACAGGTAGAGGAAGTCAGCCCATTTATTTTAGCTTTATTTGTTTGCTTTGTGTTCCCAATAGCCATGCTAATTAGCCATTTTATCATGCTCCGTCTGTCCTCATTTGTCGGTAAAGGCACTTGGAGATTCTTCTCTCATGTCTGAACTCAAGTCCCCCCAATCTTTATTCACATGTGAACTCGAAGGAGATGATCAAGAGACATTAGTGTCTGTAGAGTTCTTTTGTAAGAGAAAGGGCTTAAAGAAATACGCAACTAATCCAAGCATTTTCTGCAAAGTGAAAGTAACAGCCCCTCAAAAGATGTTTTTAGTCAATGCAAAAAGCTTGAAAAAAGCATTACATTTGCCCTTTAATTTCATCAATGCAATGCTGTGTGGCCCTATTTATGCTAGAGCCCTGTCATTTTGTCTGTATCCCTCAACAGAAGGTATAGTAATGGGCAGACAGGATTACTTTTGAGAGACGAGCTATGAACAACTGGAATATCCTGCTATGAAAAGTGATCCTGAAAGGTCCTCATATTTGCCCAGTGGGAGTTAAAAGAAGCTTGGGGGGTGGATGTGACTAAGGCTTCTCGCTGTAATTAGCCAAATTTGCATGCAGATCCCTATCTTAACAAGGGGCTAAATGGAGTCAGTTCGAAATGGTTTTGTGTCTAGCGCTGGTAATTGGCATCCAGCTTATCAGACGGATATTGGCCACACTTCACTGCTCAAAGGAGCCGCCACCAGACAGAATGGCGAGATTTCAGCCTCTGACCAGTTTAAACCGAATCCACTGCATTTCTCTGTGTGGGGGCTCTGCTCTAGAATCTCTCATTTCCACATATTTTTCTTATTCAAATACAGTATGTAACGGCAGCATGGCAGCAGTCAAGGGCAAAATAGGCAGAGGGCTGGACTTTGAAATTCAATGCTGATAAATTGCTGTGTATTTGAGGCCTACTGGATTGTATCGATTTGTGTGTGAGATTGCGCCTGAAACGGGTGCAAGAGAAGGCAATATAGAGTTTCATTAAAAAATCCATAGGCTCTCTCATTACAGCCACATGATTTCTGTAGGATCAGGGTGAGAGGGGATGGGGAGGGAGATGAATGTGCTTTCCTGTCTGCGATCACTATCTCACCGCTGGTTGGTCATGGAGGAAGAGGAACTCTGCTCAATTGGCTGAGTTTGGTTATGACTTCCTGAATTTGGACCACTGTTATTTTGTAAATATGGTGACTGAAATGTTATCTTAATTCTTATCTTCAGGAATGTTACCAATAACAAGTATATTTTACAACAAAAGACCTCAAAAATGAACTTGGAGTAGTATATCGTTTCATTAGCGCATGCTCGGGTAATCCTGAATGCTGAGGCCGCATCCTTTTCAAGAGCTGAAAACGCTCAGGTCTCACCGCTCTATGTAGAAATGTGAAACCAGGAAGTACCGCTAAAGCCCATACACCATCAGCAGACTTGTTCTGATCATTTCAGTGCTTAAATTGCCTTCACTACAAAGCACTTTATCTGTCTTAGTCATGTTACTAATAGCTGTGTTAATTAGCCATTTTATGCTCTGTTCATTCCCCATTGTCACCAGGAGGGTGTGAAAGACACCGACTCAGTGTTCTCTGCAAAGTAAAAGTAACAGCTCCCCAAAAGAAAAGGCTTTCCATGCATACATATTATTTTAAGTTATAAACCATGAAATACTAATGCAAAGGTGACCAAAATGATTTCAAAAATCCTGAAAAAAGTACAATCTGGGACCTTTAAAGCCTAACTGAACCCCCTTCAATGAGACTACATTGAAAACAATGGGGAACTACTTTGTTGTTTTATGTCCAAGAGAAACAAAAGAAAAACAACCAGCATGAACATAACAGAACAGTTAAGTTTGATATGTTTTTGTGTGATCATGCTCTGCCATTGTTGATTTCAGAGTCCCACAATGAACAAGCCAGTGTGAGCGTTAGTACTGATATCCATTCAAAAAGTTGATAAGATAGCTTTGTGGTCTACTGAGGTAGCCATGATTAAAGCCACAGCTAAGTCTTCCATTAGATTTTTAAATAATCATTGCCCATAAGTTTTTTTTTTGCATAGGTTTTGCAATTATCAGCAGTAGCTAAGACAGTTACCCACATTTATACTGAGAACCATTGAATAAATAGACTGATTTTTTATTTACACACAAACTTCTTCCTAGATGAAACCTTAAAGCCTTATTTTCACCCTAAAGAGCATTGCACTTGCTTGGCATTCTAACAGCATATGGTGTGTTAGTGAGACTTTTAGTCATGAAAAGGTTAGGCCAGTTCTCAAATCCTGACATTAAGTGATAGTTTTAACCTTTAGTCTGTTTGAGCTGTGGCCTCCCATTGCGATCAGCACATACAGTTTCTTTTACTTTCCAGTGATTCACTAAAAGGTGTTCATTTGCCTTTCCCCTGTTGCGTCTGTTGCATTTGTGGTCTCAGTAGGCCTTTCCCTCATAGTGGGGCTCCTTGGGGAGGCTGATAAGAGAGGAACTGAAGGCTCGATCACTGTGGGTTAATTATGATTGTACCAAGACGTGGGAGAGGTTTCCGTATCTTTCCACACTCCCCGCTGAATTATAGGTCTGCTCTGCTGGGATCAAAGTGCCAGTGACTACAGCATGGATTAATTTTGCACTTCTACTACTAGGTTCTAGGTATTCTTAGAAGATGGCTAAAAAATGCACATATTAAAAATTACTAATGGAAAATGTGTATAAACAAGATGCTTTTGGTGAAAGACAACTCACAGACTGGATATGTGTGCTGTCAGGGAGTGAGTAGAGAACATTAGCTCAATATTAGGCTCAATATTTAGCTGTTTTGCATGCCACATTGTCCAGAAGTCACATGCAGTTTGACTTTTTCAGCCTGTACTAGTATGCAGGTATTTTTAAAACCTACATTATAAAAATTGCTCATCCAAAAATTTGACCAACCCCATTGATAAGCCATTATTTACTTGTACTTACTACTTTCTTCTAATGCTCACTCTGTAAAGGTCCCCTATTTTGCTTTTTTAATGTTTCCATCTCTAAAACATACCTGCAGTAGTATTTTGTTTCATATATGCATGTTTGAGTAATTCTGTATGCTGAGACTGTCCCCTTAAGAGCTGAAGACGCTTGGTCTCACCGCTCTGCGTAGAAACATGAAACCAGGAAGTGTTCCTGCTTGTTTCTAAAGCTCATACACCGTCATCAGACTCATTCTTATCATTTCAGTGCTTAAGTTGTTGTTGCTAATAGCTGTGCTAATTAGCCATGTTATGCTAGTTGTTGTCTGTTTGTGGTAGCATCTTTTATACAGAGTTACCATTAAGCTGTTGCTATTAGATGATATATTTTTGCATCCAGTTTGTCTTGGCCATAGCATAGACCATGTTCAGTTGGAATATTTTGCCAGACTCTTGCACTCAGAGCATGTGCTAATCCTATTAGGCAAATAATTTGAGTGGGATCCATTCCTTTATCTGATTACAGTAAGACTGACATTTGTATTGGTGACATTTTGTGCCCATAGTGCGTCTAACTAAAGCTAATGTTGCTGGAGTGACCTACCCCTGCGGCCACACCGTCATCTTTCCTCCAGGGGCTGCAGACTTCCACTCCTGACATCTCCGGTGGATGACACATGAGCCGTGAGCTGCAGATAAATGGGATCCTTTCCTCTTTTAATCTGCCAGTTGGAAAGCCGCTTTGTGCAGGGCTCCACAATCATCTGCTACATCCTTCATAGCTTGGCCCAGATTTCTGGTTTTCTGCTGTAGGGTTACGCTGAGGTGCCCACAGTCCGAGGGTAGTGGCATTTCTGATCACAGAAGCCACCCTCAAGCAGGTCAGACTGTGGGTTTGGCAGAAGGTTCTAAAACACCAGCCAAACGAGGAGGTAAAACCCAACCATTTCTACATTCCTATTTCTCTAGCTTTCTGCTTTCCATTAGCCCACCTACTGTATCTAACTGGCAGGTTGCATCGTGGAAGACTTTTTTTTAGTGCATAAATAAGAAGATCCACTTGATCCATGCCATGTAGATATAGACCGGTATAGCTTGAGCTTTAATGATTTTTGGTCAGGCACATATTCAGGAGACCATGTGGCTGAACGACTTGATACGTGAGGCTTTGTTTGAACGCTTTGATGTGCAAGTCTGCAGCTTAGCTTCAGTCAGTGAGTATAAAGGTGCTGTACTGTATTTAAAATTCATCTGGCTGTGATTAAAATGTTGTCTTATGGAGCCTTATGACCATATAGTGGACACTTCAAAATCATTAGTACAGCTCTTGGTTCTCTGATTATACAGTACATTACTTAAGCAGAGTGGTGCACAGTACCATACCATACTAACTTTATTTATAAAGCACTTTAAAAACCTTAGTGAAAGCAGTTAGAAGACGTGAATGCACAGTGCACGAGGAACTGAACTGGGACGTTATAGGAAGTAATAGTGTTTTAGCATATAATTCAGGTAAAAACACTGAAAAATCTACCCTGAATATTGGCCCCAAATTATTTTATTTATTTGATAAGGACATCACAGTTACATTGGACAAACCAGATGCATTGTTTAAGTGTTATGCTAATTTTCAACACTAGTCCATCGGAGGCTTTTGAAGAGGGTTAACAAAAAAGGTTAAAATGGAAACATACACTTCTCAGTTTACAGAAGGACAATAAAGAAATATGCCACATTTTAATTTAATAACATTCATGTGAACAGCTCTGTCCTGACTTCAGCAACTGTTTTAGATCTCTATTAAAGACGTTAAAGTCAGTCTGCAGTTTTAGGTCAGTGGGAAGAGAGTTCCACAATCGTCCATTGGCTCTGGATTTTAAAAAACTGGAATTGGCCATAGAAAAACCCATATTGGTTGACCTCTAAGGCCATGCCTGACTACACTTGTCCCCCTTACCTTATACCCACAGGTCACTCACACAGCTAAAAGACCCAAGAGAGTGCATGGTTGCCTCTTGTTGCAGATCTAGGAGTATGTACAGCCCACTGACTATTTATTATGCAGTTCCTCTTTAAATAAAGTGGCTGCATACAATTGTATTGTATCAAATTTGTTATGGACTCCAATTTTTTAGAAAGGTTGAAGACCTTTCAAACACTTCATGTGAATAAATTAATCCTTTCTAGTCTTATCTGCTAAATTAAAAGTGTGCCCTCCCTGCCCTACCTCACTTCCAAGTCAAGTGGCCAAATTGTTATCGTCTGAATAGTTTTCACATTCCCTTGAACACCTCCGAAACAAAATCCTTTAGAGGACATATTGTACTTGTCTTTTCCTAAGAACAGGACACTGCCTCTCTTGTCCCTAATGAATACATATATCTTCTAAAAGCAGTTATGCGCCTCCTCCTCCTGCTCTATTAAAACCACACAGTCTCTCAGCATTTAGTCTCCAGATCATTGTTATTTCCCTAAGGTGCTCACCGGCGCGACAGATGGGCTTTAGAAAAGAGGCGAACAACACGAGCCAAAATGAAGAAGACAGAGAGGGAAAAGTGTGGGAGGCAAACAATCCGCCGAAGTTTAGTGTCATTAAACGACCCTGATGCATTTGTCGAAGGACAAACAGCGGTGCGACGGAGCAGCAGAGGTGGCAGCTCTCTGAACAGAATGCTCTGCTTCATTACAAAGGCCCGGCTTCTCCCACGACAGCGAATGTCTGAGAGGAACTTTTTCATTCACCGCTGGGAATGAGCTCGTAAACGACGGCTTCAACTTGACTCAGATTTAGAGTGGATTCATATATAATAGAAATGTATGTTGTCGAGAAGAGTTCATCTAGAGTCTTTAGCCTGCTTTAAGCACATTTTCAAGATGGGTCCCTCTCTTGGCTTTTCTCTGTCCTCACATGCACATTTTGGCAACAAGTTAAAGGTCCTTTATTATGGGGAATAAACTTTTTTGAGCTTTTACCTGCGTTATAATGTAGTTTCCACTTCAAAAACATACCCGTAGTAGTATTTTTTTTCATTCATGCATGTTTGAATAATACTGTATGCTGAGCCCGTCCCCTTAAGTGTCTTCTAAAGTCCATACACTGGCAGTGGGTTCATTCTGATCATTTCAGTGCTTAGTTACTATGAATCAGTCAGCTCATTTATATGTTCGCATCCTGTTACTAATATGTCTGTGCTAATTAGCCATTTTATGCTCTGCTTATTCTCCACTGTTTTTCATACATACCTTTTTCATAAATACAAATTCAAATGTGTCCAACACTATTTCAAAAAGCCTGAAAAAAGCATAATATAAGACATTAAGCCATGTGCAATGCATTTTCAATAGACAAAAGTACATTAGGTGCGATCATTTTGGCAAAGCAGCTTACTTACTCCAAGCACATGCTATTCGTGAGTGGGTAGAGAACATTAGCAAGTGAGCCCATAGTTAGCTCCTCAGTTCATACAAGCATGTAGCCTACACCAGGCTACAGGCTACTACCTAAAAGTCAGTGGATCCTTATGACTATGTCCATGTCTTGCTTTTATTAAATTGACTTGGTTTCAAGACCTGTGCTTCCTCATCAACGAATGTTATTCATCAATTTTTATGCAGTGCTTTTTTTTTCTTTGATTGGTTGCTTGAAATCAAACTTCAACTGGATTTATTCATTGTATAGAATAGAATATAAAGTGTTAGGACAGGAAGTGTATTGGGCTAATTGCACATGGCTGATGTTTTTGTGGTATGCCTAGCATACTATACATCTCGAGTCTATAGATGTACCATGTAGTCTTGCCTAGTTCCATTTGCTGGATAAATTTTCCCATGTTGATATGTTAAAAACTGTAATATCCTGCTGTGAAGAAAACAAAAACACTCTTTTATAGAGTGTTTAGAGAGAATATTATGGTTCTCAGCGCTCAAAGGATAGCCTGTGTTGTTGCTAAAGCCTGCTTTTCACTTGAGTGAGGGTCTGCTCTGTCTCAAGTGCAGCTCAATAAGGGGACCAGTCAATATGGCGGCTCTCAGGGGGCGGGTCAATGAGCTAGGACGCTTCCTGCTGTGGACAGGGTGGAAAGAGCAGAAAACAGGGGGTCTTTGTTTACAGACCCCACTACCTCACTGGCTTTTCTTCTCACATATTACACCGACTGTAGCGAGGCTGCTGCGTAGTGCTATTGACGTGGTTAACAGAAATAGATAGCGGTCGTTGACTACATGCTTTACAAGTGACACACTGAAAGATGTTTTAAAGGTAAAGAATACTAATATGTTGTATCTAGGACAGATTATTTATTAGAGTGGATTCTAATGTGTTAAGCAGATCATAGCCAGAGGTAGAACAACCACTTTTTAATAGAGTGTTTACAAGATAAGCAGGCCAAAAGTCAATGGGAGCACCCCTTGTAATATGTAAGCAGTCAAACTTTCTGGTACAGGCTGAACATTCCTATGTTAATCCTTGATAATTAAGCCTGTATGATGGCGTAAAGTCTTGTTTTCTTACAGGTAATGTTTATAACACTATACTGTTAGGTGATTATGTGATAAAACTAATGCAAGAAAAAACAGTTGTTCTTTTAAATGGCACATAGCTTCTATTTCTCTAAACAAAAATCTAACATGAATGCAATGCAATTTGACGGCAAGATGGCATGTTCTAAAAGTGCTTCCAAAACTTGAATGTCTGCTGAACAAAGTGGATATGCGACCAAGGCAACAGGCCATACCTATCAAGCAGACAAGCTCATTTTCTCCTCTGTGCCCCCGGCCATGTGCTCCTTCCTTATTCCTCCAGACAAACGGGTCTTCCACGCCGCACGGCCACAATAGATCAGAGCAGACACTGTAATGTGATTTCTGACAACAGCTTCTCCCTGAACTCAGCAGCTGTTAAGAGCCCTCTGTGTTTTAGCCTCTGTAAAACACTGCTTGTAAAAGGTGTGGGTTTTTCAATCGCAGCTTTAAGGGACGTTTTAAAGTGCCGTCTTCGGAGCTACACGTATCATTAAGGATTTCATTCTCCACAAGACACAGACTCTTGTTGTAAAATCGACTTTATCTTTTTCTGTTCCTGTTGGAGCAAGGTTTCTCAGTGCACGTTGATAAAAAGAAACCTCGACACAATGCTTCAGTAGAATGAATCTTTGGTGCTATTGTTGCTCTGCTCATTAGGATTTTCAAGGCGCGCTTTTCCTTTGAGTTTGTGTTTTGAATTTGATATGAAAGTGAAGCGTGTGCCTTTCATAGAAGTTATTTTGAGTTGAGTACTGCTTCTCCTGCTGGTATACTGGTGTCATTCAGATTTTTAACCTTTCTTTATTTACTCTGAGATCACAGATTTCTGCAATTTATGTTGAAAATAAAATAGAATAATATTTTGACAAATGACTGATGTTTGACTATGCAGGGCAAATTGGTTATTTCCTTGGTCTTTCAATGAATGGGAAACATTTCGCATTTAAATTTTGAAGATCCACCGTGGTATAGCTCAGTTGTTAGGGCTGCGGCGCATATGCAGGGCAACAACAGCCTGCCTTGGTGTTGTTGGTTTGAGTCTGGACTCTGGCAGTTTTAATGTCTCTCCCTGCACTCTCCCCCATGAGTTTCTATCATTACTCAACTGTCCTATCAAACAAAGCTTAAAAACGGCTGAAAACATTGATCTATAAGATTTATAAATTAGCTTGATTTTTTTTATTTTTTTTATTTTTTTTTTTTTTATTCATGCATATTTTTTTTTTCTTTTTTTTCTTTTGGTATTTCCTTTCCAGAGTTGCTACAGCAAATCATCTGCCTTATAGCGTGCAGTCATTTGCATGAGGGTTTAGCATAGGTTTTACACCGGATGTGGTTTCAGATGCAACCTGCTCTATTTATCTGGGTTTAAAAAAAAAAAAACACCAGCAAAACACACCGACTTGTGGCAGACAAGGGAGAAAGGTCCGAAGGTCCGAAGCTAGATTGAAGTGCATTCTGTCGTTGTGTCCCCGTGCACTGGACACACAATCACATACATTGCCTACTCTAGTCAATGTATGTGGCTGGTTGTGACAGGAAGGGTGTTATGGCCCTTGTGCCGAACAGTCGAAAGATACAAAACAACAACAAAAAACAAAAACACGGTAGACATTATTTTGGGTTTGGTACAGATGGGCAGAAAAATCCTTTGCTCCAGTGTGCTGGATGGTGGAACAGTGCTGTGGAAAGCTTTGAAGGACTGAAACTGTGACTGAAACCAGTGCACTATTACCATAGACAACTGTACATCAACACTCCTGGACTATGTCTTTAAGTGTTGTCAAAAACAAACTGTTGTGTTCTTCGTTCCATGTTTTCATTGAGTCAAATGTGTGCAGTATATAACTTATTTTTGCAAAAAACATGTTTCTCAGCCTTGGGACTTTTAAAGCTCAGAGTTATCTCACTCAAGGCCAGACTCTTCTCTTTTTACTGCATGTTGAGAACAGAATTGAAAAGCTGAATTGGTGAAAAGGATATAAAAGTTTTTTTTCATTTGGCACAGTCGTATGCTGTAATCAGAATGTTTGTTTGGTCTCCATGTTGTGCGCAGTGATTACACTGTCCTGTCTGCTGTGTGGTTTGGCCGTGGCAGCTCCCAGTGTCATGGCTTATCGGTTTGGAGTCCACACAAAACTTATTTTAGCTGTGGAATTGGTGCTAGGTATTGCTAGGTATTCAAGCTGGGATATGGATGTTGTGTGGACCAGTGAAAGCAGATAGTTTTTCCTTTTTTGTCCATCTGCTGAGCTAAAGCTAAGCCCTCCCCTGCTGCTCTTGCGATGGGGCTAAAGCCCGCTACCAGAGGCTGTGTGGTAGTTACAGGACGCCCTCTCTATTTCCTCCTCTGATACTGAGATGGTTGTTGCACTGGAAACTAGCCAGGTCTGGGCCTCTAAAGCTCCTGCAAGCGCCTGGGCATGGGAAAGCGGAGATGATGAGAGCAGCGTGGTGCCTCTGGTTTGCCGATGTGAACAGTTCCTCCCACTGTCAGCCCGGTCTGCTGTCTCCCCATCTGTCATATACAATAGTGCTAGAATACATTTACTCTTTGTTGTTAGGGCGGCAGAAAATATTAAAAATTTAAAGTCACGCCTTGTTAATACGTAGGCGTCTTTACTTATATTGACATGCCCAAAGCCTAATTGAAAAACCACTCGCTTACCTTGGAGAGTTACTTTGTGATATAAAGTGTAGCGTGTATATATTTTCTGCATAATAATGTTTTGCATTGATTCTGTGCGTCAGGACATTAAAACGCCTATGTTTGAACACTTTTTTAGGCATCAGCAAATTTAATAAAGTTTGGTGTCTTGAGATTTGACTTTTATTCGAGTGTAGTCTGTCATTAGTGCTAACTGAGGCACTTTCCCTTATTTCCAGTAATGCTATGGTAAACATCAAATAGTGACTAGACAGACATTGGTGCGGGGAGGTCAGGAGTTAAAAGGTCCCCTATTCTGCTAAATTGTTTTTTTTTTTTTTTAGCTTTTAACCATGTTCGTTCCACGTCAAAAACATACCTGGGGATGTATTTAGTTTAATTCACACGTTTGAGTAATCCTGTATGCTGAGGCCCCTTCTCAGGAGTGCTCGGTCTCACCGCCCTACTTCGACGTGAAACCAAGAAGTGCTCCCATTCAATATCATTAGACTTGTTCTGATCATTTTAGGGCCTAAATTGTTGTCACTACGAAGCAATCAGCCCATTTATCTATCTTTTGGCCTCATGTTGCTAATAGCTGTGTGCTAATTAGCCATTTTATGCTGTCCATTCCTCACTGTTGCCAACAGTTTGTGGCACCTAATCCAAGTGTTCTCTGCAAACAGCTCCCCAAAAGAAGAGTTTCCATACACATACATTATTTTAAGCAATAGACGGGGAAATATTTGTGCAAAGCTTTCCAAAACTATTTCAGAATGCCTGGAAAAAAGGACCTTTAGCTCCCTCATGGGTTGCCAAAAACTACATCTACAATATATGCCAGTCCCAAGCATGGATAAATAGTCGCTTTAGGAAGGGTGTCCAAGGTACCTATGCGAATTATTTGTTGAAATAAAGGGAGCAGCTGAACAGGGCTTTCTGAGAGATGGAGAGATAGTAGATTAGAGTCTGAAAGGAACTGCAGTTCTATGCAAAGTAATTCAAATGATTGCTTTATTCTGATTATTACTTGCTCTGATTGGAGTAATTAAACTTTGGACTATAGTAACTCTCATCACATCTATATTCTATAATTAAATTTAAAGGGGCTATATTATTCTTTTATTCATATTTTTAAACTATTCTTGGTCGCCTCTAGAACAGCATTACATGTTTTACAACATTTAAAACATGAATAAAAGAAAGTTTCTACTGGTGCCATAAAGAAATGAGTGAAGAGACCAGCAAAGGGCAGCAGAGTACAGCTGTGTTGTGCTCTTTTAAACAGAAACCAATGGAAAAAAATAACTGTTTACTTCCTTAAACTTTTTGTATGATGGCATTTTACAACAAAATGAAATGGCTGAGTGAATCAGTGGAAACAGAGCAATACACGGTGTTGTTTTTTGTTTTTTTAAGATAAATGAATGAGAGTAGACTGGATGTAGTGGGCTTGTTTGGTCACTGCTTCCTGGAGTGGGTGGGGGTTTGTGAGAGAGGCGGAGATTTGTGAAACCGACCTCAGAAACTCAGCGCTAGAGGCTACAGGATTACTCAAATGTGTGAGGTATGTTTGTGATAAGGGAACATTATAACATGGCGGAAAGCTCAGAAAATGTTGCCTGAAATAGCCCCTTTAAGGCTGGAAAAAATAAGACAGCTTAACTGAGCATAGTCTGACTTAAATGTAGTGATGGTACAAAATGAAGCAAACAAGAATTTAGTTTCAGCCCACTTTGTTCACTAATTCACTATATTTAAATTGAAAGGGGGACACTCACAAAGAGCCTTTTATTCATTAGTAAATCAGACGTCTGCTCAGCTTAGTTGAAATGCATTTATTACCTTATGTGTGAATGGAAATAACTATTTGACTCAGTCATTTTCTGCCGCGTTCTGCTCTAATTATTTGCGCTCAGTAAAGAAACGAGTGCACTGAGGACAAGCGGCCATGTTGCCACTGCACCAGACCGTATTACTCTGCTCCTCTCTTCGGATCCACACTGGGGACTCGGTGCCGCAAGGTAGAGAAATTACCTCGGAGTAGTTAAATAGCTGAAGCACTGACATAGCATCTCTCTTCCTCTCCCCGCTCTGCTCAGTCTTCCTCAGTGCACCCCTGGAGATGTGCCATTTCCATACAAGAGAGCAGGCATATTTTTAAAGCGCATTTAACATTCACACACTTATTTCACTCCATCCGATGCATTATTGAAATAGCTCCATTGGCCTTAATTATTTTTCCCAGCCCTTCTCTATCCGCGCAGAACTGATAATTGGTGTTATTTATCTAAACAATACCAGTGTGTGACTCTTAGGGTGGGAGCGCCTGAATAATGAATGAGGACAAATGCAAAGCGATTACACTTACTGTGACTTGGGCAGGATCCATGACACTGCAGCGTTCCCCGCTTTCTCCTGGAGGAAAGGAACTGTTTACTCTCTCGCTGCACTCTCTACTTAGAACAAAGCAAGACATGACATTAAGCCGCTGTGGAGGCCAGACTGGGTTAAATTTGTCAATTCCTCTCGTCCAATTTCAGCGGGATTGTGGTTTCATAATGAAAAGCTTGTAGATTCTCTGGTGAAGGCAGAAAAGAAGGAAGGAATAAGACCTTCACTTCAGGATCAGCACTTAGATCTAGGATCAGAGTTTAACAATGAACTTGCAATTTTCTACAATGGAGAAGCATACATTTTGATGTTCACACTTGTAAACATACTTGAACTTTGTCATTTGGGTAACAGGATATTAAAATGTGTAAAAAAACAAAAACAAAAAAAAAAAAACTCCTTGAACCCTTCACATTATATATGTAGAAACTTCATAGAACTGCTGGAGCTAACGTCACATCGCTGCCAAGCTACTCCGGGCTCTTTTCAGCATTTTGTAGCCCTTTTATTGTATTTGTTCTTATAGCAATTAGCATTAGCATCAAATATTGCAAATTATGAATGGTCAAGAATGTCTTTTGCAGCTGTCAGACTCATGTGTAATGTCGAGGCCTGGTTAGAAATTATTACTGAGTGTATCCACTTTTAGTAGTTTTATTTAATATATAGCAATTAGCATATAGCATGTAAGCTAAAGGCTAAGTGGTTTCTGAATGTCTGTTCTGCTGGACAGGAGTTACAGAAATGTGGCGGACCACAACAGTTATAGACCACAATTTATGCCGAGGTTTAATCAATAAATTACCACAAATCTAACTTCAATGAGTTGGGGTCAGATTAAGTACAAATGAATGGACCAAACGCTGTTGACGTGGAAACCGCAGGCGCAGTTTCTCACCATTAACTTGCTTTGGTTTACATCATTAAAAGCGATATTGGCCCGGCTGGCTGTTGGAGGTAAATTTGCCATATCAAAAGCGATAAGCTGTCTACGTATTTATGCCTGCGCTTGAACCGCCATCTTATTGTGGTGAAAGGGTTTGTGTGCCCGAATGATCAAACTAGCTATGTTGTTGGGGGCTTAATGCCTCTGTTGGGATGTCCCAAGGTGAACAGGTCCTAGGTGACGGACCAGACCAAGAGTGTTTTACAGACCCTTATGATGAGAAGAAAGTCAAGGACCGTTGCGTTGCCCTGGTATGGCACAGCTGGGACCCCTCCCAGGAGGTTGGGGCTCTTATACAAGCGCCTGGTGACCAGGTCCCTTCACACAGGCAGTAGTTGAATGTGGGAGCCTTGAGCAACCGGATCTCTGGACACAGAAAACTGTGAAAAAACTTCTGGAGTGTAACAGGCCTGGTCCAGCAAGTTAAGTCTCTGTAGATTTTAGTTGGATTTCCAGGCATCGCTACAAACAGATGCAGAATAGTGCCCCTGCATGCAACTGGATGGACATACAGTCAATCAGAAAACATTGCCATAAAGCCAACCAGCTACCAGGTTGTAAAGAATAGGGATTCCAGACCCATGATAACATGAAGTCAAGCCTATCAAGATACTTTGGCTTCCTCTCACTGTCTAAGTGAATTGTAGATACACAGTGAATGAATGCAAGAATAATAGATGGTCTGTAACTGTTGAACATTTGTCTAATGTATTTGCCTCTTTGTGTCTTTCTGTTTAGGTTCAGCCACCCTGCCCTTCACTCCCTTCTGGTTCACAGTGGAGCCCCAGGACACTCTCGGCACCCGCGGCAACCCTGCTCTGCTAAACTGCTCGGCCCACAGCAGCGCGGCCACACCGGCGAGGATAGAGTGGAAGAAAGATGGCACCTTCCTCAGCCTGGTGTCAGACGAGCGGCGGCAGATACTTCCAGATGGCTCGCTGTTTTTCACTCACGTGGTCCACTCCAAGCACAACAAGCCCGACGAGGGGACGTACCAGTGTGTGGCCACCATTGAGAACCTGGGCTCCATCTCCAGCCGTACGGCGAGACTCTCTGTGGCAGGTTAGTGACACGACTATGAGGACTATCAGCTTTCAGCATAGTTTTTGGATGTTTTTTTGATATTGTGCAGCCCTAGCAAGGACATAGTAATTCTCAAAATAGACAGTGTTCAAAGCCATTGAATAGTTTGCTACAACCAACCTATATTCTCTCATGGTGTGTTGGATTGGTTCTTAAGTTATAGCTTTCTCCTTTAGATCAATATTTTTCTGCCCTTGTATTACTTAGCCTTAGTCCTAGTTTCATTGCACAACTGGATAGGTGCTTGTAAGCACTCACCTTCCCCTATTACTCGTTGTACACTGTGACCTTGTTGAGTGTGGGAACAGTAAGTGACGTGGGATTATTAGGTGTTTTGAGCCAGGGCTGGGGTCTGAAATTCAATTTGAGCCCGGAGGTGCCCCAGAATGCACTTACACTGTGTGCTTTCGGTGTTGCAGTGGCAGACTTAAAGATGCTCTGGAGAGGCCCTGTGTTGACAATAGGATAGTACAGTACAAACCTCTGTTCCTCTGTGCCTCTGTGGAGATATTAAAAGATTCTAGTTGTTTTCTTGTTGGAGAATTGAGTTACAGGTTACAGTTGTTGTTTAATGTTTTGTAACACCCCACCCAACCCTGCCGATAGCAACTGGATAGGACCTTGTCGATTTAGGCATCATGATGTTGACATAGCGTAAGCGCAACATCCGGCAGCTACAACATGCCAAAACAAACAGCTAGCATGAAGAACGATGACAGCCAGATCACAGAAAATATGACGTATGAAGTCCTGGCTTTGGGAGTTTACAGAGAGAGTTAGAGGTGTGACGAACAAGACGTGACATGAACACTAGCCAACTGGCCAAATGTGGGTAGAAATACATGTTGGCCAGTAACACATTGACTTCCACTAGAACTTTTGCTGATTTAGGTTTTATCCATACCTTTATGGCATATTTATAGATTTCTGTGGTTATGCTTAACTCCCATAATTAAATATATATAGTTATTCATCATTATTATAGGGGAAAACACAGTTAAAGTGATTTTTAAAAACATGAATTAAGATAGGTTGCACTACATGCAAATATATACTATTTATTCTATCTTTTTAGGCTTGCTTGTAAAAGATTTAACTTTAACTTAACTTTCTATAGCTTATCATATACTATACAATAAACACATTATCATTTCAACTAACTAAACTGTGGCTAGTGAAAACCCTAACTGGCTAGTAACTTTTGAAAACCAGGGTAAAAAAAAAAGACTGTCAAGAGCTAAAACGGTCAGTCTTCAGTTCCTTTCATGTGTAAATGCATGACAAGACAGGATAATTCCACAAAAGGTTATAGGAACTGCAGAAGGTTTTCTCATAGACCTTGTCCCTTTTTATCACACACTAGACAATGCTGCTCCTTACCATTATTCCAGTGATAGCTGCCATGAAAAAACATATTGCATTTTACACACCTTATATAAAAATATCTCAGATTAAGTGATTATTTAAAATTTTTGAAATTTATTACAATTAAATAGCTTCTATTATTTGGTAAGGTAAGGTAAGGTAGACTTTATTGTCCCTGTAGGGAAATTCATGCTCTGCATTTGACCCGTCCCTCAATGCCGCTGGTGCAACCTGTCAGGAGCAGTGGGCAGCCGCGGTTCAGCACCTGGAGACCCTTTTCCAGATCTTGGGCCAGGATCCTGGTCAGGAGTACCTAGCTGGAGGATTAGCTTATTGGGTGTGTTTTGAGGTTGATGGGGGAAACCAGAGTACTGTCTCCACTCTCTTTGTAGAACTCTGCATTCAAACAACCAGAAATAAATGAAGGACCAGCTACTACCTATTCTGTTGCTTAAAAAGCAATATGTATACATGTGAAAAGCCTGCTAGTGACCTTTTTTCTCAAGGAAATTTTGATTAAATCAGAGCAAAACAATATTGTTTACATTAGTAATGATACATCACATCTGTCAGTACAGCCACACCAGCAACGCTATCAGAATCAGCCCTATGAAAATTGATTTTTGTGAGTTTGTGAACTCAAATTCAGCTGCAGTGCAAAGTAATAAGAATGGTTTACGTGCTCTGCTTGTATACATTCTGATTTCATCACTTTGTATTTAAACACAGGAGCAGGTGGAGTCTTGAGAAACACCCATAAAATACATTATCTAAAACAGCCAATCAGTCTCATTCATGGAGCCACTTTCTCGCAAAGGCTAAATGGCCACTGTATCTCCAGCAGCTGGCAGGTGGACAATAAAAAGGTTAATTACAATGGAGAGAGAGCAGGCCATTAGGCTGCCATCAGACCCAGGAGCCAGGGCGGAGGCGGGGGCAGAGCGGTGTGACCTCTCACATGTAATAACCACATGAGTCACACATGGCTGCTGCGACACACAGCACATCTGACAAATGAAGCAGTGATATCTGGGATTGATGGCCACAAGACGCGCTGCTCACTCTGCACCAAGACAGTTCCACACATCACCAGCACCTCCAGCAATACCTCGTTCTCCTAGACCTCTTGGAATACAGGCCACAGACAAGACTTGTGTTTTTTTTTTTTGGTGGTTTCTAGTCATACAGTTGTTCATATATATTTTTAAATCTTATTATTCTATTCATTTATAAATGTATGATAAATGCAGGAAGGGTAGGGTTCAAATCTGGACCAATGTCATCCTGGACCACTAAATCCATGTGTAATAGCATTGTGTAGTACATAGTATTTTAGACTGGTATCATGTTGCATGCCACCATAATGTGCTAATGCAATTCTCCTGCCAGTTTAGCATTTGCAAGATCTCTGTGTGTCACATACATTGTTAAATCTGTGCTAAAATATGCAGTGAAATCTATAGTGAAATATGTAGTGAAACCCCTTTACATAAAAGAAAAAACAGACGCTTCCGCTGCATTCACTTCTGAATCTTGACTCCACAGTAAAAGCTCCTTTTTAAGTTCACCTGGCTCTCCCCCTGTGCACTGCGCACGCTTTCTAACAGCAGTAAGAAGAATAAGCTAATGTGGCATAAAAGACACATCTCGTGACGTGTTTCATTTTTCATAATCAAAACTGCCGTTTTTGCGGAGTTCAACACGCATTACTGCTATTCATCCTTGTTCTTTGCTGTCTTGTTTTTGTTAGCGTTAATCTAAAAGAAAGCTATTGAGCTATCATTTGGTCAGAGTTTGTGCCCTTCATCTGATAATATTCAATTTCTTCAGGGAGCTTTTTTTCCCTAATTTTTATTACATTTTTATTTTAATGTGTAATTACAGCAATATGAATAATATAAGTAATATAATTATCATTTGCAAACTATAATAAAAAAAAAGATGGTTCCCTGTCAGAAACTTAAACACCTAAAGCTTTCTATTAGGGCTGGGAAGATATTTAATTTTGTAACGCAATAAAAATAAATTCATACTTTGATACCGATATTGGTACTTTGAATACTTTTTTGACATCATGCATAATAACAGTGCTTCAGCGCTGCACTGCTTTCACAAATGAGTGTCAAAAGTGGTCAAGAATTCTGCCAGGACTGCAGAGGGCAGCACTGCACTTCCAAGCACCTGGTCTGCCAAATACTGTCACGCAATTACGAGTATTTCTAAATACTTGTGATTTCAAACAGACTTTTGGAAACTTGATTTTTGCATAGTCTAAGTTGATAATATTGAATTGCAATACTTGATGTATTGCAGAATATTAATATAAATCATATCAGCACCAAATTATTGAAATAGTATTGTTTTGTTACAAAAGTGTATTGTTCCATGTTGATGACTAACAAGATTCAGGCTGCAGCTTCTCGTCTATCTGCACCTCACTATCAGGGTTTTTGTTGACACAACTTTAGGCAGTTTCTGTGTGTAAGACTGGTGGAGGAGGTGTTGAGATCAGATGCACAGGTTAAGAATGAAGAGCATGAAACGGGGTCCAAGCAATAACTACAACAAGTAATGTGGTTTCACTCTGCACTATTATTTACATGTCAGTATGCTAGCCACTCAATGAATTCTGAGGATATCTAGCTTGTGTAGCTTCTGGGTGGGTGCCATATATGAACTAAACGTGAAGATCTCATATATTCAAGTGCACATAGTATCAGTATTAGTGTATTAATGTCATCGCTGACATTTTCTTTGTGTGCACCCCAGAATTGCAGCCATGACAGAGGCTGCTCCTGTGGCAACAGACTGATATTAAATTCTCAGCCTCCTGCCTATTCAACGTGTTTGGCATATTAGTGTTCTATTAAAGCTTTGCCAAATGGGTTATATCCCTTCTATTTTCACCACTTTTGTCTTCCTGACTGTCGGTCTATTTGCTCGTCCTTTGTGCACATTCAGATACAGAGAAACACCAGCATGCCTTTGAATATTGAAGAAAAGCGTGTGGCCCAGCGAACTTATGCATTCTGCCTGAGTCTCCCTGAGAAAAAAGGAGGGGCAGAAAAATTATAGGCGAGCGAGCAAGCAGCATATACAACGGTGATAGGCAGGGCACAGAGCGAGACGTGGAGTAATGAGAAATCCCATCTTAACTGTCTGCTCCCTCCTCCCTCAGTCAGGCTTTGAAGAGCTGCTGAGGTGAGCCCCACCTCCCCCGGCTTATGAGGGAAACCCCCAAAGAACACCGCATTCAGCTCTGTCTTTATTCTGCGCTGCTCTCATTCAGCCTCACTGTTTAGTTTTCATTTTCTGACCCAGCCTTATTTTAGTCTTCGCTCAAACATATGGCATTTCTCCTGTGTTCACCGTTAGACCTCTGCGGTGTAGTAAGATAACCCGCTTCACTTGTCACTCAGCACATTTACAGCTCAGTAGGACTATTCTCATGATTGTTTTAAGACATCTAACTGGATTTCTCTTCAATTTTACATGCACAGGAGAGGAATACATGGAGTCTACAGAGCTTTTGAACAGCATTCAGACATCGTTAAAAATAAAAAATCTAAAATCTCACTTGTTTGTAGCGTTAAATGCTAATAAACTTGCTCATTTAAGGTTCCTTAGTTTGCTAAATTGACCCATACACTGTCACCGGACTTGTTCTGATCATTCAAGCACTTAAATTACAAAGCAGTCAGCTCAATTGTCTATCTGTTAGCGCCTTATTGCTAATGGCCATGCTAAAAAGCCATCTTATGCATGGTCCAGTCCCAATCCTTGCCAGCAGAGAGCAACAGACAATGAATTCAATCATTCTCTGCAAAGTCAACGTGCCAGCTCCCCAAAGAAGTTGTTTTCCTTACATATTGTGTTATAAAATGTGACATACCAGTGCCAATGTGTCCAAAACTAATTTAAAAAACCTGAAAAAAGCATAATGTAGGACCTTTTGATACGTAACCAGTATCTTGAAGTCATAAAAAGTGTCAATACCAGCAAAGCGGACTGCACATTGACCAAGCATATTATCCAGACGCCCCTAAAAATGGTGACAGTTGTCCCAAAAACGATCCAGATCAGAGTCTCAAGCAGTGGTTTAAAACATAAGGAGCGCTGTTGCTTATTGTGTTAGCAGCTGTATGGTCCTGGAGAATCTGGGCTAGACCCGTGTAGGTGCTGATTTGGCCTGTAAAAAGAGTTTAGGCACTGTGTAAAATCTGAGCTTTCAAATGAGATATAGCATATCTATGTTGACTTACGTTTAGCTGTGTTTAGTTGCATATTATAAACTACTTTGTTCTAGAAATACCTTAGCACAGTGAGCGAGGATACACAGCAAAAAAAGGCTCAGAATGGGATAAATGAGATATTGTAAACAAATAGGCAAGGCCTTTTTTAGTACTTGTATCGGTATTCTGTATCGGCAAGTACTGAAATTGCACTACTCGATGTAATGTGATATCGGTGCATTGCTACTCATTAAATGAACACTGAACACATTAATGAACACTACAGCAAAAAGTGCACTTGACAACTTGGCCTTCTAATGAGGATACAAATGCATCATCATCTAAAGTAGAGCTTAATCTTTTTAAATGTTTTATGCAAGAAACCCCTCAGCAATGTGTTCCAACCTTTCAAGTTGAGTTTGTTTACACGTGTTACTCTGTGCCACTGTCAGCTTAAAGTGCTTTGTCCAACCTTGAGTAAACTGTTGTACATAGCCATAGCCTGACAGTAGTGGGCATTGTAAGCATTTTTAAACTCCACTTTTAACGTGACTAATGTTCTTTATTACTGCGTACATTTTATTTCTGCCCCACCCATAGCTCATTCAAACCTGTCTCCCCCCTCACCCTCAAACTTCTGTAGTGTATTGTGATAACCTGTGTCACCTGTCCCTGTGCTTTGATATGACTACTGTCTGGTTTGTCCCTTCCAGGCAGCAGTAGTCTACGGTGAACCCGCAGCTCTTCATGTGTCACCTCATATTTGAGCGTGCTCCTCCTGCCATCGAGGCGGCTGCTCTTTGAAGGATTTAGGGGTGTCGGCACACTCTCTAATCCCCTTTTTGATGTATTTTAATCTGTGTTTGGGGGGTACATGGCACCCCTGGGGACATGACAGCCTCAGAAAGTGAGAAGGCAGGATTGCGTCAGGATTGCAGCGATAGCCCATTGTGGGTTTGTCAGAACTACTTCAGATGACGTACAGTTGGTTAATTAATCTGGCGCCTTTTATAGAGAGTGAAAAATGAAACATCAGCTGTGTTTGACATTCTAAAATAGCTGTCACCCAAAGTCAGATAAAGACATTCGGCCTGCATGAATCAACATATTTTTATAATGCATTGCCTTATTAGCATAAACCTTAGCCAGTGGCTTCTTCCTTAGTGTGGTTACATAGCACTGACTAGAGAAACACATTACTGCCTTAGTCCAAATATAAACAGACAAAAATGTTTACTTCTTAGTCCAACTGAGGTTGCAGTGATTTGAATTTCTCAACAACAATCTATGTGTGTCTATTGTGTGGGTTTTTCATGACATTTTAAAATGAAAAATCTAATGTAGCTATGATGCATTAATTTATTAGTTATTTTATTTATGGTTTATTTGATAGGGACAGATACAGTAAACAAAGATCTTCTAAAAGTAATCCAATGTCAGTATCACAGTGTTTATAGCCAAGGCTAATTCACAGCACCATTCATGAGCTATGTGGAGGTACATTTTCTGAGCTAGGATGCTATTTTTCAAAGTGTTTTGTCTTTATGGGGTTTCAGCTGCTATTTACAAATGGCTTATTGATTGTGTAGTAAAGTAAACTAGTTTATTAGCATTTAATGCTCAGAACATGTTGAGTTATAGCATCTCACACAATGACCACACTCTTTTTGGTAAACTTTAGTTGCCTACTTAGCCCTCTTGCCATGATTAGCGTCAAATAGATTAACATTTATTTAACGCTTGAATTTATACACTGGTCAAACAGCATTAAACTTTAGCCATTGTGCTGGATTGGTAGGTAGAGAGCAACGCCTGCTGCGCTGACTGATTTTGTCTGTAAGCGACATATGATTTTAAGCAAGTCCCAGTCAGATGATTTTAATACTTAAACAGCCTTTCTGTGTCTGCTGCATTTAAGGTTTGTAGTAAATAAAGCCTTTAGTTATATTTTTTCTAAATTCATTCAGTGTCTTGGTGCAGTGAGAGCCAGACATGAAGTGTTATCCCTCCGCGTAATTTGCCACAAGTAGAATGTTCAAAAAATAAATTAAAGGTCCCCTATTCTGCTAAATCTACTTTTTAAAGCTTTTAACCATGTTATATTGTTTCCACCTCAAAAACATACCTGGAGTGGTATTTTTGTTTTAATTCTATTCACCTCATGTTGATAATAGCTGGGCTAATTAGTCTTTTTATTATGCTCTGTCTATCCATACTGTTGCATACAAGCACTAAGAGATTTTCCTCATCTCTGAACCAAATCCTCCCAACTTTATTCACGTGTGAACAAAAAAGGAGGCTGTAGTGTCTTTAGAGGGCTTTTGTAAGAGGAAAGCCTCAGCCCTGTGGTCCTTCATCTTCTGATGCTGATATAAACTCTGGTGTTTGCACAGGGCTCAGAGCTGAGGGGGTAAAGTGGGCGAGCAGGCAGGCCCCTAAAGCGTCAGGCACCTAATCCAGCCGTTTTCTGCCAAGTGACAGTAACAGCTCCCCAAAAGGGATTTTTATTGGATAAAAAAATTCTTAGGATTTACAGTATGTTTTTATAACTTGAAATGAGAACAAGAGCTGTCCAAAGTAGAGGTCTGCTAGATTTGTATTATTGTTTAAGAGATGGGTACATAAACCCAGACTATTGATATAATAAATCAGAATTTGGTTCCCAAGATGCCAAATGTGCTTGTCATAGCTTACAACAGATTTTTGACAATATGCAATTCCTACAGATAGAAGTATGAAATGGAAGAGATAGGGTTGACTGTGTTATAAAGCTCACTCAATAACAGTCGAGGATTTCCTTTCTGCAGCATTAATCAATTCTTAACCCTGCAATATCGTTTAAACTTTGGAGTCGATAAAATGTTCTCACAAGGAAAGAAAATCTTCACACAAGTTAACACAAGCACACCACACAAACAAGTATCTGTTATCACAAAGGCCGATCTGTTTACCACTGCACAGATACGCACCTATCAGATCATGCCGAGCCACTTACATACACTTTGGCCTGACGAGAATGAGCGTCCGGGTCGCTCACTGTTACTATCAAAGGCAAAATACTTCTCTCTTTTCTCCTGTTTTGGCCTGCATTTCTGCCCCTTTCTCCCTTCCTCTTACTAAATCAACCCCGTGTCCATTCCCGTTAGCTGTTTTTACCTCCTCTCAGTCGTTAATTTTCCCTTTATTATCCCTTTGGCTCGGTACCTCTCTGCTGCTCCAACACACCCAAGGGCCAAGAACTACGACAAAAAAAAAAGGGAAGTAGCACTCAACACATTTTGCAGCTCCACACTGGACGCACACAAGTCATAAAGCGACAAAATAGCAAACAAACAGTAATAAATCTCAAGAACAACAAAAAAGTCTCGCAAAATTCTCCAAGGGACCACCAGCAGGAAATACTTCAGCTGTGTCATAGTTTTATTCTGAAAGTCGAACACTTGGTAGTTTGTGTTATACAAGAATATTTGGCTCTAAAATAAAAGTGCACTTAGCTTTGTCATGCTGTCTAAAAATAATATCATGTTGAGTATGGATGTAAAGATGCATCATAAATCAGCTATTCAAAAGTGAGGAATAAAAAGGAATCTGGATTTAAAACTGCGTGTGGGTCGACTAAGTATATGGTGCATAGGCTGGCTCCCTTGTTTAGGGCAAGACACCATTACCTGATCATTTCCCTTAGGGCAAACATGAATTTCATACAGGGATTGCACAATCACTAGCTGCACGTTCAAGAGCGTAATGACTCTGAGTGGCACAGGGACAGTGGCACAGGAGCATTCTCCCTAGCTCTCCTTTGTCTCTTACACGCACACGCACATGCTGCCGTCGCTCATGAGGGATACACAAGCCCAATGCAGACAACAGAGACACATCTGAAGTTATTATTTAGGATACACATACCTGTTTGCTGTGTTTTCCATCTTTAAGAACATTTAGGAAAGCTTGTTGATTGCGGTTCGTGCCTTGGTGCATTTTACAGGTCCCCTATTCTATTGAATCAACTTTTAACTATGTTATAATGTTGTGTGCACCTCAAAAACCTAATGTGGAGTAGCCTTTTGTTTCATTCGCGCATGTTTGAGTAATCCTGTATGCTGACCCGCTGTGCTGGAGAGTTGGAAACGTTTGGGTCTCCCGGCTCTACGTAGACACGTGAAACTAGAAGTGCTCCTGCGTGTTTCTAAAGCTCATACACCGTCACCAGACTTATTCTGATAACTTCAGAGCTGAAACTGGCGTCATTACGAAGCAGACAGCTCATTTATCGCTCTGTTGGCGTCATGTTCTAATAGCTGTGCTACTTATCCATTTAATATTCTGTCAGGTCCCCATCTTTGGCAGTAGGGGTCGACAGACACCTAATCCAAGCGTTCTCTGTAAAGTAAAACACAGCTCCCAAAAGAGGACATTTTCCATTCATATACATCATTTTAATTATTTTATTTTATGCAAAGTACTAATGCAAAGGTATCCAAAATTATTTGAGAAAGCATAATACAGCTCCTTTAAGCTCTCAGTGTCTTCAATGTTGATGTGGTCTTTTCATAACACTTATATAAGGCCCATATATTACTTGAGTCGTGGATTTAGCTGCTTCTCTTAGATCATTACCACTGTATTGTATCTGTTTTTTGGAAGATTGTACTGAATGTTATTAATAAAACTGACAAATCATTAGGTTGTACATAGGCCTATGTAGATATTTTTTTTGTTTTATTATTCCTTTTGGTCATAATTAGAGTTTAGCTAAGTTTGTTTATAAAAATTGTAAGAAAATTGGATTGTGAAGTTTAAATAGTGAATTGACTCGTGACTTGATTGCATCGTTAAATCCCTAATGTTGAGATGACAGACAAATGCATGTGTAGTCAGACTCGTAGCACAGGTGGCAGTTATCCTCGCGAGCGTAGACCTTCCTTTGATCACCATTACAATGCAACATCGAAGGAATTATTGCATGGCACGAGTAACAAATTTATGAGGCATGAACAAATGAGTGCCTTGTTTTTCATCTGTCAACAGTAACAGCTGGCAGCCCTCCAGATGTTATTCTCCGGATAAGTAATGACAGAGGCAAAGGGACACATAGGGAAGTACCTCCGGCTGAAGGGTGGGTCATAATAATAAGTCAGTCAGATGTTGAGGTAGCTGCCTAGTTCTGCTTCATGCAAAACGTGAAGTACTTACTGTATTTTCATAAAATAAACAAAATTTGAAGTCATGTTTTTAAATATTACACAAATTAGTGGTTACTCGCCACCAAGTTAGCAACTAGTTAACTTTAGCCCATTTCTGCTGTGGTTTGCTATGAAACGGTGATACCTGATCAAACAGATTTTGCAAATACGGTAAATGCTTTCTTTTAAAAAACAACATAATTTAGCTTTTTTATTGTGCTACAGTGACTGCACGGCTGCCACAAAACTGCTGCTCATCAGATTTACTGCTGAACATCTTTTGTAGTATATCGCCTTGTTTTCTCATCTATTTTTTGGCATCCTTCTCTGAAACTGAGAATGGCTGTCAAATTATTTCAAATGCAGTCTTTAAAAATACAATATTGTGCCTCAGAGAAGCTTATGGCAGAGTGAACATTCACATTTAGATGCCTCCCCGTTATCATAAGTTATGAACTGACGAGCTGCAGAGTGCTCGGGTCGTTGCCATGACGAATAGCTGTGACCTGGAGCAGGTTGAGGGTCACAGTGGCGTTCCATTACCCAGAATCCCATCTGTCTGTGGTTCTGAGAGGACGGATGGTGCAGACTAGAGAGAGGCTGGAGATAAAGAGCCTGCACAGAGACTTACTTCTGCACAGCTGCATTCATCACACAGAAGCTGAGAGATGAAAACATACCACATCCTTGGAAGAAGTAATGAAAAAGTAAAAAGTCAAATGTTGTTTCAGGAAAAGGATAAACAACATTTCAGCCTTTGCAGTCATGTCAGAGATGAGACTGATGGGCTTACTACTACTTGGTGGGAGAATTACATGCAAATTGTGGTAACATTTTTAAATATCGCATTAACAACGTGACTTGCAGGATTTGAATGTCCCTTTGGCAGAGTAAGAGTTGAATTGATTAAATGCAGAAATACAAGGCTCTTGACAAACATTCCCCAGTCAAAGCTAGGGCTTAAAAACCAAGACTAAATGACTCAAGTAGTAAATGAAGAACTAAACAAACTAAACCATGGCTAAACTAGAAGCACTTAGAGTGCAGACCTCCACCAAGCCATCAACATAGTTAGAAGGTAATCATGTGTACCTTTACTGACCCCTTGTGACTGGAGTCACTGTAAAATAGTGAGTTTTGAAATTTGGCCTACTGTTCCCAGTGAATTTCAAAGTATCTTGGGTAGGAGGTTTATGTTAAATATAACCATTACGGACTAACAAACCAACACACAAAGCAACAACAGCAAAAACCTGTCCTTTTAGGCAGAGGTAACAATGTCTATATTATTTACTAATTAATCTTAGTACTACCAATGTCATTACTATTTACTAATAAAGGTAACAATGTCAGTACTATTGACTAATAAATGTAACATTATCAGTACTATTTACTAACAAAAATATCAATGTCAGTACTATTTACTAAGAAAGATAAATGTCTTTTCTACTCACTAATAATGGTAACAATGTCAGTACTATTTACTAATAAACTGTAACAATATCTGTATTTACTATTGTTTTACCAGCAGCCCAGAATATATGAAGTGTATGTGTGCTGTGTGGAGTCAAGCAGCAGGCAGGGACAGTGACAGTGGGGAGTCAGCTCTGGAGTATGACAGGCTCCATTTGCCGTGTACCCGGCTCTGATGAGGTCCTGTGGGTAGGTGCACTGAGAGAGGTCCTATCTCTGCTCTCCAGACACCCCCGCCTGCTGCGATTCTCTGCCAATGTACACTCAGCCGCTTAATTGTTTTTGTGTGCTTTCTGAACGATGATTTCGTCTGTGTGACATGGCCGTGCCCGAGATTAGCAATATTCTGATTGTGAAATGAAAGTTAACAAAATATGTGAGAACGGTACCGTCATATCATCTTTTAATGCATCCCAAATTCTAGGTAACTAGTAATTTCTGGACGAACTATTTTGTGATTGAATATGAGAAGTCAGCTGTAATAGTTATTCTCTCATGTGGAAACATTTTCAGGTTGTAAGGAAATATTCAATTTAAAATCACTCCAGTTTTGCTTTTTGTGGTAATGGAAGTCGTATTTTTCATGTTTTGTCAGAATCTGTAATAAGTACACAATAGAAAAGCTACCAGGCTACAATTTTCTGTTGTTTCAATTTACATTTAAAATGCCTTGTTTTCTTTCTTAGTGTGTTTTTTGCATTTGGAGATTTAGTTTTCTGTTCAGATACAACTAACAAGATACAGGGGAAAGCCTTTTGAACAGATTCTACCATGAGCTGAGATTTTATGCTTCTTCCTGTTCTTACACTTAGACATAAAAACTCTGGTGCAATGAAGTGTCCAACCAAGCTTATTTCCGAATGTGTCTGCACTGTGCTTTGGCTGGCACAATTACCACATTCTAATGAGAGTGCTAATTGACTGCTGCAGTCAGCAGATAAAGATGAACTCTGAGCATAATGACTTCAATAACCTGCTCTGTGTCCCCTCCTGTCTACATTTTGGCTCCACACCAGATGAACTACTGCTCAGGCCATTGTCCGCGATGTGAGAGATATCTGCACATCATTGATCAGTAATGAAATTATAATCACAAGTCATTTTTTACTTCATATTTGAAACGATGCTATCAAAGAGAATGACATGATAATCTGATACAGAGTTAAGGCATTTATAGAACTCTGCCTACCATCTGCTCCTGAAACTGAGCTAAATAAAATTCCTGGAGCTTACTTGTGTATAGAAAATATAAGCAGTCATCTTTATTTATTGACTCGCTGTCCTCTGCTGCTGGAGTCCATCTGTTTTAGTATTTGACGTGCTGCGAGTGGTTATGAGTTACTGTCTTTCTGTCATCTCAAACCAATCTCGCCATTCACCTCTGACCTTCAGCGTCACCAAGGCACATTTAACAGTTCCTATAACCTTTTAGGGCTGTGCCAACAATTGAATTTAAAGGTCAATGGCGATTATGTATAGGTTTGATCTCAATGATAAGCTTTAGTGATGCACCGATATAGAAATTCCTGGCCGATACCAATATTAAACAGAAGGCTTGGGCTGATAACCGATATTAGGTAACCGATATTTTCTAAACACTGTTTTAAATATTGTATGTCTAATTTTTTTTTTTTATAGATAGGAACAAATAAATTAACTTAAAATGCTTTGAAGTAATTCATTTCTATATTACATCACCAGTAAAAGAAGATAAATTCAATTTGCTAATTTATAAGAAGCTTTAACTCATAACCTTGTTTTACATTAAGAGATTTCATGAAAAAGTATTTCACAAGGTTATTTTAGCCAGCTATTGCTAAATATGCAATAAGAACTAATCTAAGTATTATAAATTATAATAATAAAATGAATGAAGGTGGAAAAAATAAATTATTAATTTAACCTAAACTTTTCTTACTGCGTTTGAAATCTACCTTTATTTTCTTAAAGTAGAACACAACATTTTAGATTTCCAGGTAAGCACAAACTTAATAGGCTACATCAGGCTGAAATACTACTACTACTCCAGTTTGTCGCACGTTTGCACATCCTAGGAACTGTGGACTGGGACCACAGTTCCTGTAACTTCGGAGCAGGGACTTTCAAGTCCATTACATAGTTAGAAGCATAGGGAATGTATGCACTTGTACACCGCAGCCTTTTGCAGTTCCCTTGAAATATTTACACACGCGTTTAATGATTTTAAAGCTAGCATTAGTTAGACTCACTCCTCGTATCGTTTGCCTGTGTGGACATTAATTTGGTTTGTTGTGGCTGCTGGGCGTTGCTCTTACACTATGTCATGGATCATCGGTGTGATTACGAGGTAGGGGTTTTCGGACCATTCTCTGTAAATCCTAGTGATGGTTGTGTCTGAAATACCCAGTAGATCAGCATTTTTCCAAAAGACTGGCACCAATAGTTATGGCATGTTTTTTCAGCTTTTTCTTTCTGCATTGCTACAACAAATCCTCTGCCTCCAAGCGTGCAGTAATTTACATAATAATGTGCCATAGGTTTCATGCCAGATGCCCTTCTTGGATCTTTTTTTACAGACTGGCCTGTGACATGTAGTATTGTAACACTTTCTGTATTTATTATGTCTTATTGACTGAACCTAAAGCCTAGTGCTGACGTTTTTACATGATGTGGTCCACCTCTCCCCTTATACAAGTCCTGAGTGTAAATCTTTAGTGTAAACATAGCAATGTTGGTAGTTGAGGAGAAACCCCAGAAGCGGCGCTGTGTGGAGCAGTTTGTTTATCCGCTCTTCCCATATTGACGTCTTCTGTCCTTGCATTCGTCCTTGCTGTGCACAGATAGTGATACCTGCGTTCTTATGGGCCAGCGTCCGTCTTTTATCTCCCAGCGCCCATCCGACTAGCATGCGCCAGGCAGTTTGGCTTTTCATTATAAAACGTCCCTGTATTTCAAAGCTAAATTGGTCTTCATAGAGCGTTTGAAAGCTGAAAGATGACTCTCAGCTTTTTTTTTTACTCTTGCGCCTCAGGAAAATCGTTTCAAACACACCTCAGTATTCATCACACACAGGTCAGCAACAGAATGTGGCAGCTAGTTAGAAACTTTACATAGCGCCGCTGTTGTGTGCACTTGTTTTGAGGACACGTTGTCCTTTTTGACCATCCAGTTGCTCTATAGAAGGTGATGTGGTGAGAATGTTTGATCACAATATTTTCATTGGGAGATCATGATTCCAAGTTTGTTTATTCATGTTGATTTTGTAATATTGGCTTATACAGATGACAAGTTACTGAACATATCAAACAATACATTACATATCATAAATGATGGCATCATAAACTAGGAACAGTGCTGTGATGTTTTTTCTTACTTTCAACTTTGCTTTTTTTAATTATATTTTGCAAACATAGAGATTATTATTTACAGATGCTGAAGACATGTAATTATTTACAAGTGTGAAAGACATGCCTACGTGTAATACATAAGACATGAGACAAAACAATACTATGACATACCATGTGGGCAGATGGTTCCCTGGTGTGAGTGTGTAACTGTATGTTTGAGTACATAAATTAAAAGCTAAAAAAAAAATAACAGTGCAAAATAACAAAAAAAACCCACAATAATAAAAAACAAAAAAAGGGAAAAAAAATGTACATCTAACATGCAAATAGGGTTGCACGATAAATTGATTTAATTGATAAATTCAAGTTTGAAATTTTGAACGATGTCAAAAATAGCCAAATCAAATTTATGAAAAAATTGCATCCTCCAAGTGCTGCACTTTTTCCTGTGTTGTGGCTAATGCTACTGCTAACGCTAAGAGCAGATTAAACACTGTACTGTCTGCAAAGACTCTACAGACGCTAAAAGACTAGTAATCACTGAGAAAGGATTTGTATTACCTCTGTAATGTCTGCGTTTAGTTGTGGCAGCAGTTGGACAAAAAACAAACAGCATAGTGTGGTGGACAGTGCTGACAAAAGTACTTTGTTTATCTATGCGAATTAACCATGTGTTCAATGGCTTTTAGCCTCTTTGATTAAGATTTCAAATTGTGTATAAATATAAATTAAAATAGACTTGGTCTTTAGAAGCAGTGAGGGCAAAAAGTAAAAGACAAATGTTTTTTTCACAGTGAGAGTAATGCACACTGTTGCTGCTTCACTGCTGTTTTAAACATTTAGCATAAAAATCTTAACTATGCCATATTCTCGTGACTCAAATAATAACCCTACATTTAAATGACTTTATGCCAACAAGAGGAAAAAAAACTATGTAAATCAGTTGAAATCTTTTTTTTTTTTAGCCATATCGCCTAGCTGTGTGTACAATTTCCAAAAAGCGGCATCACAGTCGGGCCATGACTTGACTGTGTGCCCTGGTCACACTTGGTTTTGTTAAATCTCTGTCACTCAGAGATGTGTGATGCAGAAATGCATCAATGCATTGTAGCCCAGACTTTTTTCCATGATGCCAGATTGTCAAAAGTTCAAGTTCACAATTGGAACTCATTTTCCTCACATCAGAAATGTATGTTCAGTATTAGTATGCATCACTTTGAAATCAGACGTTTGATTTTTGATGTCCCCTCTTCCTTTAGATGTAAATAGCATATGTTCAGAATGCATATTCCACAGAATTGGTCTCATGCTGATGCAGAAATATGGTGCAACGGTGCGAGTTTCGTTGCTCCTGCTGCAGTGAAAGAGTGCCTTGCCTTGGGCACAGATGGAGCTCTCTTCACCAACCAAAGTGAGAAGTGCTCCGTCTGAGAGCATCTTGCTTTCTTATGCTTCAGAGACCACTGTTATTTATGGATTGACTTTTTTGCACCATCTGAGCAGGCGTCCGCTGGCGTACATTCTGCACAGGTGACAGCGGCAAGGTGGCTCTTCCTCTAAAAGGGCTATACATGCGAACTGTGAGTGCTGACCCGCCAAACGCATCTGAATCCACTTTCTACAATCTGCCTTCCAGATGGTTGCTTTTGACTTCCTCAAAGAGCCATTTAGAGCTGGTGAGAATCCCTCGCACCCTACTTTCACGTCTGCATTATGTGTGGCTTAACCGTTGGTAAAAGAAAAAATCCTGGGTTTGTTAATGGAACATACATTTGCATTTATTTTGTTGCTTTTAACCAAAGACATTCCTTGCTCGGCGTCACTCAAAGCAGGCATAAAGAAAGTAGGAGGAGGATAGCTGTTGTTTGCCAAGTATCCCTATGTGTTTTGCTAGTTGAAAATAAAGGCTGGTAATGAATGGGACACCTCTGTTTCTCACTGTGGAGTAAAAAAAAAAAACAACAGTCCCGGGAGCTACTGGTGCCTGTTCGGACCTGTTTAAAAGACAGGCTGCATTTTAATGCAAAAGGGGAATGTAGCGTTTGAATGGAGTGTGTGATAAACAGGAAGATGGAGAGCTGTAATGTGATTGGACAATTTATGTACGTAGGTTTTCCTGGTGGGTTTTTTTTGTCTCCTTTTACTGGAGCTGTCCTGAACTCTGCTTGGATGGGCCCCGGGGAGCGCGCTCAGACGGATCCTCTCCACGCCTGGGTGATGATTGGTGGAAGAGCTGGTGTCAGGTTCGCTGTTGTGTGCAACTTGGATGAAATGAGGTTGGCATTAAAGGTCTTTGATGTGGTGCGGATGGCAATTAACTACCACCAGTGTGAGAGAAGCTGCTCCCTGCTGGTAGAGTGGATGTAGCAATATATACTGACATTATAACAGTTTTAATGTTTATTTAGTGTGGCTCATATACACGCTAGTCTATCCCAGCTACTATGGGTCTAAGGTGGGGTAAACTCAGGGAAATGTATCGTTATTGCAATATTGACTACCACAGTATCTATATCACAGTAATGTTGTTGTCTTTAATCACACAGCGGGTCTCAAAATAACTGTCCACTTACAGACTGTGTTAAGACAGAAGCTTAAGACCTCATTTTATCTCTGATCAATCCGAAGTTAGCTCTGATTTAAACCTGGTTCAGTCCTGGTTCAGTCCTGGTTCAGTCCTGGTTCAGTCCTGGTTCAGTCCTGGTTCAGTCCTGGTTCAGTCTTCGTTTAGTCCTTGTTTATCCTCGTTTGTTTCTAGTTTAGACCTGGTTCAGTCCTGGTCTACAACTTGACTAGTCTTGGCTTAAACCTGGTCTAGTCTTAGTTTAGACCTGGTTTAGTCCTAGTCTAGTCTGGTTTAGTCGTGTTTAGTCCTGGTTTAGTCTGAGCAGCAAGTTATTTGAGGTTTTTCATCATAAACTAATATAATATTTTAATTGTTTGGATATATAATTCATAACATAAAATATAATATAGAAAATACAATATAATACACTAAATAGTTCTCAAGTTGAAAACAATGAACTCATAGCTGACCAAACAACAATAAGTTTGTGAAGATAGGACATTTTAAACAGTAAACATGTGAAAATGACACAAAGAATCCACCTTTTCAAAATTCCCACTCTTCTGAACCCATTGGATCTTCTGGAAAGCGTGTGACTTGGGCTCTCTGTTGCCTCTCACGCAGCTGAGTGCTCTCTGTATTGCATCTATCTGTATCAGAGTGCAGTCTTGCGATCAGAACGACTCGTGCTCCAAGGTCAGTGATGGGTGTCTGGCCTGTTGTTTCCTCACCTCCTTCCCGTCTCTCTTTCTCTATCTCGCACACGTTCACAGACAAACAGCAGAAGCACATCATGTCGGAGCTGCTGACAACACCGTTATCCCCGGGCCACCTCACCTTCAGCCTCTCTTCACCTTCTGCTCTGCATCTTAACACTCATGTCGCACTTTCTTTTACATTCACTCTCACAACAATAAAATCTGTATGCAGTTTATGGAACAAAGATTATCTTCATGCTCAATGCTCTGTGTTTCCTGTACACAGCTGAAGGTTAGGGAAACCTTCTGACCATAATCTTGAATACACAATGTAGAGTGTAGGCGGCATGAAGTCACAAATACATTTTAACAAGCAAAATCCTTCAAAGCGCGCAATCAGTCATGTCCAGTGCGAAACTTCCGAAATACACAATTGCAAAAAGTTGCGAGTAGCGAGACTTTATTATATCTTAACTACACTCTCTGTTTACATAAGCTGATAAGGGTCTGTAGCCACCAATAATGAAATAATGGCCAATAATGTAATATCTGCCAATAACGCAATAATTTTGGTCAGTTTTAAATGTATAATAAAGAAAATAACGTGACGTTTTTGAGCCAATCACTTAACATTTTGCCTATAATGTAATTAGTTATTAAGTGTTTGGGCTAGCATTAAAAAAATCTATTGGAAATGTAATAATTGCTGCCTATAATGTAAAAACACATCAACAGGACTGCATTTCTTGGAAATAAGATGCTTTTTTATTTAATTTTTTTGCTTTTTTATTTAATTTTATTTTATTTGCAGTTTTGTGCAGTTTGCTCATCAGAAATAGATTTAATGGATGACATAGTTAATCATGGTTGTAAGTAAGAATTTTTTCTTGTACAAAATGTTCTTTATAGAATATTATTAATTTGCTTAGGAATGTTTGAAAACTTAGTCATCCAAGCTATCTAAATCACAACCCAAAACATTTCAAAATATCAGTATATATCAATCAGCTGAGTGTAAATCTTTAGTCTAATCTTTTAGTTTAATCTTTAGTAAATCTTTAATATCAATCAGCTGGACTTGGTTTTTAGCATTTCAGATGGTTTGTCTCTTATTCAAGAGACTTTTTGTTTTTTCAGTGTTTCTCTTGGATGTTGCATAGTCAATGTTTTTTATCAACAATTTTACATTACATTATTGGCAAATTATTATGATATTGGCTTTATTACATCTAAAATTATTACGTTATTGACAGGTATTACATTATTGTTACAGGGTCATGTGACGGGTAACTGTAACCTGATTGGCCGGACGTAAACATTGGTTTGCACAAAAAAACAAAACAAAAAAACATGCACAATAGGCTAATCCTCCATCTAGGTACTCCCGACCAAGATCCTGCCTCAAGATCTGGAGAAGGGTTCCTAGGCGCTGCAGTTTGGTTGTCCACTGCGCCCAAAAGTTTGCCCCAGTAACGTTGAAGGATGGGTCAAACGCAGACAACAAATTTCTTCATGGAGACGACGACGTATACCTTACCCTTACATTGACAGGGAAACTGAAAGTAACTCAACTCTCACAGTTCTGTAGCAGCATCCTAAGATATGCTTGGTGGTAATTCCTCGTTTTGGAAACACTGCATTAGCTCGCCTGTGTAAAATTAAGACTCACCACAATGGATGATTCCGATCAGAGCCATTCGGCGGAGCATCTGCTTGGTTCGGAGCCGAGGCGCTGCAGATGGATCGAACTAATTGCTAATGCCATGCTGTCAGCGCGTCCAGGTGTTCTGAAGATCTGCTGCATCCTTTTCTATTAGCTCTGACTGATTGATTAGTCTGTCCTTCTCACTATGTTCACTGTTTCAATAATTCAATTCTGTGTGGCGTCGGCGGAATTAATATATGGATTTATTATTTGAAAATGTAATTAACCGCAATGAATAATCTACAGTAGAGTAAAGAGAGAAACAGTCCACTGAGGGAAAGCTGTTTATGGCAGAATTTAACAGGAGTGGAGCCTCTGGGTAGAGTGTTAATATGTAGAGTATGCCTCCTCTTTGATGTGTTGACGTTTGTTGCTCAGCATTTGCATCTCAGGGCTAATGAAGGCTAAAAGTGGGCTGTCAGTGTTGTACAGGAGAACATGTGCTGGTTCATCACACTGAGTAGAGATAAGAAGAAGGCTAGGATTGGTCATATTTATACAAGTAGTTGAGGTTAGACTGGCCAGCCATTGTAATTGTTTGACTCCATGCTCTGTGAACTAACCCTAAATAAAGGAAAAAATACATGATTACTGATGAATAAATACATGTTACACAATATGTTTAAAGCCAAAATATGTTCTGAGCAAAAACTTAAACCAGTGCTTTGCAGACTGAGCTTTCCTACTCCAGACGTCTGTAACAATTTTGCGCTGTTTTTACTTGTTAATCTTTTTGAAGCAGAGCCAGTGATTAAAGACATCAAATAATAACAAATTACTTTAAAATAAGCATTTTTTTTTTTTTTTTTTAAATTGGTAGAAAATCTGAGTGTGCCACATACGAGACTGAGACAAGATCGAGTAAAATTGGATTCTAGAGAATAGACTTTAAAACAGCTCTTCTTGTGCATAAGTTTATCCATGGCTTAGCTTTGAAGTACATCTCTGACATTCTTTTTAGCTGTATGTATGACAACTGAAAGTGTTTTGTCTGCACTCTTCTCTTTTAATTTAATTTTTAAATTAGATTTTACTGTTTTAATTGTAATTCTTGAGTATGTACTTTTAGCTTGTCTTGTTTCTGTGAAGCGCTTTGAATTACCCTGTGTTCAAACTATGCTATACAAATAAACGTACCTTGCCATTAAATGTAACCAATCAGAAAACAGCACTGACTCTATGGCTCCACCTACTTCATTACCCATTATATGTGCCGGTCCCAAGCCTTCGATAGATAGAGATGGTTTTGCATCAAGAAGTGCTAAAAACTTGGCAAAGTACTCATGCAATCAAATATATTTATGTTAATAGATATAACAGCTAAGTACTAAGCCTCCCTTTCTGTCCAAACAGTCGCCCGGCTTAAGTGAGAATATTAATTTCATAAAGGTATAAAAACTGACAGTCAAATCTTCCCATTCTTCTTTGTAAATTGCATTTGGCTTCTGGTATTTGATAGTCTTAAAGAATCTGTCACTCAGGAATGCTAATCAACCTGACCCTGTTGCCATTATCTCACCAAAAAGCTGAATCCCACGGTGGATAAATGTAATATCTGGGTATGAAAATGAGTACATAATTCCCAGAGATGATGGTAAAGCTTGTGTGCGAGTGCTAACTGACATTAATTTGCTAGCCCATCACAGTTCTTGACAAAGTAATGAATATTGCCAGTCACATTGAGTGACAAGTTAGCTCAGCTGTTCCCAGGCAATGCTCCTGTAACCACTTCATCTATTTAATCATCTGTTAGTATTAGTTTCCATTTTCCTGGAATCAACTATTTCCTGATAGTTGATAGCTTGTCTGTGTTGGTCCTCCTGTTACTATTATTCATCCATGGTAATTACTGTATTCAGGGCAATTATTGTCTAAATTTATATTTATGTGCTTATTGTGTTGCGCTGTAGTAAGCCTGCAGACCGTCTCAGGAGGCGTCCATCCTGATCCTATCCTGTCCTGTGTCCACACTTGAGTCGGTAGGACGTTGGTAGGATTTTGTTGGTTGTTTACAAACGCGTCACAGGTCCCCAATATTTGTCGTTTTAGTCCATATCATATTTTGTCCTGAGTTGTCAGGCCATCTAAAATGCTTATTTAGCTGCATGAATGCATATATAACCAACCTTATTTTTGCCTGTCCTGTTCAATCTGGTATGTAACAGCATTCAGCTTGATGAAGCAGATGAAGGTAACCTTTAATGTGACTTGTTTGCTAATTAAAGGCCCACTATCTATTTTTTTTGAGAATGTGGCATAAAAAGTTCTGAAAAATCAGCACTGGCATCGGTATCTTTCCAGTTGGACGTGCCGCCGCCTCTTCTCTCTCGCTGACTTTTTTAATAAATATATGTTTATAAAAATGTATACTAAAACGATGTGTGGATACTAAACTAAGGAATACTTGTTATAAATAAATAATTTGGTTAAAACAGAGAAGGCGCTGTAAGGTAATTGCTATATAACTACTACTAAACAGGAAGCGCAGAGCCAGGGCACGCTTTGCGCACGTGTCGTGAATGTAATCTTGCCTCCGCAAGTCCGCATCTATTTTGTTTAGGTCTCCCTGATATGGAGCAGCAAGAAGTCAAGGATAAACTTAAGACAGGGGAACTGAAAAGGCAAACACGCACCGCCGGTAAGAGTGAGGCTGCAGTATTTCTCCGCGTAATTAAGCGAGTGCGCATCAAGATCTCTCTTTCACTCTCTTTGTCTGGCCTCTTATTCTGTGTTCCAGCGTTATTTCGTTGTGCAAATGCATTTATCATGATCATAAAAATATGTAGATTATTTTAACCTTAAGAAATCTTGTGTTTTTTACTCCAGTGTATAACCCGCTCAAGCTTGGACTGACAGTGCGTAATGTAGGACCTTTAAAAATGTAATGCCCTTAACACTCCCACCCATCAATGCCTGGACAATGACTTCTGTATGCATTCTATAAAGTATGTTATTGGCCAATGCAGTAATTTGTGTAACCTCACTGACTGAACGAAGAAAATCTTGGCCTTTGTCATCATATTTGCACGAACAGTGAAGTAAAATCCACAAAGTAGAAGCTTGCCCCTGCCTTTATACAGCTCCTCACTTTGGTGCCTATTGTGTTTGAAGCGAAGCCTATTATAATCGGGGCTCAGTTGTCAGCACTCCTTCTGCCTGCCTCTGTGCCTCCGCTCCACTCTTCTTTAAGACCGTTGACTTCAAGTTGAGAAGTGTTTCTGCAGCACAAAGACTTACCCATATTCCACTGCACTAGCGCTAACTGATATGCAAACAAATTATGTTGAGGGAATCTTGACAGGCAATGCAATTATGATACGGAGCATGTTGTTAGTGGGAAGGAACAATAATGTGATTTTATGGCAGAAAAGGTTGGCCAGGTTGGATATTCGGAGCCGCAGTAATTACTACTTCACTTCTCGCTAAAAGCCTCCAGGGCCTCAATAAATGACATGCTCTTCAGCGCATTCCCAAATCTACATGGAAATTATAATCTTGCAGCTATTTTTAATGTCTGTTGATGGCATTCACATAACACAATGACGGGACAGAGTGAGTTTTATCTCTTAATTTAATGCAAATATCAAGCACATCAGCACAGGCCAAAAAACGAATGTTTATTTAAGACTGAGTGGTTTTATAACACTTGAACCTGAAGGCTTTTTAACACTTGCTCATGTAACTTTTTCACTAACATCTGTCACTTCATGACTTAATTGATCATGTAAATCTGAGCTTTCTTCCATTAACCAAGTTTTTTTTAATACCATCGTAGTATTAAGAGGGTCATTGTTACTCCATTGTGATAGTGGGTTGTGGCGGTTGCCTATAGCAGCCACCATTTTGGCTTAAGTGACCCCTACCAGTGCATATGTTTTTGACCTCCTCCCTTAAATGAATTGCAGTGCATAACAACATTACAGAACAATTATGAATGTTCATCAAACCTAAACAGGGAGCATAATAGAAATGTGCAATAATTCTTTGAACATATTTTCTTCGCTTAAATTGTTAGTTGTAAATTAAATTGTTAGCCCTCACATGCATTATCACCTGGGCCCTGTCCTGAAATCCCAAAGAGCTTGTTGTCTGTGCACAATCCCCTCACACTTTTTACACCCAGCCATGATCCTCGGACGGCCCTAGTGCTGTCCGGGGCGATCAGATGTTTGCATGTGTGAGGAGATCGTCCGGAGGCCAGCTGATGATACATATGCCTTAGTCTCTCGAGGCGCTCCACGTAAATCCTCCTGCGCTCCACAACTTGCTTATGCTTTACTTTTCTCTGTGTAGCTAGGTTGTACATTAGATTTAGTAAATATAGTGACATTATCAGCGCTTAAACTGCTGTCAATGCCAAGGACTGGGCTCATTTAACTGTTAGCTTCATGTTTTTAGCCACCTTTTGTCCTTATATTTACCTTTTATCGCAATATTTTGCTTATTTATTTTTTCAGTAAATTAACTTTATTTTTCAGCACATGTGAACTTTTAAAAATGAACACATAAACAAATATGCTTTAGTTAAATTTGGACTGCTTTTATAGGAAGACCTTGCAACCAAATGTGAAGCTTTGGTAATTCCTCATTGGGGGTTGGGAGCCCCAGGGTGGGAATTGCTGGCCTTTAGCCTTAGAAGCACATTATCAACATACATAATGAGTATTTTGTAATGTATGTGAATTCTGTTTATATAAATATAATTCTGTTGATATAAATATAAATGGACAATGAAGTATGTGATCCTAATCCAAATCCTGCTGGTATGGATTGAACAGTTTCATTTGTTAAAATTCGAAACCCTAAATGAAGTCTTAAAGTCTGTTTTTTTCCACAGACCATCCCAATTAAAATGTTATCAGATAATTAAACTGTTTTCCTCAAGAACTCTTAGGTAATGCCCCTTTAACTTTGCTTTAAAAAACTAAACTTTTAACTCTCCTCCAAGCCGTGCTGCAGGGAGCGGACTCAAAATCCTGTTGTAAACCCAAAACCACTGTACACTCTGGATGAAGGAAATCTCCCATTTTCTCCCTCAGTGCTGTGGAGGTATAGCATAAAGCAAACACCCACGCAGCTTTAAGATGAATTCTGCTATGAGGCTGCAGAATGCTTATGTGCACTGTTTGACACATTTGCATTTTTCTCATTTATCAATGCCACAGAGTGCTCTTTCATCATAGTGAGTAATAACCCACAGGTTAGCTATTTCTACAGAACAAATATGAGTAAATGTAACATCAGTGGTAAGTGTTTTGTACTCATTGTTTAGTGCTGTGGCTGTTATACTGTAGTACTATGGAGTGATTTTACTGCTTTGCGTTCAGACCAATACATTTGCTTTTCTTTAAGACCTAGACTGAAAATATTCCTGTCAACATAACCTCTAAGTGTTAGAGAAAAAATTGTCTGTTTCTGAACTCAATGCAATTTACAGGTTTTTACTTTCACTTATTTTTGATTGCAGATTACTGTTCATGTTTTACAAATACACGTTTATCTTCTGTAGTTATCTACTAGTACTTTTTCTTTAAAGCAACTAAACAAGTGCCATTGTTGTTGTTGAAGGTTTAGTACACCACTCACGATGTTTACAAGGTGGTCGAGAAAACTGAAAGCCTTTCTCTGATTATAACAGGAGTTTTAAATTGGGGGGTAGTCATTGGAGTTTCTCTTTATCAGAGTGGAGTAACTGGATAATGTGGTTGATTGTTTGACTACTACTGCATGTAAACACTTTACTCTGATTAAGCTAGAAGAGGTGTTCATCAGCACTCATTACTAAACAGGCAGAACATTAGTTCAGTGTTTAGAGACATACTTATGCATTTTTAGACCAGCAAAGACACATTATGGTCCGTCTTCCACTTGTGTTTTATTGTTTTGTGTTCATGTTTGAAAGTGAGAGAATAGGTTGCTGTAGCTTTGATATGTTTATGGGGTTGCGTTATCATGTGAAGGACATGCTTGTCTAACTTTTAAGTTTTATTTCATAAAGTAAAAGTGTTACTGTTTACATTTATTGGAAAAACAGTGAGTACTGTGTAAATTAGCCGCATTTATTAGCATTTAACGCTTTAAAGTTTTAGAGCTGCTGGTAGATCCCCAGACCACACCTCAGTGCGGTGGTCTCAGTATGCTCCAGATGTGGATCGAGACGAGTAGTCTGACCAAATCCCTGGAGAAATCGGAACAAAGAGTATCCTCTGCATGTAAACATATTGACTGTTAAATTATAATGAACAAAAGTGCATCAGCCACCATAAATCTCATTCTGCATAAACATTATGATTTTTAAGTGGTTTAATGTGCTGACTCTGCTTCATGTTTAAGAGACATGATAAATAATCAGGAAGCTTGCCAAGGATTGCTTTGTAAATAAATCAATATAGAGCTTCTCTGTTAATAGTATTCTTAAGTCATTGCTTAGTGCTATTTTATTTTGGATAGGGACACCTAATAACACAAAGAAACTAGAATCACTTCTAGAGTTATACACTTCCTCATTATGACGATAGACCAGCAACAGCTTCTTACCACCTTAGCATTTGTCTGATGATAGTAAACAGTAAAGGCTAGGGATACAGAAGGATGTAGCTGGTGCATACACACAGCTGTAGTCTTGCTAGAGTAGGGTAAGCTCTTTGTAGAGGTGCAAGAATTGTGTTTAAGAATGGATAGCTCTGGCTACAGCCACAGTTGTATGCCTGTGTCTTATTTTCTCCCATGTGCCCTCTCACTCCATCATTTCTGCTGAGACGTCCCGTTTTCTCGCGCACCCATCCTCCATCCATCTCATTTTCCCCACTATCCGCTGGAGCTTAACCAGAGCAACCGGCCTTGATAGCATCTACAGATGTGCCGTCAACATCCACCAGATAAGACGGCCCTCTCCAGCACACAATAGAAACCCCCTCTGCATTGGCTGATGGGAATGGGAGGAGGCTAGATGAATGGGTGAATTGGAAACAGACAGGTTTTGTGGCGGTAGATTCTGAGAGTAAAGGCGAATTAGGAGCAGAGGTGACCGCGGACAATATCCTTTCAGCTCTTATCTGTGTGTCCATCAACAGCCGAACAGGGGTGCAGTTTGGTTTCTTTATCTGGACGGCCTGTCGAGCTGGTGGGGGTCATGGAAAGCTCTTCATTCCTCAGGCCCAGGCGTTTCTGCCTTAAGGAAACATGCACTTGATGAAAAAAGAGGAGGTGGAAAGGAGATACGCCATGGCACCCGCGCTGGCTTTGATTGACAGCTGCGGTAAAAATTTTCCAGCAACATTGGAGCATTCCGTCTCCTTTCTCCAAGATAAGGCAGAGGTAAAGGGGAGGTGAAAGGCAAAAGCGTGTACGGCAACACATTTATCTCCGGGAAAAAAGGGGAGCAGCCACCGTGTCCCATGGCAACGACCTCTGTGCAAGGTTAGCCTACAAATGGGTCAAGAATGTACTAAATTTTGCAGCAATAAAAGACGACACCTAAACGCGGTTAAGGGCCCCTAATGTAATCTGTATTGTTTTCAGCGACAGCTCACTTACATCTAATGAAAAAGGAACGCTTTCCCCCCAGATACCGTAATGCGCAGGCTTGGCTGGAGGCAAGTGTTAACAGGTGAAACACAGTAACACATGTAGCACATTGCTCCAAATATTGCCACTAACAAAACACTTTTGTGTGTCCAATTTGTTTTATTTATCCTTTTCATTAGCCAGGAAGGTGCCATTGAGAGATGGTGCTTCATCTGCCAGGAAGTGTAGGCCAAAATGGTGAGCAGAATAAACTAAAAAAGGCTTTGGAGCACACAAATAAAAACTAGAGAAGGAAGAGGTGGTGTTTAATAGAGGGATATGGCAAACTCTATAAGGCAAAATATGAGTTTTGCCAATGAACTCGTTGGGGTAAATGGCAGGGATCTGCATGAGCACTTGCCCTGGTTACAAATCACAGAAGCGCAGCAGCATACCAACTACATCCCGGGCCAGTGTGCTTATGAATAATATAAGTGCAGACTGATGTCCTGTCCACTCCGAGGCGAGTATCTTAGGAATCCTGTTTTTCCGGTGCATTTTGGCCATCTGTCACACATGTAAACAGTGTTGTACTGTAGGTCGCACTTTTATAATAAATAATTGAATGATTGCACAACTTATTGTCCTGGGGTATTCACAGCAAACCAGTCTGGCTCCTAATGTGCATCAATTCATTCATCTTTTTCCACTTGTTCCTGTTAGGCTCCAGTATTCACGACCCCTATCTCAGTAACTTTGGGCATTAGGCAGGGTACACCCTGGGCAGGGGCCACTGTGTCGCAGGGCTGACACAGAGACAAACACAGACAGACAACCATTCACTCTCTCATTCATTCACTAGGGGCAATATAGAGTCACCAATTCACCTTCAACACATGCATGTCTTTGGACGGTTGGAGGAAGCCGGAGAACCTGGAGAGAACCCATGGTAACACGGGGAGGACATGCAGACTCTGCCCAGAGAAAATCATTCTGCATTAGTGATGGGAGTATTGATACTGTGGTATCGATATTGATACTCACATAATACTCATTTGGGTATTGAGTACTTGAATAAAGGAGTTATTCAGTACTCGAATAACAGTTTGGGGCATTTTGGCTCAGAACACTGTTAAAGTTACCCTCAAGTGAAGCATTTTGGTCTGGTCCATCCATGTCATGTGATGAGAAGTTAGCAGTCTTCAATCCTATGCACACTTCAGTTATTTATTTTATACTGTGTACATTAAAATTGTTAAATGTCCAGTATTAGTCATGGATTTATCTTCAAGGGTAACAATTTTTTTTTTGTGAAAAAATTTCATCCATAAGAAATCATAAGTATTGAGTATCAGTATTGACTGAATTCCCCCCTAATGTAATCAGTATTGTATTGAATTTCAAAAGTGTGTTATTGCCCATCACCATTCTGCATAAAGCTGGAGCTGGAGCGTGCACTGGCCTCTGACTGGATTTTTTAAATAAAATTTAATCTTAGAGCACAACTTGGCTTTCTAGCTCTCATTAAAAGTCCCCTATTCTGCTAAATTGACTACTTTGAGCTTTTAACCATGTTATAATGTTTCCACCTCAAAAACATACCTGAAGTTGTATTTAGTCTCATTCATGCATGCTTGAGTAATCCTTTCTCAAGAGCTAAAAATGATTGGCCTCACAGCTCTACATAGACATGTGAAATTAGGAAGTGCTTCTGTGTGTTTCTAAAGCTCATAGACCATCACCGGACTCATTCTGATCATTTCAGCGCTTAAATTGCCGTCACTATGAAGCTGTCGGCTTATTGATCCGTCTTAGCATCATGTTGCAGGGGGCAACGGGCACCTAATCCAAGCATTTTCTGCAAAATCAATTAACAGCTCCCCCAAAAAAGACATTTTCCATACATTAAGTTATTTTTAAGTTTAAGTTGTAAAACGTAAAATACTAATGCAAAGGTGTCCAAAACTATTTCAAAACAACACTTTGCTTCCTTTTTCTTCATTTGTTTTCTTTTTTGGCCAATAGTTACTTTATGGGATGAGCACTTTCACCTTCTAAAACCTGTGATAATAAAGCCCATATAATATTTTAAAGTCTATATTTTACTTTGCAGATGATTTAATGGTTTTCTTCTAGTAAAAATTATGGGTATTGTCCTTTTTATAACATGAATAAATGAGTTCTCTCATCCTGGTATATTTTTCATCACCTCTGTCTGGCAGACTTGTGATAGCATTTTGTTTGAGGATAGAGATATTGTAAAACGCTCTTGGCAAAATATACATTTTTAAACACACCTTTTGTACTTGTGGAGCCTAAAGCCCAATACCACCAAAAATGTCCTTGGCTTTTGAGGAAATTATTCAAAGTAACTGTCCGGAAACATTTTGATGAGACAGCTTTTGATTGCCTTTCTTCTTGTGTTTCCATGGTAACTGCCCCAGCCGTGTCAGTCGCCTCCATCCGTCAGCTCCCCATAGCCTCTCTTGTTCCCAGCAGTCAGTGGCTGTCAGGGGGCCAAGTGTGTCAGCAGACTCAGCCTCGTGTGTCCTCTCTCATCTCCACGCAATTGATCACTTCCTTCAGCCTGACGTCTTCTTTAAAACCGAGACGGAGCATCACACTATCAAGAACCTCTGTAGGCATCTGCAGAGGCCTAAACCCAAGGACTAAATTATATCTAAACCAGGGCTAAAAAAGGTCTAAAGTTAGATTCATGTATACAGTGGCAAAGTGATTAAGGGCTTACAGCAAAAAGTTTTTGTGGAGTTTGCATGTTCTACCTGTGTCTGGATAGGTTTTCTTCTGGGTTCTCCACCATCAACCTAAGACATTGGCTAATTCTCCAGTTATATACTCCTGACTTATGGTAGGAGTATGTAGCTGGGGCTGAGGTCATTCTGGCTCAAGATCTGCCCTGTGGTCACCTACTCCTCCCTTGCCCAATGGCATTGAAGGGTGGGACAAAGGTTGAGAACAAATATTCTTATGGGGACAATAAAGCCTACCCTTATTATTTCCAGAAACAACCAGAGCAATGGTGTGTACTCCATCCACTGCAGTCAGAACTGCAATAAACTAAACAACCTCTGGACAAGAGGTTATACCAACACTGCAGAGCCAACCCTGGTGGAGTGGAGTCTGCAGTACACCTCCACCTGAAAGACACAAACCACTCATTGAAGGACAGTGATGCTTAAATCTTAGCCAGGGAGAAATGGTGGTTTGAGAGAAAAGTAAACGAAGCAAAAAAAATAAATAAAAAAATCTTTAAATAGAAATGTTTACAAAACCCAGATCTTAACAGTTTCACTCAGATCCTTTAACATCAGAAGGATCAGATGTTGCTAATGGTCCTCAGATGGGTTAACGACTGCCCCGTTCACTCCAGCAGAGGACATGTGACCCAGAGGTAGTCTAAAGCTTTCATCCACTCTAGACCAATAGAATTTAATTTCAGGTCAAACTCCTCCCTCCGAGGAGTTTAAAAACTCAGTTCTCGCACCAGCTTAAGAAGAGTTGAAACATCTTCATCTTAAAATCCATGTCCAGATCACTTCCTTTTTAAACCTTTTTTTGTTAGAAATGAAGACTAAACCAGGAATTCTTTTTGTTTCAAGCATTAAACAGTTAATTTAATATTTGCAAGACGTATTAGTCAGCTATTGCTTTAACATTTCCTTAGCGCTATACTGTGCAGCCTTACTGTTGAGTACACATCTTCCTGCCTCATAGAAGACTGTAGTATTGTATTTTCCTCCCCGTGGCTCCAAAAACAAAGCCTCGCTAGAGTAATGACTTTGAAACATTGCAATCATCAGCGGTGGTTTCTCTTCTCCTCGGTTGTAAACAGCAGCTGCGCCCGGGGCTCATCCGTTCACACTCATAAATGTTTCGAAGGGCGTTCTGAGCACAACATCTGCTCTGTACCCAAAGTGGTTTAGCAGTTAAAAATATGCCTCCCCTGGGTTGCAGCTATCAAGGATGCTAAACCTGGCTTAACATAGTCAAAGATGCCAGTTGGCTAAGGATCAATACTTTGTAAATCATCAAATTATTTCTCTGTGTTTTTGTATAAATAACCAGTCTAACTTTTTACATTTCTCCAGAACAGGTGTGTTGTGACTGCAGTTGTTTGTTGCAGGTAAATAAGAAATATACTGCTTAAGTTTTATATTGTTTTACATTATTTATGCCTAGAAATGTCCCTGCCTTCTTCTTGGGTTGTTGTCATTGCACAAGTATCAGTATTTGCAGGCTGATCTCACCACTGTTCTGGATTAAAAAAGGACAGTGTACATATAATTTGTTAATATTTGCTTATAGAAGGACAGTATAAAATGGCTATTTAGCAACATGATGCTAACAGGCTGATAAATGAGCTTACTGCTTAGTGATGGCAATGTAAGCACTGAAGTTATGGAAGTCCTTACTGTAAGTAGAACGATGAGACCTGAGCGTTTGCAGCACTTGAGAAAGCGACGGCCACGGCATACAGGATTTCTCAAACATAAATGCATGAAACAAAATACTTCTATGTTTTTGAGGTGGAAACATCATTAAAACATGGTTACAGGTGACCTTTAATATTGCAGTAACAACAAGACTTAATCATAGTTGGTTAATAAGACTTGTTAAGCCTAGATTAAAAAAAAAAAAGAGCATCTTTTCAGAAAACAACTGTAAAAGTTGTGTAGTGTGTCCCATGCTTTACCTGTTTCTTGTGATATTGGCTTCCCTGAATTCTTTATCACCAAACCAATTCTTCTGTTTATCTACGCAGAAGCCTTACTGTATCTAAGTGTAAAGGAGTGAATTTGACAACGAGCTTGCCTTTGTTCTGTCCACATGGTTCCTCACTCTCACATGTTATCACGCCAAATAGCTCCCGTTGAGCGCTGTTCTCTTTCAAATTTGTTTGTGAACTAGTCTCATTGTTGAACATTTATTTTGACACATGACAAATTGGAGGCAGTTTTTTCCCAGTCCGTCATTTCTGCTTTGCTTGTTGTGACAGCCTCTCGCAGCTGTCCCCACCCCGTTGGTAAAAAAAAAAAAAAAAAGACAGATGTATTGCGATGACACAGCCGTAGCATCAGTATTCAGGCGCCATCAGCCTCCACACATGATGAAGAGCCTCCTGACTTCTTTATTAGATTCCTGCACACTTATTAATTAATCCTCTCTTCATTCTTGTCAGTCTGCAGAGACCTCCCACCTGTCAGCCCCAACACCTTCAAGCTTTCTGCTGCTTTTTAAACAGAACTATTCGACCTCGCCATCAACTGCTGCTAGCGTTGTTTTTTTGTTGTTTTTTTTTACTCTGTGTGCTGGCAGTAAAGAAGCTTTTTTTCTTCTGCAGTACATATATTCTTTATTGTATATATAGCCTACTTTAGCACAGTTTACATATTTATCTTATCTTTCTAGGTCAGTACATGGTTTGTATTAAAACAATGAGGATTTAGGGGAATTTTACCTCCATACATTTTCTCTTGTGAACACTAAGATGCTGGAGAATGCTGTTTTAAGAGCATCATAGGCACAGACAAACACATTACCACCATTCGCAGCTAAACAGTCAACAGTATTTAATAACCTGAATTTTAGAAAAACTTATTTTTTTTCATCTATGACTAGAAGCACTTGAAGAGCATTGACTTTTATCAAGGCTCTACATTTCTAATCAGTTTGGGCGGCATGGTGGCATAGTGGTTAGCACTCAAGCAAGAAGGTCCTGGGTTTGATTCCCGAATGGTGGAAATGGTGGGGCCTCTCTATATGGAGTTTGCATGTTCTCCTTGTTTCTGCCCCGGTTTCCTCTGGGTGCTCCAGTTTCCCCTACCACAAAAACATGTACAATAGGTTCTCCATGGGGCCAGGGCTCTCCTGTAAAATATTCTGAATCTCAGTGGGACTTTCCTGGTAAAATAAAGGTAAAATAAAATAAAATTCTACCCTATGTGCATGAAAATCCACCTGTAACATTTTGAGGTATATAGCATATAGACTGGGACACACCAACCCAATACCTGACCACCATCAGAAGATGCAAAGCGACTGCTGTCACCTCATGTCTCCCCTGGTCAGCATAAGTGTCTTAAGACACACCGGGCATCCCAGACCAACAAAACTGCGTGTATGTTCTGTGCCTGCCTGAGTAGTAGTCCCAAACAGTCAAGAATTTGTCAATGAATAATAATCTTGTGTGCTATGTGATAAAGGCTGTGTACTTCCTTAAACCTTTTGTATGATGCTATTTTAAAGTGAAAAATAGCCGTGAGGAATCAGTGGAAACAGAGCTGTACACTGTTTTTATTATTTTTTTTTAATTTATTTTTTTTTTTTTTTTGATGAATGAATGAGAGCAGACTAGATGTTAGAGGGCTTGTTGATTGGTCAGTGCTTCCTGGAGTGGGTGGGGGTTTGTGGGAGAGAGTTCTCAGAAAGGCAGCGAGACTACAAGATTAGTCAAATGTGCATGAATGAAGCAAAACACAACTCCAGGTATTTTTTGATGAGGGAACAACATTATAACATAGTAGAAAATTTAGAATAGCCCCTTTTAAGTAACAAGTAAACTAAGATCTGCCTGACAGCAGTTGCATTGTTAAAGCCACCAAACCATTGTCATGACAGAGATTATACAAATGCTTATTAGGTAAATTAACACACTGCTTGAGGGGTATGAAGAAATACATGTAGACAGCTTTTGTGGTCCTTCTACTAATAGCTAACAACACTGCCTCCATCAGACTTACATATTTGAGATGAGTGATCAATAGGGCACTACTTTTTAATTGCGTCCTTAGCTTGTGGTCATAAGTATGCAGGCAGTACGGCGTGATCCACTTTAATGAAATGAGCCCATAGGACTATCCTCCCCGGAGCTCTGAAACCTTCAATTAGGGAATTAATTATCATTTATGTTGCAGCAGGTCTTCAAAGCATCACCAACAGCAGAAGGCTCTGAAGTTAGCGCTGAACATACATGGGATTTCTCCAGCGCATAGACTGTACATTTACAAAGCTAATGAAAGATGTTTTTTGTCTTCTTTTGGACTGTGAGATTACCCGGCCACTCCTCTGTTCAGCCCCTTCGTCTGCTTTTCAAAGCTATCGATTTCGTGTCTTCACATGCCGCCTAATTTATCTTTTATCCTGGGCTGGCTCCATCACCTTGTTGAGTTAAACGCAAGCTATAGATTTTTGGAAAACTTTGAATGGAATTGCTAGTGTGCATTTTTGCCTTGATGGATTGAATACCTGTTGTTGATAAAGCATTGTTATGAAGTAAATGGGAGCCAATAGGGCGCCGTTATTTAGTGAGCCAGCCCCGGTTTGTATGGACACAGATGGGTATCACTGTCAGCACATCTAAAAGGTTACACGTATTATTCTGACACAAAAGGCTTGATCTGCTCTTTACCGCTCTCATCTTCCCTCTCGCTGAACTTGTGTACTTCAATTTCACACATTGATTTCTCCCATACCTTTCGGAATGACTTTGACTAACCTCATGGGAATCCAAAGGACCTGTAGAATATATTGTGATGGGCTGAAAGTGAATTGGTGAGGCAGTGGGCATCATATAATGGAAAGTCCAGGGAGGTGCTGCACGTCAACTCATTTTCACTGTTGGTCCAAGAACGTAGTGAGCAATAAAATATATTAGATTTTGCTCCTTTTGTTTTAATGGTTATTGTCCAAGAACCAAGCTTGTTGAAATTAGGGATGCACCGATACCACTTTTTTTCAAACCGATAAGAGTATGAGTACTTCCATTTAAGTACTCGCCGATACCGAGTACCGATACGAGTACTTATATAGGGGTTACTTTATAGTTTATACAGTTACACTACTGTATCTCATTCATCCCATACCGTCGTCTTTTTGCCGTCTATCCCTGCTCTGCGATGGTAAGTTATTTTTACAACAGAGTGCTTTGAAGACAACTAACCTCGGCTAAAATTTGCTCAGTATGGACATGTTATACCTCATTTTAAAGCATAAATTCTCCTCTATTCAGTCATTCAATCATTTTAAAGACAGATTGAGCATCTTCGCATAACCAGCGGGGATTCGCCAAGACATACAGCAGCTAACACAATTAGCAACAGTACTTCTTATGTTTTATCAGACAACAACTGCTTCAGACTTTGTGCTAGTATCATTTTCGGGACAACTAGGACAACAAAAGGAAGACAAAAGGACAACTGCTTAAGATTTAGGACTCAAGTATGATTTGGGATGTCTCTGTTGAGCATAATGTAGACTCAGCTTTGGTTTTCTCTCTGTACACTTCACTTCTAAATCCTTCCACTCGTCTCTCATTGCTCAGTTGAGAGGGGAATGTCACGTGACAGCGCGTGTAAAGTGGTATCGGTTGTTGGTATCGGGCCACTTTTATGAATATGAGTACTTGGAGAAGGTACGGATACTGGTATCGGGTATCGGTGCATCCCTAGTTCAAATGAACCTTAACCCATGACATAGATGTGAATTGTGAGTCCTAAAAAGAATGTGAGTTGTGCTTCTCCTCCAGTAATGCTCATTTTTGCTCTGGTTAACTGTAAAATGGTAAGTAATCAAAGTTTCTTCAGGTTCTTTAGAGTTTCAGTGTTTTCAAGCTGCAAGCTGTGAAAAATAGATCTGGATTAACAAACAACCAATAAGAAACAGAAGGCAGTACCTTGCGCAGAATAAACTGTCTCTGGACTGACTCTAATTAAAAAATATACAGCCAACAAAAAGACCGCTTAGAGACAGCTGGTACATTTAATGGTTATGGTCAGATAGGAATGGTATTTGTGGAAATACATATAGTTTATATTTATAATGTTACATATTTTTGCTTTTTCTTTTAAATAATTTTTGTTGCACCTTTTTGTTTGCATGCTCACTTTATTTTCTTGTTTTCTGCACTTTTTTCTGTATTAAGAGCTGCCTGAACAAGTGAATTTCTCCACTGAGATTAATAAAGTTCAGTCTAATCTAAATCATTTTAACTGGGAGTAGGTCAGACCCACTTCACTTTATAAGAAAAGTCAATGGGTCTGGCTTACAAAGTTATAAAATTGGGGACAGTTGCAGCACATTCTTCTCTAACTTACAGTAGTTAGCAAGAACACCACTCATATTGATGCTACCTAAATGCTGACCATAAACAAGTTAAGCTTTGCTAATTGCACAGTCCCTAAAATTTCATAAAATAAATGCTAAAATATTTACTGTTGGATATCATAAAATTATAATTTAAATTGCATTAAAACTACACTAGAATGTGTAATTTTATGACTATGTTGTTCATTAAAGCAGAAATCAGTCATTTTTTTTTACCTTAAAGAAATGGTTTCAGAGTCAGTGTGATGGTTAAGGTAGTTTTTGTGGGGTGAATGAAGCGAAAAAACAAAAGTAAAGTCAAGTGAAGGGTCACACAGGAGTCAGCTGGACTTGTGAGTATTTATGATGGTGCTTTACTCCAAAATGTAGGGGGACCTTCTTAGTGGAAAATGGGGCAGCGAAGAAACAAGCAAAGTTACTGAGTTCTGCTTTTAGCCATGACACTAGCTGATGAATGATGACTGGAGGAGCTGGCTGAGACATACACCGGCATCGCAGTGAGGAAAGTTATGTTCTGAAGTGCTGTTCAGAGTGTAAAGTGAAGCAATATACTGTACCTCATTTTCACTCTTTGTACATATTACACTGTAAATAAACACAATTATAGCATTATTGAATTAGCATATTAGCATGGGCGTGCCGTGAGGGCAATCAAGGGAAGCAGTGCTTGACCAATCAAATCTAAACCACACTGATTAAAACTATAACAAAATTGAAACAATATCTCTTCAAACATTTAATTTTGCTCTTCACTTCCATAGTGAATCAGTCTATTACCTGCTTTCAGTCACTGTGTAGTATTCTGTATCCTGCTGGCCACTCCTGGTACTGTCAAGGCAAGCTGGGGTTGCCTCTCTGTCATTCATTTTTGTCATTTTCACCTCCGTGGAGGCGGAGTCATGGTGCACTGTTTCTGCCTGGGGTTTGTCAAGCAGAGAGCAGAGCAGAGCTTGTTTTGGAGGGTCACGCATGCTTTGGTCAAGCTCAGGCTCAGTGACAAAGATCGCAAGGTGATAGCAGCAAAAAATACATGCGGTACAAACGCATTCCACAGCTTACAGTCCCATTTATTACAGTGCGCATGCGCCGCGCTAAACAACAAAACTTTCGACAAGTATCCGCAGCTATCTAAAGTGTCTAAGAGCGTTTCTACAGATAAGTCATAGTTTGTAGCTTAAACCCTGTTCATGTTTCTCATGAGTACATGCTGGTGCATAAAACTGCGTGTCATATAAATGATATCCTCACGTACATCGTTAAGTGTCAGACATGTTCGTAAGAAGTGGAGCTGGAGGAGTGGAGAGGCGGCAATGAATGTGAATATTACAGAACTGTGAATGAACTGGGCACTGGTTATTCTGGACAAACTCAGCTGTAGGAAATACAGGATGTTTCTTCAGAAAAGTCACATGGGCTGGATTTGCAGCTTGAGTAGAGAAGTGAGTGTCAGCAAAGCGGTGTTTTAAAATGGAGGTTTGTGGTGTATAAGGCTTCTTTTGAGGTTTTATTATAGTGAAGCAGCAGCATTAACAGTGCACTAGTCTAGTGTCGATCTCACTGTGTGTGCTGATGAACGGGCCTCCCTCATCTGTAAGGCTGTAACGTCATTCAACATCTATCCATCCTCGTTTTAGTGCTTATGAATTAAAGTCAAAACAAAAACTGAGCGCGCATTCTTTGATAAGGCAACAGAGAAGGCCAGCTTTGTAGAAGAAAATTGTTGTAATGACATTTTGTATACAAGCAGGGTTAATAATAGTAATTATATAAAAAGAGTGTGAGATGGTTTGAAACAGCCTACTACACAAACACTGATGGGATTGCAGTTACCTAAGTGGCTTTTAATTAAATTTAAATTTAATTAAAATGTTGTCATATAAAACTTAATGAAGTCAAGGTGTCTGCTTGCCCGCTTGAAAAAGTCACCACACGCTACTGCATTTTAGCTTCGTTAGCATGTTTGTTCATGCAATATCATATATCAACATTGTAGGAAGACAAGCCTGCTAGTTAGCCCAGCCAGCCCAGCATGATGCCAAATGTTATAATGTAGACCTAAATTGAAAACCTACATTGAATGATGTGTTTTATGTTGTTCAACTGTCTGCTAACATTTTACAAAATGTGCATTTAAAATTGAGAATCCAACAGTATTTCTCTGTGCAGTATCACCTTTCTCATAACAAGAATTAAACCGTACAAGTTGAGCTGATTAAATTTCCTGTATGCATGTTCCCTATTACAGTTGTATACATGATTCATCAGACAGTCAGAAGATGTTGCTTTGTTTTCCCTCTCATTCACCCCGGGATTATTAAAGTTTATTTGAATGGCGAAGGGAAAAATTAAAAGTGACACACTATACGCTGCATATGTAATATTGCTCATTGTTGCAGTATCGAGTGTCAAAAGCTCTCATCAGTTGCTAGGATACATTTGGAAAAGCCATATTCCCAGAGCACCAGAGCTCCAGCGCTTCTTTTACTTACACTTCCCTGTTGTCGCTGCTGGAGATGAAGAAAACATATGGGTTTTCTCTGTCATATGTGTTTTGTGATTATGTTACAGATTTGAAATGGAAACAATACACAATATACATACAGCAATTGGCATGAATAATTAATGTTATCTGGCTGTAAACGTGATCCATTCAATAATTCAAGTCTGCTAATGAGTACACATTATATGCATGTTTTTATAGGCCATATTTTTAAATCAGTCTGAGGTTACATTGCACATTGAAGGGAACAAAAAGCCATTGGGTGGATGAATAAATGACCCACGTATGAACTCATGTGTTTTTATTATTTATGTCATGTCAGGCGTTTTGGTGGAAATGCTAGACTGTGTGTTGCTGGGGCTTCAGGCTGTTCCAATTTACTCCCTTTTCTTACATAGTTTATTTTTTAGTGATATTTCTGGCAGTCTGACTCAGTGATAACTTATGCCAGCATTTTATTTGTGGAGAGGGATGTCAGAGAGCAAAAGGATGAGACATTATGAGCCAATGTGTATGGCAGGGGTCTCATGCTTGTTTGATAAACTGAGAAGTGATAGGATTTGTAGTTGTGGCAATGGGTCTGTATGGGCAGGTGGTGTGTTTGCCCAGAGTCCGTTCAGAGTCGGTGTTGAATGAAATAAAATAAAATTACAAGTCCAAGTAATTTGTTCAAAAGTTGATGTTTCGAAAGCTGGCCCGACCCATATCACATCACTGAGTGCAGTTTACTCAGCTATAGTGTTGTGGTACCACTTTTGAAAATAGTGAGCCTAACAAGTGCCATCTTAGTGGACTAAAATGGGCATTACCAAATAAGGACAAAATGGGACTAAATCAGGACTAAACGTGGACTGAACCTAGACTAAAACCAAGACTATTCTCAGACTAACCTAGAACTAAACCAGGACTTAACCAAAATCAAACCAGGAGTAAACCCAGACTAATCTAGGGCTAAACCAGGACTAAACCTAGCCTGGCAAGCAAGACTAGTTCTCTTCCTATTCTATACAGATAACTACTTCCTTCGCTAAGAAAGGAAGTGGGCATGGCAAGCCCGGCTAGACTAAACCAGGGTATGGGTAGGGAAAAGGAATGGTATTTATATAGAGCTTTACCTATGACACAAGTCACCCAAAGCGCTTTACACAGAAGGGAAGGGGTATTTCATTCACTCCATAGTCAGTGGTGGTAAGCTACGTTTTGTAGCCACAGTTTCCCCTGGGGTAGACTGACAGAAGGTAGGACTAAACCAGTACTAGATCATTCCTAAACAAGGACTAAGTCTGGTCTGAATTTCAAATTTGACCCCTAACCAGAAAAGAATTTAAATAGGAAATAGGAAAAATCCTTCTAAATGAAACTAAACCAGGACTTTAACTGCAACTGCACTCCTGAGTGCCACCAGAAGAAGCCGGCTCACCACAGTTTAGGAACAACTACTTTAGTAGACTGTGTAACACCCATTAAGTAGCGTGCTAAACTTTAATAAAACACTTCTGTTAACTTGCATACAGTATGTAGCATATTATACACACACTATTTAAAGGTATGTCTCTATACCTTCTGTTGATGTCATCACCCTCCTTAACACTAACCTTACCCTTTCACAGATGAGCACGCTCCCCTTTCTCCCAGGGGTGCACAGGTAGAGACAACGGTACTTATTAGGTGAGGTGTAAAAATGTATTCTGATGTACATCCTTCAACAAATGAGGCTAGGGAAATGTATTTTTGCATTCTGTTTTCCACGTTGTTGCATATAGAATCTCTGAAGCTGTAAACACCTAACACAGAGCACATTTGTATTTTCTGACAAAAAGCTTGGAGACAGCCGTTGTGGCATCAGTTTCAAATTCATTTGAATCCTGAGGGAGATCCTAAAGCCTTCTGCATATTCTATTAAGCTGCTCATTGCTATTCCGAGCCTGATTTTAATTAAGAATAGTAGGAACCCAACTGTGTGATTGTGCTATATGTGTACATGTATCTCTCAGCGCGTTTTGCTGAGAGGCGGGGCAGGCGGTGTTTTTTTTTTACGGCTGCTCGGGGATCTCTGCGCCACTGTTCTTGCCTACTAATCTGCCCCAAATGATGGACACCTCCATTCATTAGCATTCGTTTGATTGGAGGCTCTGCTGGAGACGCTGTGCAGATGATGTAAGGTTTGGCGGCTCTGACTAAGCGTGCGACAAAGGAGGGATTTTCTGCCATTGCAACCACTTAATTGTAATATTCCAGCTTTACTTCCATTATACAGAGTGTCTTTGAATTGTATTTTGAATTTATTGACTAAGGAAATGCACTTCTTTATCATCAGTCTTCCCATTGTCGCTTTGACCACCCAGAGTCTATCACAGTCCAGGATAATTTAGCCCCGTCACTCCCAGGTAATAAGTGTTGAGATTGGCAATACAGCAGCTCTGTTCAATAGAGGCTGCTGAGCTCGGCTACAAGAGATGAAGCTCCGAGCAGTCGATTTCAACAGAGAATTGTGATTAATTAGAATCGATGGTGTTAGGAGCCACACTCGCTACTTCCTTCTGGCCTGACCTGAATCTAAAATGCTAATACACATCCAGGATAGAGCACATGTACTGACAGATATTGAAGAGATCATAAGGTGAAGCATCTACTTCATTAACAACATAACTCTTCAAAGTAACTCATGTGTGACTGTAGAATGCATTGCACATATGGATGAAGTCACCAGGGCTGCCGCTTTTTTCTGCATTGCTTTGAATAAGAAGAATGTGAGACATGAAACAATGAGCCCATAAAATTCAGGAAACGGCATAGTGCAATTCTAAATATTTAGCAAAATCACAATTTTTGATAAGTGTCTACTTGCATATTGCTGGTACTTTCTGGCTCGATGTTGGATTAGTCCCATCTGGTTAAATGCACAATTATAACACAATAATGGCCGCTTTTCAAAACAACAGCACTCACAGAAAGATCCCTAAACACTTTTATGACTTTTCATCGATCTAATAGTCCAGATTTTTAGAGTCATTTAGGACTTTAGAAATAATTAAACACGATTGACAGTTTGCCACATGCTGAGTTGGTCTGTTTACTGATTCCAAAAATGGCTCTATTGTTGATACTGGCTGACTATTGTTCCAAAAAAATCTGTTTTGTTTTTTTGTTTTCAGACAAAAATAAATTTAAGATACAGCATAAGCAATGTTTGTTCAAATGCCGCTTATTGCCATACGGATTAAGCAGTGCTAGAACAAAGGATATAATCTCTTTACTACAGCTGAAGTTGCATCCACTCTTTGCATCAATAAAGCTGGTCTAATATATAAATATAAAATAAAAATACATTTTACTGCCAGCTTTTTTTAATAAGTGTTTTACCTAAATGTGACATAATTTTTGTTTTACACTGTGTGGTCCTAGAGTTTTAAAGGATAACACTCAGCGCGTTGTGGTAGTATTGACCTTTCAAGTCTGGCTATATTTCCATTGGGGTTTTTTATAACCTAAGATGGCACAGATCATAGATAAGGTCTCCTGACGCCATTTTGTGAGGGAATTTAGTGTTGTCCTGAAGAGTTGTAAAGTATGTCTGGAGACTCTGGATGTCTGATGCAGGAAAAGTTTATTTATTATCAATACAGGACCTGGAGACAGTTGAACACTCAACACATTGTGGTAATATTGAACAACAATTCTGGTTATGCTTCCAACAGGGATAGCTTATAGAGCTGTTGTGAACAAATGTAGGACAGCAAAGACCTCATACAGTCAGAACAAAAGCTAGCTGGTCTAATCTAAAGGAAACAACATAAGTTTAAGATGTAGGTCCCAATTTAGGATAGTTAAGTTATATGGGTAAGATTATTGGTGTCTGTGTCAGGTCAGTATAGCACACTTCTAGAGGGGTCAAAATGGGTCTGACATGTCCCAAATTTTCGACTTTGGTGAAGACTAGACAATGGAGCTGAACAGTCTGTTGATCTCAAGCTTCTTTAGAAGAAGGGATGCTAAATGTAATGTTTTTTTCCCCAAACAAACTTAACCTAAGTCAGTATTTTCTATCAAATCTGTTTTTTTAGTTTTTTCATCTTGCAGCATTTGCTTTGTACAGAAACCTGCAGTCATTTTTACATGGCATCAAACAAAACATTTCTGGCTTGACAACCTCATGGACTTATCAAAGTGAAGTGGGTCTGGAACTTGTCCTAAGTCTGTGGGCTTCATGCAGTGATTTCTTTTCCAAATGGTTGTATTCTTTTAAAATTGTGTCAGCAGGTTTCTACTGCCACTTGTTTTCTGGTTCTGTTTGTTCAGCTGCATTTGCATCCTTGTTCCCACCACCTGAAAACCTGTTAATCTGCAAGCTCCAACATGGCCGCCGTCTGCCTCTAATCTAAAGTATAAGCTGATGCCTTTCCACGGCGCAGTGATTATATGGGATGATTGGCAGCTTTGATATCAAACCTATCAAGAGTCGGCATCAGCTAAGCCCATATTAGTGGAACCATTGTTCTGAGATATGGTCCGAGGAGCTGTGCGTGTTGGCCTGATCCCAGAGGGAAGTCTGGAACAGTTATCTCAAAGTGTGATTTACCCGGAGCTGCACTTGGCAGCAGATTTGAAGAGGTTAGAGAGGCAAGTGTTGCCAAATCATCACTGTCATTCAGCAGAAATTTAAATGATGGACTTAGACATTTATGTGTACTTCTACGCTCCACACACAACTGGACTTTTTTTTTTTACTTCGATTAATTTCTTGTAAATGAAGTAACACACTTGAATAGTCTTGCTACATGGTTGTTTGTTGACATAGCACTCAAAGCATGAACCAAAGTGGCACAGGGATAGTTTGGTTAGCCGGGGCCGTTTCTAGCTTTGTGTGGGCCCTATGCAAAATGCTGTTTTGAGCAAATATCTGATAAACAACTTCCTGGATAGGACAATGCCATTGCAGGCACACGTGCACAACAATTCTTCACAGAAGGGCTGAACATTCAGCCTTGGGTCCACATATAGTTAAAAACATGTAGTTGGCCATCCTAATTCTTTTTTTTTTTTTTTTGGTTTGTTTGTTTTTTTTCTACACACAGAATTGAACAAATGTATGCAGATAAAATGCAATAGGATTGACATTTACCAATTGGAGAACTGGGGCAGTGCTACACCATATAAACTGCAGCACAAAATATACAGCTGGCTAAACTGTGATAAACTTGTGATTGGCCCAGCAGAATTGCTCTTAGAGAAACATGGGAGGAGTTCTAGACCCACTTTGCTAAGAAAGGTAATGGTCACAACTGTCAGGGTAACACACAGGAACACTTGTAAACAAATGAAAGAAAAAACAATAACAAAAGTGTGCAAAGACACAAATGTAGGGTCACGGTCACTAGCTTTGTTGTTTAGTGGCAAAAAAAAGTGAATCATAGCTTTTTTATTCATAATTAGATCGAACACACCACAGTTGTCATTTTAGGAAAGTATTTGTTGTTGTGTGCTCATCTCGGTAAACCAGAGCATTGTCATTGTTGTTCTTGCAGTACAAATCCGCCTAGTATTTTAGCATTTAGCACTTTAAACAAGTCAAGTTTTAAGGTTAGCTTCTTTTCTCTTTTTAACAAAGCATGAGTGCTGCAAAATAGTCTTACCAGATTAATTTAGTATCACCAGTCTCTGGAATTAATACTTCCATGTAAACCTAAGACAGAAATCTAGTTAGACCTCCTGGCGTAGCTATTTGTCATCCCTTCCTTTCTCAGAGCAGAGCTACAGCCTGACTAACTTTTATTCCCAAATTTAAAAATGCAACAGTGCTGTCTTTATCCACTGAAATTATTATTCATTATTTCTCCTCTGCCCCATGCAGCACATTACCAAGGAAACAGGCAGCGGCAGCCCAGAAACTCAAGAGGCCCTCATGATAATAACACAGCGTGATTTTCTTTCAGATAGAGAGGCTTTCTTAAAAACAGCCCCTTCTTTCTCCTCACTAATAATCCCAAGAATGCTATTTGTACTTTCAGGACTTAGCTTTAATTGAAGCCATTGCATGCTATCGTTTCACTGTTGCTTTCAGATCAATAGCTTCAAACCCAGGAAATAATTATTTAGCGACGAGATGAAAGTTGGGGGTACACGCAAACAGCCCATGGATCCAGTCATTTTTAATTAGCGCACCGGCTGCTCTGCGTGGCAAATTAACACCCGCCATAGAGGATAAGTGATTGTGCCGGGTCCATACATGTGTGTTTGTACAAGAGGTCGGGCAGTGGGAGGGGGTACTGTTTTTTTTTTTTTTGCCCACTTGAGATTCTGAATATGGATGGCAAGATGTCTCTTCCAATATGTTGCTGTACTAACAAGCTCTAAACGCTGGGCCAAGTATTCATCTGATGTTAATGTAAAGCCCTTATTTCAATGTCACAACCTTGGTAATTTTGTTGTATTTGACTAACAATAATAGCATATAATAAGGGTGCTCCGATCAGGGTTTTTGAGGCCGATCACCGATCAGCCTCTGCTGTGATCGGCCGATACCGATCATGGCCGATACCGATCACGTGGTCTTCAATGTAGTAATGTATTGTATGCAGGCTATTATTAGTTCCATTTGAAAAATACTGTAGCCTTTGTAAATATAAAAGAACAACAAAATTCTACTTATTTTTGTTTTAGAAGAGGTTTTGTTGCATTATTGGTCTTTAATGTGTGCCCAGTGTCTGTGGCTTTGTTTGAATGCTCCGCTGATGTAAAAATCAGCTGTTCTTAATTGGTTCCTTTAATGCGAGTCTGCGGGTGCAGCGCCTGTGTCCGCATAACGCGCAGCCAAACCAGGTTGAAACACAGTGGACTAAAGAGCAGACAGCTCCTGCTGCCAGTTTTGACAACGTCTGAATGAAGAAAACGTGCAAAGAGAGCAGAGAAGACAACGATGAAAGGTGCTCCTCTCAGACACACGGACACATGGGCTGCCTTTTTACTTTCTCTTTCCATTAGCAGCCATTTGGTGCAATTTAAGCCACAAAACGCACAGTTTTCTCCGCGCAACAAGACACAGGCAGACTCTGAACTTTCTTAATGCTTTTAACGTAACTGTTAGCGGGTTAGCTGTAGCTCTATTTACGTTGGTGTTTGCAAATACACGCACTGCTGCGCCTCGGTTCTGTCCCGTGCGCTCCTAAAGCAGGCGGGGACACAGCGGGGACATAAAGCAGCGCCTCCAGGGCAGGTTTGTGTTAGTTATAACCAGGGCTTAACTTAAAAACACTGCTAAAATAACACTACTGCTGTTTAATCAAACCGGAGTTGCAGGACAGTAAATGTGAGAGCCTCGGGTGTTTATTGTAATTTGATCGGCCCTTCTGATCGGCCCATTTTACAGATCACCGATCACTCTATTTTTAGCCATGATCGCCGATCGTGATCGGCGGCCGATCGATCGGAGCACCCTTAGCATATAATAAAAATCATATTGTAGCTAGATGTTAACATAGTCCTATTTGTTTATACTGTATTGGTTTATATATGATTCGCAACAAAAGTTTAAAAAGCAGTCATCTGGATTAGATTTTTTTCAAGTAGAAAAATCTAATCCAGATGACTGCTTTTTAAACTTTTGTTGCGATGCATTTACCCTGAACGAGTGAGAGTCTTCACAGACTTTATATATGATTGTATAATGGTGGTCTCAGCTCATTTTTACCATCACCATTTGATCAATTTCTACTGGTTTGTTCATAGACAACTTTTTTTTATATATATTGCACATGATAGAACACAAATGTTACACCAAGCCAGAGCCATTTTTTTGTCTGGAACCCTTGGCATTCAAACCCTCCCCCAAAATTATTGAAACTTGACCAAGCATAACTGTTTATCTTAAATGAAGTAGTTCGTATCTGATGATTTGTTTCTCTTTTGGTTGCATGTTTGTCAAATTGCATCAGTGGCAGATTACTGTGCCCAGTCTTGCAGTCTTACTCTTTTCTCATTGGTTGTATGGCTATCCAGTTGCATTTAAATGTAGTTGTATCTGGATCCATTCGTCCCTCCTCCTGGAAATTCAACTTGACCCACAGACGTAACAATTTTTTTGTCTAGAATAGAATAAAATCTGAAGGCTAGCCACAGTACTTTGCTAGCTGTAGGTGATGGCAGAGATGATTTTGTGTTTGGGTTCTTTTTGCTATTAATGGCATTAGGTGTAGAGGTAAACAAAAACAAGAAATCCTAGTTGTGCACATTTAAGTCTTATTGCAGTGCAGGCTGTAGGTTGTGCATTCATAGGAGATTGAAATATTCAGTTTGTTTCTATCTTTCTGTCCTATTACAGGAATGCCGAGGTTTGCGAGCCAGCCTGCTGCGGCCAGTGTGCGTGTGGGGGACAGTCAGGTGATTAGCTGCGAGGTGAACTCTGACCTGGTGCCCTTCAGTCGATGGGAGAAGGACCGACAGCCCCTGGAGCTGAGCAGCAGACTGGTGCAGCTGCCCACCGGAGCCCTGGTCATCAGCAACGCCTCAGAGTCTGACGCTGGACTGTACCGGTGTCTGGTGGAGAACGTGGGCTCGTCCAAGTCCAGCGACGAGGCTCAGCTCACAGTACTACCAGGTAAATGCTTTACACTCATTTAAGATATACCTTACAGACATGGGTTATAGCTTTATTGACCAACTGGACGTATGCCTTTGTCCAAGCTAACATGTATGTAACAGAAAAGACAAGGTCCAAAGTGCTCAGGAAGTTTTTGTCAATTACTTAGTCTATTGAAGGTGCTCTTTGGTGCTCGGGAACAAAGAACTTCTAAAAAGTAAAGAAAAAACCAAGGCACTTTTCATTTAGCTGAAGTTTAAAAAACCTTTATTTCATGTGGCTTTATGTTTTTTTTATCTTTAAAAACATAGCATGCTGGGTTTGACTTAGACCCATGCGTAGCGGTGAGCAAACACTTGAAATTAGTCCACAAACTCATGTGGCCTGGTATTTGATAGCATCCAGCTTTTCTTTTTTTAATTGAAAAGAAGTTATGCTGTACCTGACTTTGGTAGCACTAAAAACAAAACAAAAAAGTTTAGGCTAATTTACTTACAGGAGAAAAACCTGAAACGATCAGGTCAAGCAATTTCCAGGTTCTTAAAAATTTGGGAAAAGTTATAACATTTTTTAATTAAAAATTTCCAATAGTGGTATAGCGTTAAAGCCCAGTATCAAAGTTTTCTTCATGATTTCTGTATGATAGTGTATGGAACTAGAACTAGAACTAGCGCACGTTCTAGCACATGCACCATAAACACAACCAGTATTATGTAAGATTCAGATTCAGATTAATTTATTAATGACCACACATCAAAGTTGATGGAATTTGCTTTCACTACAGCATGACATGCTCACATCTTCTGTGTCAGAACAGTAAAACAAACAACAGCAACACACAACAATACAAAGTGACAGGTAAATACAGATATTCCTTCAGTTCATACTTGGTTTAGTGTCCATATGGGTGTTGGGGGAAAAAAATATTTTTGAATCTGACTGATTTGGTTAGTATGGACCTGTAGCGCATGAGTGAGAACAGGTGATGAGCAGGATGTGTGGAGTCAGAGCAGATTTTTACAGCTCGTTGTGTAATGCATCTGTGATACAATGTGTCTATGGAGGGGAGGGGATGGCCTGTGATTTTGGATGATTTGTCTATTATACGTTGTAGTTTTTTGCGTGAATGAGTGTCTAAATTTCCATACCAGACTATTATTGATGATGTGAGTATGCTTTCTATTTTGGCTGTGTAAAACTGGAGGAAAATATTGTGTCTGACTCTGAATTTTTTTAGTTGTCTGAAGAAAAATAGTCTATTATTGGCTTTTTTGTAGATTTGGTCTGAGTGCTGTTTCCATTTGAATGTGTTAATGATGTGTGTGCCAAGAAATTTGAAGGAGTCTGTGATGGATATGTGTTCAGTGGAGATGGAGATGGGTGTTCAAAAATCAATTATGAGTTCCTGTGTTTTTGACGTGTTCAGCTGTAAGTTGTTATTGTTGCACCAAGTGACTGCTTACGTGACCTGTTCACGATAGTGTGGTTCATTATTGTCAGTGATGAGTCCAGTTATTGTTATGTCATCTGCATACTTGAAGAATGGAAAGTGAGCTATGGATGGATGTGAGGGTGTTGCGAGGGTGAAGGAAGCTGAAGCATAGAGTGGTGTCAGTGTCCATGAGTTTATTGAAGAGGTTGGACCGGGTTGATGGTTTTGAAGCCGGAGATGAATTCAATAAACAATATCCGGGTGTAGGTGTTGGGGAACTCCAGGTGCTGTGTAATCCTGTGAAGAGCCAGGCTGATGGCGTCCTCAGCAGACTTATTTGATCAGTATACAAACTGGTGACTGTCCATCAGGGGAGTGGTCAGTTCTTTGAGGTGTGAGAGTATGATGCGTTCAAAAGATTTCATCACAACAGATGTTAGGACAATTGGTCTGTAGTCGTTGAGACACAATATTTTATTCCTTTTTGGTACTGGGATGATAACAGAGTCCTTGAAACATTTGGTTTGGGTACTGTACACTGCCTGAGGAAGCTCTTTTTGTTTTTATTAAAAGAGACTGTCACCTCTTGCTCCTGGATATAACATTGAGTTGGAGGGGAAAAAGCGGAAGTAGGCAGCTGTTCAAATCTCCCATAGAAAGTATTCATTATATTTGGGAGTTCATGGTCAGTGTCTTGTAAGGCAATGGTACTTTTTTGTAATTGGTCATGATGTTAATTTTTTTCTAAATCAATTTGGTATCATTTGAGGCGTTCTGCTGTTCTAGTTTATGTGCGTTTGTGGATTTGTCTTTTCTAATTGCAGCTCTTAGTTTGTGTTTGGTGGCATTGTATTGGTCTTTGTTTCCCCCTGTAAAAGCAGAGTTATTTTTCTTGCGTAGAAGTTGAATGTCTTGTTATTGTTGTATTTTTTTACAGTTTTTTTGTGTGGATGCACATATCCACGCAAAAGTTGACATGATGTCACAGTGTCCGTCAACTCGTCCAAACTGGCTGCAGCTGCGCCGAATACGTCAGTGCACTCAGAGCAGCCTCTGTGTCTCAATGGTAAACATGGGGAGCATAACTATACAGTATGTAACCAGAAGAAGCTGTGCTCAAAGCTAAAAAATTTAAACACAGTTTCAACACAAAGCAACTAAACCGGCATCTAGCAAAAACATAAAATATGCCCAAATGTACCAAATGGAGATTCCACCTTAAGATACCTGTACAAAAACCTCTCTATCTTTGCGCTGCTATAATTTATCTGGATCAAATTTGGTCCTAGTAGGCATTAGATGCTCTGCTGTGGGTTTCTAAAAGTTTTGGGCTACAGCTGCATAATTAAGAGGGTTGTACACTAATTAAAAGTGAATTTCTTTTTGCCATTTCTGTCTGTCTTTATTTACCCTGACCCAGTAACATCTATACTGGTCATTACACTTCAGCAGGAATCTCACAAGTGTTGGCTTTTTATAGAGATCAGCATTGTTCATGCAGACCAAGTGGTTGCAGAGATATATTCATTTTATTTTCATTTTCAAGCATGGGCCTAAGAAAAGGGTCTAGGCTGGGTAACACAATCGATTTATTTTATATTTATCTCCTGAGAACACCAATAAATGAACAAAGGTTTTGTCTTTGCCATGCTCAAAACGTTCCATGCACATGTTTTTTGTCATTTTGTCCACGTGAGTTACTCTGCATCACTGTCTGGCTCTGGAGCATGCTCAGAATGCTTTATCCAACCTGAAGCAATAGTCTGAGCCATTCATTTTCCTTAAATGCTATAAAAAATAAAATAAAAAAAATTCTTAATTATAGCAGGATTGTTCTAAACTTTTAAAACTGTAGTTATTATTGTCAATAATAGAAAATTCTTTGGAGTTTCTGCTTCCACCATTGTTATGAATCCATCCTATAGTATAAAGAATTTTATTGACGGAAAAAAAGCCATTTCAAGGGATGGCCTGAAATCTCACTCATGGTATCAGAGATGGTACAATAGCAGAGCTGTAACTCAGAGAGGCTGGATTCCTTTGTGGCAGTGTCTGCTCTGGCCCCTCGCAGGTTTTATTTACTGAGTTGTTAAGCACCAGGCTGCTGCCAGCACACAGAGATATTAGAGCCCGTAAATCAGCTTCAACAAGAACCCAGTGGGGGCTTTATCTTTTTATGTCTCCTCCAACGACGTCTCGCAGAGTGTCAAAGGGCCACTGTGTACTGAAGCACGCACATAAAGCTCTTTTAGGGAACGCTAAGACTTCTCACTTTGTGCGCTGTAAAAATGACAGGAATACATGTCACACATTACTGTTGTTTAATGAATCCACTACTAAAACTAAACTAACTGTTTTCATAAATGCCAATGACTTGTAATATTTAAAGTGTACATTCATTTAAAGTCAAGTAAAACTGGACTGTTTTGCAGCAGCACAACAATAATACATCACAATAAGGTTTGATCTTACCTTTAAAGGTTCCCTATAATCAAAAATCAACTTTTTTTTAACTTTATACTATTGTTTGCACCTCAAAAACATACCTGAGTATTTTCATTCACTCACGTGAGTAATCCTGTATGCTGAGGCCGTCCTTTTCTCAAAAACTCAAAACGCTCAGTCTCATGGCTTACATGACTCACAGAGTGAACACGCTACAAGCCCTTTTAAGAAATCTAATGTATAAATTTATGTGTCATCTGAATGCATCAGAAAATATAATGATTTTATTAACAAATATTAAATACAGTGCCATCCGCTATTTCTCTGATCTGTGGAGACACTGGTATAATTGCCTTTTAAGAGATTAAAGGTCTTTTATTGGTACTTTTATGCCCATGTTGTAAACTGTTTGTTTTTTTATTATGGACCACGAGTCCGCAATAAAGTCTATCTATCATGGCTCTATGAAAATGTGTAAAACCTCTGCTCCTTTGGGAAGTACTCATGCATGTTTCTAATGCCCATACACCACCACTGACTCATTTCAGCTCTTAAATTGCCATCATGTTAGCATCATGTTGTTAATAGCTGTGCTAATTAGCCATTTTATGCTCTGTCCATTGCCCATCTTTGCCAGCAGAGACAATGTGCACCTATTTCAAGCGTTCTATGAAAAGTCAAATTAACAGCTCCCAAATAAAGATGTTTTCCATACATATTATTTTAAGTTATAAAACGTGAAATACTAATGCTAAAGTGTCCAAAATTATTTCAAAATGCCTGAAAAAAGCACAATATGGGACCTTTAAACTTTTAGACTACATGTCATCCAGTGTTATCTCTGCATTATTTATCCACACTTTGCTTCTCATTTCTTATGATATACATTTTTTTGCTGTCACTGTGTACGCATACATAGTCACAGTGTTAGAATAACCACTGTCTGTATTATCTGCAGCCATTAATTCAGTGTTGACACATTGATACCAGGGCACCAGGGAATGCTACCATCTTTCAACATGTCTGTGCATATCAGTGCCACTTTCCACACATCTACACAATAAGTTGAAAGTTGAAATTTAACATTTAACTTGTTTGGGATTTGTTTGAGCAATAAGTATGAGAGTTGCCCTCAACTCCTAAAATGATCACATTTCATCTGTCCCAAACATCAGCACACTCATTACTCATGTGTCCACTTGGGGTCTGGTGTCAGGAGGCCCTGCCCTCCAGACTTCAGCCCTTTTTGAAGTTTATAAGATGGATGACACCATTAGTTAAAATGTACTGCTCTGCTTCTGCTCCTCACCCTCACATCACCTCAGACTTCACTCTCAAAAGTATTTTTTTTTCTCTTTCAGAAACTGGAGAGGAAAGGAAAGTGGAGTTCCTGCTGCAGCCTGCCTCTGTGACCAAAGTGCTGGGCTCGAGTGTGTTGCTGCCCTGTGTGGTGACCGGGAACCCTGCTCCTCTGGTCCGCTGGATGTTGGGAGACAAGCTCATAGAAGAAAGGTATGAGTTTGTCAGACCTATGTTTTACCAGTGGATTAGGATTAGGAATGAGTCCATCAGAAGGACAGCTCATGTGAGATGGTTTTTAAGACAAAGTCAGAGCGGCCAGATTAACATGGTTTGGACCTGTACAGAGGAGAGAGAGTGAATATCTCAGTAAATGGATGCAGAGTTTAGAGCTGCCAAGGAGGAGGCCTAGAGGAGGAAAAAAAGAGATTTATGGGTGCGGTGAAAGAGGACCTGAAGTTAGTTGGGGTAAGATAACTTTCTATGGAGACCCCTGAAGGCAACAGCATAAAAGTGCCGCACAGGTCAGGAAAGCATGGTGTAAATAACACAAGTGCTTTGAAGCCTAGGGAATCTATGTCCTACAAATGACTTTATGTTCTATGTTCCTGTTGTGTTGCACTGACAAATTCCAGATCAGCCTATTGCACTAAGCACTCCTGATTTATTTGGGGCCCATATGCTGGCCGTTTCAATTCCTCATGTACTGTGCATTCACGCTGTCACTGTGGCTCATTCAAGTAATGTATAATGAGGAAATGTTGTGTAGCAATGATTTTGAAGTGGCAGCTATATCCTTGTAACTTAGACTATAGATCAACATTTTAACCTTGGTACTCAATGACTGATGCTAATGCAGCAGACTTGTTCTCCAAAGTGTTCAAACAAAGCCTCACGTATCCGGTCCTTCAGTCACATGGTTGCCCGAATATGTGCCTGACCAAAAATTGGTCTTAAAGCTCAAGGGTGTACCTTGATGCCTCTATGCAAAAATCAGCTCAATATTCTAGTTAGTGCTATGTTTTAATTCATAAGAACCAACATTTGAGCAATTATTTTGGCAGTTTCTCAGTTCGATCCCTGCTGCCAGCATTGAATACTGCTGTTATGTCCTTGGGCATAACACTTCACCCACTTTGCCTGTATGAATGCTTTAGTGTGATTGTGTTGATTGGTGGTGGTTGGAGTGGCAGTAGGGGCAGATTGGCAGCCATACTTTCGTCAGGGCAGCTGTGGCTACAGAAATAGCTCACCACCGACTGTGAGTGAGGGGTGAATGAATAATGCACCGAATTGTAAAGCGACTTTAAATTGGACTAGAATAGTGCTGTATAAGTATAATGCATTATTACAAGAACAAAACAAGCACATTTTGACATTGCACAGTGTTGCACCGTGGTGGGCTGACCAAAGTTGCACTGTGAAGCTTTGTAATATGACATTGAAAAAGCTTCTAAAATATGCATGAAACAGGTGACATTCCAACCCAAAACTGAGCATAATGTTTCCCCATAAAATTCCAGCTGTGGCTCTAAATGTGTCTCCAGCTCATCTACTTGGAACATTTTGAGGCTACACAGACTGTAATGGCCCATGGTGTGCGCTGCCTCTGGCCTTTAGTAGTTTGGCTTCTCCCCAAGGTGCTAATACCTCTCCACCGCTTGCTACCCCGAGGGCCCTGGGGTAGACCCAGTCGCGCCAGCGGGGCCACTCCAGCCGCATGAAAGTGCTGGGGAAGTGCACAAATGAAGAGCCAGGAGAGTGTGTCACACGGGCTGTGTTCTCCCTCCACTGGCTCTCATTAGCTCTGGCACTGCAGCCTCAAATCCCTCAGAGAGAGCTGTATCGGACGTGAGAAGTTTGATTTTCTCCAATTAAGAACGCACTTTGTTTACCTCACCTCAGGTCCTTGAGAATAATGGCTTTCAACTTTTGCGGTCACTAAACAGCCCATTCATCTAAATCCACAGCAATATGGGATTTCTGCCGTTAGTGAAAATTAAATGTAAGGTCATCGCAGCAGCACCCGCAATGCCCCAGTGTGAGGTATAGAGTTAGAATATTATTAGACCAGTTTAATCTTCCAAGCACAAGTCCATGCATGGAGCTAAATGTCTTAAACGCTATGGAAGTGTCCACGAGTGCAGCTGACCTCCGGAGGGACCCAACTCAAAAGGTTCGTATTAATCAAGCTTGTATTAATTACAAAACACTATCCGGCAAGCAGACCACCCCCCAGGGCCGCGGCAATGGTAATTAGCTGTGCTCTGAACAGTTTTTGCGAGCACACGCCCTGCCTTCAGAGCTGTGTGCTGCAGAATACATTATACACACTGTTCTTTTGATTGAATGTGACATTGACAATTAAAAAGAATAGCAGCTGAAGTTTTTTTTTTTTCCCGGAGAGTCTCTTGTCCCTCTGAGCCGGAGCATTAGAGATACTACAGCCGCCGTCAATTAAAACCTGTGTGGCATAAAGCAGAAGGGAGAGACAAATAGGAAACTGCAAAGAGTGCCTAATTGGGCTTTGAGGCTGAGCACAAAACAAGGACAGAAGCAAATACACGAGATGAAACATGTGGAAGTATGGCTTTGCAAAATATAGCAAAAAATGCTGCATTTTAAAGTCTCAAGATGAGTGGTTTTGGACCACAGTGACAAAGGTAAGGTGTACTTTCCTCTGCATTTGACCCAGGAGACACACGGAGACACAGGGAGAATGTGCAAACTCCACACTGAAAAGTCCACATGCAGACCAGGAATAGAAACTGGGACCTTCTTGCTAACAACTTTGCCACAGTGCCACAAAGTAGTAAGGGTAGCACTGCGTCCTCACACTCAGAAGCACTGTTTGTGTACAATGTAGACGCCATAATACCAGAAACGTTAGCAGTATTAGTAGCAGTAACTGTGATAGTTATTGTAGTAGTAGTTGTAGTAGCAGTTGTAGAAGAATTGTAGTCAGGATAAACTTTGGAATAACTCACAGGCTCAGGTAAATCAGTGCAAAAATGATAAATATCACATACTTAAGAAACTTTACATTCAGTTTGTTTAAAAATGTATTCATGTATTTATTATTCGTAATTTGAGTGAATACCAATATGTATCTTTACTACTTTGTTTATATTACCGTATTTTCCAGACTATAAGTCGCACTTTTTTTCATAGTCTGGCTAGGGGTGCAACGTATACTCAGGTTCGACTTGTATATTAAAATATTTCACGTGTTTTTTAGAGGGCACTCTAGGCTTGTGTACCAGCATCTGCTGCACCTGTACCACCGACAATTTAAAATGTAAACATTACCACTAACAACTTAGGCTATAAAGACAACTGAGAAAGAGCAGAATAATTGGAAATGGAACTGATGCTGAGTCTGACGACAGCCACGCAGAGGAGGAAGCGGCGCTTCGTCTACCTCCGGAGTTGGAGGAGTTGTTCAGAAGCGACACCGCGGATGAAGAACTTAAAGGATTTAGCGATTAGGAGTGAGATCGTGAGTTTGGTGAACTTGTTATATTATGTTCTTTATGCTATAGTTATGTGAATAACTGTTAATATATTACGTTAACATACGAGACACCTATTCAGTTCGTTGTTTATGCTTCATGTAGCTGAATAACCATCAATGTGTTACGTTAGCAAACCGCACACCTATTCAGCTGTTGTTCTCTATTCTATTATTACTATAACTTGCCTTTCAAGATGAAATGTCTGTTGTTGGTGACAGATTTTGTAAAATAAATTTCCCCCCAAAAATGCGACTTATAGTCCAGTGCAACTTATATACATTTTTTTCTTCTTCATTATGCATTTTTTGGCTAGTGCGACTTATACTCCGGAGCAACTTATAGTCCGGAAAATACGGTATTCCTTATTCTAAAGCATCAATAGTAATTGTATTGTATCACTGCAAAAACAAACTGCTACACTTACCACACCAAACCACTGCTACAGCTACTAGTAACTTATTTTCTCTTTCTATTGACAGCCAAAGCTGGTTTCATCATTGTCCTCTACTGTGCAGTAAGCACCATGTAAACACATACAGTAGACTATATTAATACTCAATGTAGTTTATATTTTTTCCCCACAAACAGGTAAAAGCCACAGTAGAAGTCTTCGCAAGTCTTCTCAAAATGTTGTACGACGGATTCTTGTCTTACGTTTGCATGTAACTTCTTTGAGGCTCCTCATTAGTATTCTTCACACCTGTCAGGACACACGGCTCTCCTAATATCACCTGTCCATACTGTCATCCTGCTCTTATGAAGCTCTTTGATGTTGGCGCTGATAGATGGCTGCACCAACAGGTGGTTGTCAGAGTCCTTTGAAAAATTGTTGTGTCTATATTTCTCCGGCTTTTAGGCAATACACTTGAGAGAAATTGAGCGATATTTTACTCTCAGATCATTTCACTGGTAGAAGTTGTGACTGGAAAGGAATTTAAAGTTATGGGGCTAAGTCTGAGAAATCTTCTTGACAGTTCATACAAGTGCATCTGAGTCACCTAACCACTGCTACTACTGTCCAAACATGAATTTAGAGTTCAGATTTTTAGATCTCAAGTGTCATATGGCAGAAACAGTTTTTGCAATGATATGAAATTGTATTAAAAATAATTACATCTACATAATCACAATTCATGTGTTTTGTACTACTACTGCCTATATTCTATCCTAAAGAGCACGTAGTATTCATTCTCACATTCCGCCTATCTGAAGTACTCTGGCTATGAGACATTGTTTGACAATCAATAATTAGTTAATTGTAGGAAGGATTAGTTTTTTGAATGGTATCACTGATACTTTAACCTCTTTCAGTTATTCTTAGAAAGTCACTCGATAGTTGCAGTGACTTAAGTTTTAACTAATATTAATCCAAATATTGAACTGTTACAATTTTGCTTTTACCTAAACAATATCAATAAGAATATGAAACTTAGTTTGGAATTCTCTGTGTCAGAAATAAATTCCCCCTGAGTAAAGTCTTTATTAACATTGCGTCAACAAGTGATTTAACTACATTGTCTTAATGTCTCTATTATGCTTTGCTGTTTCATTTGCTCATACACTTAACCCTACATAAACCTTGAATGTGTAGCAAATAGTAGAAATCCTGCAGCGGGCTTCTGGGTCCCTCCCACACTTCACTGTGATTTGTTTATCTCCCTGACACTCTGTAATAGCGTAAGAAACTGACTGAATGGGTTGTAAAAAGCCACTTCCTGTGCCTCTGTCTGTGTTGCATAGACCTTCCACAGAACCTCCCTTCATATTCGTTTACACCTTGAGCATGTCTTTTGCCAAGGACGCCACCCTGGCTATTTATTCTGATTAGGCTGTGCGGTTCCATGACAGGAAATATGAAGCCGTTCCGTCGACGTCCCCTCAGCGTGCCACGGATAGCCCCCTCAGGTGCCGGCGCGCGTCAGGAATCTGTCCCCTGCACGCGTGTTCTGATGACACTCATGAAAAGGACAGTCATCTTTTGTTCCAGCGAGTATCACTCTATCTCCTAATAGAATTCAGCCGGCAGTCAATAAAACAGATGAATTATGTATGTCGGCGAGCAACGGGAAATTGACAGGCCATGTAAATCAAGCTCTTCCTAAGCCACCCGACTATCAGTCTTTCTCCTCCTCCCACTTTTCTCTCCCTCATTTAAATACGATTGTGGATATTGTGTATGAATAGGCACATAAGTATATGGCTGGTGAATTTGTTTGCTATTGGACTATTATTGCTGTGCATACTAGCCCTCATGCATATCTACAGCTTTGACTCAGTGAAGACAAACAGAAGCACATATGAATGCATGGACACACATTTCTCCACGGAGATGTCTGCACTATAGTCAGCTGGCAAGACATCAGAAGAATATGAAAACTCAAAAATATTCTGTAGCTTCTTTTCTATCGCAGTACTGTAAAGGTTCCATATAATTATTCATTAGGATTTATTCTATTATTTGTATTTATTTCCATACAAAATCCTATTTGTTTTGGTCTGTCTAAATATGTAATTAAGATTTTCTCCACAGTTTTATGCTTCATGTTTGTTGAATGAATAATCTTAACTAAAGCATTAGGACTAGTGCCATTTTAGTCACATTTAAGACTCGCTAATTAAAGGTTGTTTAACATTAGAGTTGATTTAAAGACATGCATGCATAAAAAAGTTATATATATTACACAATAAATATAGGGCTGTAAAGGGTGAGAATATTTACAACAATGGAACATTAAGCTGGGAAATTTTGTAAATATTGTTTTTTTTTTTGTAATTAAAAAAGTTAAATTTATTAAGCAAGATAAATTAATGAATCCATTTTGCCTTAATCAAGCGCTAACCTAAAATGGGATAAAGCATTTTGGATGAAAAAGGTTCCATAAAAGTTTTTCGCCAGAGATAACTATTGTATTTTCCGGACTATAAGTCGCACTTTTTTTCATAGTTTCGCTGGTCCTGCGACTTGTATATCAAATTTTACATGAATCAAGAAGTTAACATTATCGTCTACAGCCGCGAGAGGGCGCTCTAGGCTGGTGATAACTACAGTAGTATTCAGTGATGTAGAATGAGATCAGGAACGTCCTTAGCGGTAACTTTCTTCAGACTCGCTGGATTGTTATGTTAATTTAACCTATTCAGCCTCCCAGGTAGGTTCTTTATACTGTTGTGTAGCTGAATAACTGATAATGTGTTACGTTAACACACCGGACACCTATTTAGCCTGTTGTTCTGTGTGCTATTGCATAGATGAATAACTTGTCTTTCCAGATTTCCAGATCTGTTCTTGGTCTTGGATTTTGTGAAACACATTTTTAAATAAATGCAACTTATAGTCCAGTGTGACTTATATATGTTTTTTTCCTCTTTATGAAGCATTTTTTGACCGATGCGACTTGTCCTCCAGCACAATTTATAATCTGGAAAATACAGTACTGTCTGTCATTTTGAAAGACAGGGTTGAAAAAATTCTGTCATAAGCTATTTTTCCGTCATTGTAGATGCCAAAATAATATCATTAATTATGAATGACAGCAATGTCATTTTATTAATCAAAATAGGCTTCTAATATATAAATGCCATAAAAATTACTTTAATGCATTATCTGTCGATTATGATGATAATGAATGTCTAAAATACACTATTGCACGCTTGTGCTCCACATTCAGAGTCACTTAGGAGCAGCAGAACAACACATCTCTTCCCCTGACGCAGCTTGGTGAGCCCTTAATATGTCAAAATACAAATTTTATAAACTTTTTTTTTTTCCAGCTCACTGAGCTGCAGGGTAAATGGTAAATAAATGGTCACATTTATATAGCGCTTTTCTACCTTCATGGGTACTCAAAGCGCTTTACATCAAGGAACCGTTCACCCATTCACACTCACATTCATACACCAGTGTGCGCAGACACCAGAGGCAAGGTGGGTTAAGTGTCTTGCCCAAGGACACAACGACAGTATGCAACAGTGGGAGTGGGGTTTGAACCGCCAACCTTCTGGTTAGTGGACAAGCGGCTCTACCAACTGAGCTACTGCGTACTGAGTACACTGCCTCAGACCAGTGGCATCTGCAGCTGTATGGCTGTACGCACTGTGCGTGGCCTGCCTTTAGATGTTCGCCGTTAAATTATCATTGTGCACAGAACACCACAGAGCCATAGCAGCGTGTGTATTTGGAAATGTGCCTCCTTATAGCCAGGACCCGGTAAAAAGTGTGTCCGTATCCCAATTGTCTTCTCAGAGCGCATGTGACATAAGTCACAGCGGTTTGTTCTTTTATTCAAATGCTTATTAAAGATACAACATAACACGCTGAGGGTTTTATGCGGAGAAGACTGCGCTCCACGGCAGTCACTAAAAAGAATTGAAAGCAAAAGGAGAAGGGCATGTGTTTATTGGAACCTTACAGCTCACCGCTTCGCTGTTTTGTGCTCAATTTCAGACTTTGGAGGCCACAGACTGCAGGGCGCGGCTTAGTCCAAGGTGTTTTAGGATTTTGGGGTGTTTTTAGTTTTAGTGTGATTCACCCATGACGCCCACACAGGGATAAGTCCAGTCCAAGAAGTACAGTGTATGAAGCTGAGACAAAGACGAAACTATGTCAAATAGTGATTTTATTAACTTGCGCTGTTGCCCTCTCCTGGACAGAACTGGGAATTCGCAACTACACCTGTTTTTTTATTCTGTCAAAATGACGGACAGCCTTCAGAAATTTTGTCAAAGCTATAAATAATCTGTCAATGACAGAAAATTCTTGGTAATGTAATTTTCCCATGGAAAATGTACAACTTTGAAAAGTCCTGGAATTTTGCAACCTTAATTGAACAGCTCTCTGTTTGGTAAGTGACATTCTGTTTGACACATTTGAACTGCTAATTTATTCCCTACTGAAGAATCAGCACACAGCCAGTTTGGAGGAGCAGACAGGAGCAACACTACGCTAAACCATGTACAGCCAAAGAAAAATGTCCTTTTATACACTCCAAGTTTAATACATTGATTGATGTTTTCATTTCCTTAATCATTTTAAACCTACTACTGCCACTTTCCTCTTTCTTTTTGTGACCTTGCAATAAAATAGCAGTGGCCACTAGAGACCACCAGAGGTCACTGTTAATGACCTGACTTTTACACAGTTATGGTCACCTTTCTTGTAGGTTGAATGTACAAGGTATTAATAGCAGTGTACATTATTGAAGTTAAGTTTAGTGTGGTCTGCAGTAGTGAGCTGTATATTCTACCTAACCTAGTCGTCTTGTGGGCTGTGTGGCTACATATATTTTATGAACTGACCAACGTGTTATTACTTACACAAAAGTCCGGATCTGTGGATGTTTTTATATCACTAGCCCATAATCTGTCTTCACAAGTTGTGGATATAAAGTGTGTGCTAAAAAGAACACAGCTTACCCTATAGAAGTTAAAGCTGCAACTCTGGAGTGTTGATGTAGTCAAGACCAAGACCTGTCCGAGACCACAGTGAACCAAACACGAGACTGTTACTTCTGGGGTGCATGAGCGAGACCAGGTCAAGACCAGACAAGTTCATGAACATCTAGACCAAAGTCCAGTCTCGAGTGCTACAATAACTACTCTGGTGTGTTAGTGAAATCTGCTCCATGCTAACCTCGGTCTATTGTCCAAATACAGTCTTGGTCCATTAAAAGCAATGGATATAGTGCTGACTACAAGCATCCACCTTGCAACAGAGCCCCGCCAGAACAATTACAGAATATGTGTAACCAGAAATGTAAACCAGTGTACTCGCTGCAAGCTTTTGGGAACATTCACTAATCACATAATCACTCCTGCAAAGAGCAAATAAAGGCGGGTACACGGCAGCATTTCCATCTCAAGTTACACGAAAAGTCACACGAAAACAATCTGTTAATGGCTGACTCACTTCAGTGCGTCCTGACCTCTTCGCACTAAGTTGTTAGCGTGTAGAGTTTGGTTTCTGTTCTGTACCGTTTGGGAAGAGGGACAAATAATTTCCTGGCTTCCTTCTCTAAAATAAAATCCCGGTCCACACCTTGAGTCATTGAAATTCATGGAAGTGTTGTGATTATACTCTGGTCAAAGAGGGGAAGTTCAATTTGTTTTTGCTCTGAAGCACAGTTTGTATAACAGAAGCAGTAGTTAGCATTCACAGAGCACGCTGGTGTGGACTGTGGAGCGACTGGTGGAGGAATAAAGAGGGAGACTGCAGCCTGCTCAAGAGAAAGAGTTTGAATAGAGAAAAGAAATGCCAGAAGTTTTGTCCTCTCAGGTCCATTTATTAATAATCAGTCTTTTGTAGTTGTTGTGGCTGGTGTGATTGTGTGTGCAGACAGAGTGACCCTCTGAACCGCCATCATAGCCCTCTGATTGCTCTGTGACAGCTCTCCCCTCTCTCCTCTCTCCTCTCTCCTCTGCCGGGCTCAGGTGGACTGACCTTGCCACCTCCCGGTTACGCAAGGATGAGTGTCCGCTCACACATACCAATGTGTACTTCCCCCGAGCTCGTCTCTGAAGACTGCTGCTCCGACTGCTTTCAGACTGAACGAACAAGTGTGCATGAGATGGTGCTGAATCATCTCCAGGCCGAATGGAAATTGAGCATCAGAATATGTTGTTGTCGACTTTAAATCGGTGGCAGAAGAAAATTCTAGTGGCAAGTGCGGACATCTGCTTATACACAAACAAAAAGCACAGACAAGATAAACAGAGGAATGGAACCAGTGTGAAATGTGCATAATTATTGGCAACAATGAACAGATTTTATAAGGTCTTTTCACAAATTAGAGAGAATGACCAAATCAACCATAAATATCCAAATGGCCTTGACACTTGAGAGGTAACGAATGGCAGGAAACCAGCAGAACTCATTGCCATCACACCGGAGACAAGCAGCAGCAAGACAAGCAGATTTACAGATTTTGCTGTGTACTTTATGCTCAAAATAAACTGTAAAATAAACATTATAATCTTAAACTCAATAAAATTAGTACATGTAAATTTATGTAAAGTAATTCCCCATAAAACAAACTATTACACCTAAAATATGTAACAATATACGCTGCTCAAAAAAATAAAAAGGACACTAAAATAACACATCCTAGATCTGAATGAATGAAATATTCTTATTAAATACTTTGTTCTTTACATAGTTGAATGTGCTGACAACAAAATCAATAAGTCAATAATATTTTTAGCAGTTTCACCTCCTGTTTATTAGTCAACCCTTTCATCTTTCATAAGTGTCAACACTTCAACATAAAAATAATGCAGATATTTTCTTTTTTTTTTATTTTGTTAAGATATGAAATAATTCCAAGTACCCCCTGCAACATGCCCTCATACCCCTAGGGGTTCCTGTACCCCTTGTTGGGAAACACTGTGTAAATGGGCCGTTATCATAAGGCGAAGGTGATGAAAAGTTGAACATATTTCAACTTTCTTGGATTATGTTGTCACAAGTGTGAATTTTTACAAGGCCGAGTGTCACGCTGCTTCACAGGAGGGAGACTCGCCATCATCTCTTCATTGCTCAGCTTTCATTGGACTTACTATAAATAGAAGAGACGCAACATCATCCCGTGTGTGTGTCGAGCCCATAACACTGTGACTTGCCTATACTCGCTCAATTGGTAGACACAAATCCTTTTCCTTCCTTCTCCATCCTTCAGTGCCTTACAAGTCGCCGCCCCCATGTTAATGTCTTGTCATCACTGAAATGCCTATGTTTTTCTGCTCAATAACAAACTTGCGCCGTTTTAATTCTTTCTTCTCACTCTTCAGAGCACTTAAGCTGCTGGAGTATGAGCTCACATCAGCTTACTTTCCTATACAAGAGAAAGCTGTCAATAGCTTTTACAGTGCACACAGTTCCAAAGGCCACAGTCTGAATAGTTGTCCTGGCAAGACCGACTGCTGCTATGTCTTATACTTCTGCAAGAACATAGACAGCTCTTTAATCAATGTACAGCAAGACATATTTTATTTTTTTTATTTTGGTTGTGTGATGTTGTGGAGGCAGGCATTATAGCAGCTTTTCACTTTGAATTGCGAGGTTCTGTCAGACTAAGTGTTTACTTCCTGGTGCTGCCAAGAGCATTAGGGCCAACTGAGTGACTGAAAGTTCAAGTTAATGCCGGTTGGCGCTTCAGTTTGAGTGACGGGACGTGGCTCTGCAGGACTGACTCTTGGTCCTTTTGGGCCTTAGTTGAGAAACACTTCTATATGTGGTAAATGCCGCCTTCTTTCTTTACCATAGGAAGAGATTTCTTTGACCAAAAATAAATGGTCACTCAATACCTTTTCTTGGAGTTTAAAATAGCTATTCAAAAGTGTGTTGTTTTGTATTGGTGCTGGACAAAATGAAGTGATTCTTACGGCTAAACTGCATAAACATAAATGCTAGCTCACACTTTTTTTTCTTGCATTTATCTGTGCATATACTAATATAAGCACACCTGATATGTCAGCAGTTTCCTAAACTGTCCCATTTGTGCTCAAGCTGGGATTGCATCAGTACAATTGAAGAAAGACCAAATTCTATGGAAGCATCCCTTATTCTAATGCGTACGCAGTAGGGATGGAAATTTTGGCTCACCAAAAAGCTCTTTTGGTTCCCAAATAGCTCTTTATTTTACCACCAAAACCTTTTATGTTTAAGCCAAATTTAGGACAAAATTTTGTTTTGAGTTGTAGTGTATACTCAAACAACTCAAATACATGGCTTGGGATGAAGTATTCAAAAGTTGTTTTTTTTTTTTTAAACTAGCCAATAAACTGACTTGCTTACAGAACCACTCTACAACATAGCTTATAAACACACCTTTAAAAAAGCATAAACATAAAAAAGATTGTTTTCTCATTTAAACAAACACACACCCTTTATAAAAAGCAGGGCTTTATTTAGTATTAAAAAGTAAAACAACAGCTGACCTAAAAACTCAGAACCCTTATCATAAAATTATAACCTAACTAAAAATAAATAACAGAAATATATTGCAATGTGCATTGTGCAAAACAGCAGTACCAAACAGCTTCAAGTGTCTCTCTTAGCTTAGAGGGGCTGATCCGGTTTCTTCTCTGTTATTATCATCCTTGTTTTTGAAAAGATCCTTTCAGGAAGAAAAGTCTCGAGGATGGGAGCCAGCTCTCACTGTTCACTATCAAGAGCCAGCTCTGTGTATCGGGTCATTTGCGTCCAACCCATCACTAGTATGCAGAGCCCAATGTATGTATACATTTGATTGAGCAAGGCTTGTTGTGGAAGGGCTGAACATTCTCGTCATGTTTTCAGATCATTCAGTTTACAATATTACTAGAAATAATATGGGACCTTCCTACCCACAGCACCTTTGTAAGATATGAGAGAAAAAAATTGAAAAAGAAGCAAAATTTTTGACACAATTTCTTATTAGTTGAAGACAAATACAAAGTCTTGTGCGCTGGAGTCAAATCCTAGGTATCCTGTGTGATATTTTAACACTGATAACCAATAATTATCTTGTCATCTTTGCCTGGTACAAAGATCCTAGTGTTGATAGAACAGTGTTAATTATACTGCAGCAGCTTCAAAGATGACTTGATTTTACTGTTGGTGCTTAAACAGAGAGATTCCTAAAATAAAGCGTTTGAATTCGCATTTAACTCAGTAAATCAATCCAGCCTATTTGATTTTGCTGTGATTTCAGATTTTAAACATCTTATAGAATTAAGGCGTGGTAGTTAATTGAATTTCTCTTAATTCAAGTAACATGCCTGGATAATGCAATTCTTTTGTCAAACTACTGAGCCAGTTTACACAAGTTAAGTTTGGACAAAGCGCTTCGAGCATGCACCAGAGCTGGACAGTGGCACAAATTAACACATGTAAACAAATGGCAATGCTCGACACTTGAAACAATACTCATTTTTAAGCCAGTTATGCTGCTATAAAGTAGTGTTAGGTTTTTTATACGCACAATACGCTATATTTTTAAATTCTTTCCTGTTCATGTAATCTTGGCCAAAGCCAGAAAAGTAATCAGTCATCTCAGTTAAGCTATGAGCATGCTGTTGTATTGCTCTGCATGTAGTGACTGTTCCAGGACCCTTTCCACAGTGTTCTCTGAGTGCCATGGCCCGGTGTAAATGACTATGGCGCCTGTCATTTTGGTGACAGCAGGTCGAGTGGCTCTTGAAGATTCACTCAGGCAGATGGTCTCGGAGGGCCTCACTGCCAAACCCAGCGCCAGTGTAGTCAGCAGTTTGTTTAAAACTAGCCCAGCCTGGAGTGTGGAGTTGTTTACCACTCTGGACTCTTTAACTCCAGTCTCCATTTTCTGTGAGAAGTGTTCTGGACCCTCCTCGGTGGTGCGGTGCCTGCTGTGGCCCTCTTTGGACCGAGTGACCCATCTCCCTCTCTCTCTCCATTCTGAATGCGGAGTCTGACGTGCCGCTATTGATTTGTGTTTTCGGCGCTCTCAGCCTCCTCCCGCTCCCATGCCCCAGTGGCTGTTGAATCAAGTCATATCTTGGCCACCGACTGTTTGGCCAAAGTCTATAGGGAGAATAAACTGTTTTAAAATGGAGGAGGGAGGGGTAGGGCCTGGAACTGAGGCTCGACAAATAAATGGATATATTTTTGGAGCCCTGGAGGCCTTAATAGTTCATAGTAATAAATATTTCAAATCTGTTTAATCTTTAAGCATAAGGCTGGGACATAGTTGCTGTTGTGTGTTTTTCTTTGGACAAAATCTTCTTGACAGTGGATGATCTTCTAGCCATTATAAATTCTGCAATACAATTTTTAGATTCTTTCAGTTTTAAATGTTATAAATGCTACTGGTTCTGTTGTTTGTTTGGCCCTTATAGAAGTGTATGTTTAAGATGGGCTACATTTTAGTCTAAAATGCCGTTAGCTACATTAATTATTAAAAACTACTATCAAATAAGCTTCTTTTTAGATAGTCAAGTCATAATGAAAGCTTTAATACAGTTTATCTGACCAACGGCATTTTTTTCCAGGTCAGCCATGCTTCAAGTGAATGGTAGGCTACATAAGGAAATACTGTAGTATTTTATTTTACACTACAATTGATACAGTCTATCTACAGTGTGCTGTAACAAACTGTAATAACATATAACTATGTTGTACTTACATAAGGACATTTTGTGTACTTACAGTTACTAGGTATACAAATGTCAACCAAATGCCACCAAATTGTAAAGTGACTTTGAGTGTCTAGAAGAGCGCTATATAAGACTAATGCATTATTATTATTACATTGGTAGAGTAGTGTAACAAGTGTGTTTACTATTACATTTGTACTTAGAAACTGTAAGTATACAAAACTCTACTCGTTGGTGTTGAGCAACTTATGTAGCCACAGCTGCCCTGGAGCAGACTAACAGAAACATGGCTGCCATTCTGCGCTTACAGCCTCTCAACCACCTGTCTGCTGTCTGAAAAGATGTTCATTAATGTGCACTGTCCCCATCAAATAAATTAAAATAACCAGCACCAAACACACAATCATGCCAACACGTTAATACAGGCAAGGTGGGTGAAGTGTCTTACCAAGGACACAATGACAGAATGAACTGAGGAGTGGGATTTGAACCACCAACCTTCCTGTTATAGGGCGACGGCTCAACCTCATGAGCCTCTGTCATTTCTCTTTAAATGTCTAGTCAGAGAACAGAATAATTTCATAAAGCCTACTCTTTAAACAGTTACAAAGGTCTAACAGTTTTGCAGAAATTGTTCTGGAGGAAAGCACGGCTGGGGCTGTTAACATACAGGGGTTCCCTGATGATTCCAGACTGGTGCCTCATCTTCAGTAAAGTCTCTGAGAGCAGTGAGATGTTATTCTTTCACAGCTCTTATCTAAGTTACTAGAAATATTTTTGTACTCAAAGCACTTTGCCTAGATCTCTGATTAGTTTATTGTTACTCTGCAGAGTCATGTCAACCCAGATAATTATCAGCTGATGAAAGAGTCTGAAAACATTTGAGTAACACTGCAGTGACTGCTGAAACAGCCACATAGCAAGCCATAAGCCAGACTGTAGTATGAATTATGAATAGGTTAAACTAAAGCATGCAAAATTAACCATTACAATATGTACAAGACGCCTAGCATTGGTACTCTTAAAGCAATGAGCTCTTGAGTGTCTCTGTGAGGCTTCAGAATGGATTCATTTTACCAGGCTTGACTCAGCTTTTTACAGATTTTATTTATTCAGAGTGGTGAGTGGCTGTTGGGGGAACGGCTCAGAGCATGAAGAGGGCAGCCTGGTGGAGTCAACCACAGGTCACTGGGCAGCCTGGTGGAGTCAACCACAGGTCACTGGGTGAACATTACGCACCTAATGAAAAGCTATGGCATTTAATAATTTGAATGAACTTTAGTTAAATGGGCTGAAATTACCTGTGAATGTGACCTTTAGATTTGATTGAATTGTATGCATGTAGTGTGTGTAGCTGCACAGTAAGTAAACGGTTGTAAATATTAATTTTGTCTCTCCGTTTGCAGCGAGGGCCGTGTGGAGGTGCTGGCAGGAGGCGTTCTGCAGATCACCAACCTGACAGAGGAGGATGCCGGTGTCTACACGTGTGCAGCAGACAATGGCAACGCATCTATCGAAGCCCAGGCTCAACTCACAGTTCAAGGTACTGCCAAGCAGGATTTTTGTTACGCTTTTGCATAGATCAAATCCACATAAAGTTTGTCAGAGTTCTTCAGTTTGACAGCATCTGTAAAAAAGCATTTTTTTTGCCTTGTTGATCTGGAATTCAGATTCTATTACCTTCTGCCTGAGGGATGTGAACAGTTCATGATCTGGGTGGGATAGATCCTTCATAATGGAGGTTGCTTTGCTCCTGCACTGGCTGATGTTTGTGCTCACTGTCTTGTTAAATGCAGAGTGAGGGGGGAGGGGGGGGGGCTATGAGTCAGTAAAATTGGTTGAATAATATATTTCTGGAGGAAGAAGCCCCAACCGTTTTTTTTCTTCACTAATTTACAAATTTAACAAATTAAATTGCAGCAAAAGTATGTTTCTAATGCACCATATTGGACATTTTAAATACTATTTAAACACATGTAAGTCATTTTTCAGGTCCTGGAAAATTAGTCAAAAGTTTTGGAAAAGTCATTGAAAATTCTTGATAAAAAAGTGTATGAACCTTGATTATAACATGGTTAAAAGCTCAAAAAGTTGATTTGGAATAATTGAAGCAGTATTGTTACGGTGGCTAAGGCAACAACACATTCTTTGGTATCTAAAGTTAACAAGCCTCAAAAAAGGATTTTGACTAGAATTAAACTGGCTTTTTTTCCTTTCATGGTTATTAGTTTCCCAATCTAAAACTAAATTAGTCTCATTGTTGGAAGTAAATTAGAAACAAAATGAGTGCACTAGTGAGAATTGAGGCACAGACTTAAGATGCAGGGCAGTATCAGAAGGGAGAGTGCTCTAGACTCTAAAGACATGTTTATCTGTTCAGCATCAAACATGGATTCATCTGTAAACATTGTTCAAAAGTACTCAGAGATGTGATTATTGGGTAACTCCTCTCAGAGCACTATTGCTGGAATGCATGCAACTTCATTTAAATCACATGTTTAATGTTTGTATTTGTTACAAAACAGCCCAACAGTCTTTTTTTTATTTAATGCACAATAATATATAAGAAGTAGTATCAGTAACATCTGCATACCACTGCAGTTAAACTCTAATGGATATATGATCTGAGTTTGATCACATGACCTCCTGAGATGATCTCTGTATGGAGTCACCACTGTGAAGTCATTACTTTGAGCTGAAGGTGTATTGTTTCATATTCTCTCATCTTCTAGTTTAGGAACATTACATAAAACCACAATCCTCAGCTGTGTCCTGTTTTTAGATCTGTTTAAAGATGGAAATTATGCATATGGCATAAGTTATAATTTAGCTAATTGTTTTCAATGCTAGATGCTGCCTTAATTGTTGTTTTTTAAATAACCTGTACAGTACATTTTTAAGTGGTATTTAACACTGTCAGAGTCTATGTTGTCCTTATCTACAGTGTTCAATTTACTCTTTTTCTAGTGTTAAATTTTCAGTGTAAAATTAACTCAGCCACTGGTGAACCATTCCACACATGACCTGATGTCTTTAATATAAAAAGGTCTGCATTTTAATGCACTCACTCCCATCATTGTATGGGCAGTGGTTGAACATTTTACTTCTTTGACTGTCAATTTAGTGGACATTGCATTGCTACTGAAATATTAAAATCAGATGAGTCTAAATGGTGTGTTTGGAAGAAATGTTTTGAAGAAAAAAAAAACATTCAGCTGAACTCGAATTCAGTATACTATAACAAGGTCATGTTCACATTGGTCATGGTCTAACCATGACTCTGAGGAACAGTGACACATATGACTCCTGCATCACCTGGACACACATTTTCTTTATATGAAAGTTTTTTTTTTTTCAGTAACAAAATAAAACTGAACTTACTGTGTTACATCAACGTACGTTACTATAAAGATAACACACTACAGTACAGTGAAAAATAAAATGAGTATTTTAATGATAAAAGAATAAAAACTGCATGTCTATTTTTGTCATGTTGATGTCAACTAAAAGTGTAACACTAAAGAGAGTCAATTTAACACCATATAGATGAGCACTATACAGTAATCTGACATAGTGTTAAATTTAACACTTGAAAATTTTCTCTAGCAATTTACTAAAGGGAACATAACTTGAAGTTTGACCCTCTAAGGTTGCTGTAGTTTGTAGATTTGCATTTACACCAAACCAGTCTTGTCATCAAAATAATCTTAGATTGTCTGCATATAAATTTAGAGAAATACAGTTGTGGAACAAACCTGGGTTACAGGACAACCTCTTTTACCAAAATAAAAACTGCAAATATGCTCTCTGTTGTAGTCCTAGTCCCAAATGGTAATGGCCAAGTGCACTGGTTCTGGGATTAAAAGACTTGCTTACCTGGCAAGCATTCCACATACTTTTCATTATGCCACCAGAATCAGCATTTTGACACAGAGTTATTGCCTCCTGTGTCTATGTTGAATGAAATATTTTGAAAAGTGTAAGTGTCAGCCAGCATATGTAACAACTTGCCTAATCTTTCTAAATACAGCCCGTGTTCCTACAAAGGACCAGACTGCTGACGTAGTGTTACTCTGTTCCTTTTCAATTAGCTGCTGACGTGCCTGTGAAAGTGCTACACACCGTTCAGCCTTGGACAATGTTTTTTTTATGAAATATTAATTATCACCTTTTCACAAGCAACAGCTGTTGGTTCTTTAATGAATGCTGACAAACTGAAGTGGTGTTTAGTACAAACCTAATTTTGGGAAATGGGTTTATCGGAAAGAAAAACGCCATCAACAAGCAGTTTAGACTTTGAAGTTGTGAGAAAAGCTGTGTGAGTCTGAGATCACATTACGTCACATGTATTTGTCATAAAAACAGATGGTGAATCTTTCCAAACAGATGAAAAGCCCGGTGAATGTCAGCCTATACATACACAGGCAGTAATAGGTAGGTAATTACTATTGTCAGAGCTGGGAATTAAAAGCACAGGCTTTCTGAGGTGAAGCCAGACTAGGTTTGATGTAAAATATGTTTTAAATCAAGGGAAGTCCCTCAGGATCAACCCGGAGTTCAGTGAATTTTACTCACAGCCCCATGATGTTGTGGTTCAGTCCAATTCTTCCCAAATCAGTTCGTCTGCCCTCCTCAGCCCGCTCCAGCTTTTCATCACTCACAGTCACTCACAGCATTAAAGTAGACAGTAATGGAGAATAGGATCTGGACACTGGAGGACATCTGACTTAGCTAATGTCTGTGGAGATTCTCCATCATCCAGGCAATCAAAACAAGGTTAGAAGTCTTGGAGGCATTTCATCTGTCATCCAAGAGACTAGCAAACTGTTGAGAGAAAGTTTGCACTGAATGGTACAACATAGAATGGGTCAGTCCAGCACCTTTTAGTAGAAGAAGAGGCCTATACCTCGCTCCTCTGTGCTGTATCCATTTATAAGTTGTTCTTATAAGCGCTAAAAAGCATATGTAGCTAACCAGTGTCTGTGAAATAACCGTAATGAATGCAATGTTTTAGCGCCATGGTATAGCCCAGTTGATAGAGCATATATGGCAACTACAGCCTGCCTTAGTGTTGTGGGTTCAACTCCGGACTCCAACACTTTGCTGACTGTCTCACCCCACTCTCTACCACATAATTTATTTTCTGAGGCCTCAAAACACTTGGTTCTGTGAAACCCCGCCTCACCCACAAACCCCCCGCCCACTACAGGAAGCACTGACCAATCAGCAAGCCCTCTACATCCAGTCTGCTCTCATTCATTTATCCAAAATAAAAAGTACTGTGCACCTCTGTTTACACTGATTCCTCTCAGCTATTTTTCATTTTTGGCTTTTTTTTTTTATTAATAGGTTCAAAAGACTGCAACACTATGCACTCTGTTGCCCCCTGCTGGTCTCTTCACCTCTTTGTTAATGAAAGTAGTAAAGTAATTATTGGAAACGCTTTTTTTTGTCACATTGTTTTTAGTGGTTGTAAAATTAGTAAAAGTATGGTGCCGTTGTAGCTGTTGAACTCATTCCTCCGTCTCTCCCACCTAACCCACAGAAGAAACCTCATCAGCATTCCTCTAACACTATAATCTCTGAAATACAATAAAACAACATCGCCTAATTGCATTTGATTCATCCAGATTAATAACCAAACGCAACTGTAGCATTGATTCCCTCTCATAACAAGTGACTTCATAAAGGTCAGCCGATGCCCTGCAGAAGTGGGAACGCTTGTAAAAAGAATAGGAGTCAATAAAGGCTAAATCTATACAGACAACTGAACACATTTTCCACTGAGTGGCTCTGTGTAAACTGCCTCGGAGCCATTGTTTCTGCAGTAACAAGGAAATGGTATGTTTATGACCGTGGCCTTTTCTAAATACTGCACGCTTTATGCTTTGGAACTGATACAGAGAGACTTGGAGATTGGGTCTAGCAATGCACTGAGAGAGCAGAGGTGACAGCAGCTGTAGAGTGGTCACACAGGCTTCATTAGGTGTTATTAAACACATGCACTACTCTGATGGTCTGTTACACCAGCCTCATATGTAAGTAAAGCACTATGCACACATTAATGTATAGAGTGCTTTTTTAAATGGTACACTTCTGTGGTTTAGTGTCAGGTCATGGCTGGTTGACTTATTTACAGCTCATTTAATGTTAAACACAGAGAGCTGGGGTCATGCCTGCTGACCACATCACCACAACTACTATATACAGACAATTTTGATCATTGTTCATTCTGCAGCAACTTTTTCAAACTGATTTATGTTTGGACAAGCACCGTAGTCACCGGTCAGGCTCATATCTGTTATCAAATGGGCTAAATTATGCAAAATTCACGTTTTTTTTAGCTTTCTACCATGTTTTTCCCTGATAAAAAACATATCTGGACTCGTGTTTAGTTTCATTCAGTAATCCTGTATTCTCTGGCATGGTCTCCTGAGGCCTCAGAATGATCGGTTCCACAAATTTCCACCCACTCCAGGAAGCACTGACTAATCAACAACTCCTCTACATCCAGTCTGCTCTCATTCATTTATCCAAAAAACAGTATACACTTTTGTTTTTACTGCCCTGACAGCTATTTTTCATTTTGTAGTAAAACAGTGTCATATAAAATGTTTAAAGAAGTGAAGTGCTTTTTTTATTTATGTTCAAAAGGCCGTACTATACCTAAAAATACCTAAAAAGCTTTCTTTTTGTCAGATAATGTGTTTTAAAGATTGTAAAACATGCAATGCTCTTCTAGAGGTGAACAAGATTATAAAAAATATGAATTATTGCATGATATATCCCCTTTAATATAAATGTTTGAATGTAAGTGTTGGTATTTCACGTCATAGGCCTGCAGAAAGCTTGTGTTTTGCTGAGTATAAATGTGCTGTGACGTCTCTCCTTGATCAGAGCTGGCAGCAGAGTGAACAAGGCCAGAGGAGGTTGCAGTCTCTGATTATGGTGTTACTGCGAGGGCACCTCCCAGACTTGGCCTGTGTGCATGTTTGGAACTGCGACACTTTCTCCACAAATGCATACTTTTATACTTCGATAGCGCTCACAGTCGACACCATTAATCTTCCGTGACCTCTTGCTGCCATTTCATCACCTACTTTCTCCTGTGCTTTAACGCAATGCAAATCACTGCCTCTTCTCTGAATACTTAAGATTTATAGCCACCCATGTTACTTACTTTGTTAGAGAAAAGAACAAAAATAGAGCCTCTTGTAAAGCCACCTAGATATGCTGGAATTCACCTCACAGTTTTGTTCTGTTTCCTGGCTCTTTTTGTAGGAGGAGTGGTAGCTTGAAACCAGCCATACTCTGATCCTCGCCCATATCTGCACTTTGAGGAATTCTCAGAGCTAACAAAAGTTTAAGTGTGTGTCTCTATTGAAAGATTTTTATACGAAGGTTTCTCTGAAGTGAGCTCAGAGTTTCAGCAGTGACAGGAACACGGCCTCAAAATGATGTGTGGAGCGAGCACAGATTAGATATTTTTTGCTTTTTTTTCCATCTTTCTGCCCACACTGCAGTGACACAGGATACTGTGAAAGAAATAAAGGAACATTTCCATAGGGTTATTTAAAGACACTAATGAGATGGAGAGCAACACCTTTTTCCTGTTTGCTGAAGCTGATAAGTCAAAGGCTGACTTTCAAACACGTCCTGGTCTGTGCATGTACTAAATACAGCAGGTAAAGTTCAGATGAGGTTAGAACACGTATTTGTCATTGTGGTTTATTATAGTGATGGGACAGCTGCCAGAGTGAAGGTGTACTTGACATTCTACCATGTAATAATGTTCCCTCGCCAAAAACATTCACATATGGTTAAGTAATGGCATGGCTGTTCTGAGCCCTCAAAACACTCCGTTGCACAAACCTCTGCCTCTCCCATGAGCCCTGCCCACTCCAAAAAGCACTCAACAAGCACCAATCAACAAGCCCTCTGCTCTCATTCACCTATCCAAAAAACAGTGTATAGCTCTGTTTCCACTGATTTCTCAGAGCTATATTTGATTTTAAAGTAAAATAGCATCATATAAAAAGTTTTTTTCTTGAAAATAATGTTCTAAAAAATCTGCACTCTGCTGCCCTCTCCTGGTCTCTTTACCTGTTTCTTATGGCACCAGTAGAGTACTTAATAATAAACGTTAAGATAATGTTTAAAGGTTGTAAAACATGCAATGCTGTGACCAAGATTGGTTTGAAAATATAAATAAAAGCCCCCTTAATTCTAATTTTAAAACCTCACAATAATTAAAATATCAAAACCATACTGTACTGTGATAGAAAAACACATTAATTTTCCGCTTCTTCCACTTAGTCCACCTCCTGCTTAGAGCCTATCACAGCAAATATGGGCCTGAGGTAGGACAGTGGCTAATTAGTTATAAGACTATGATAGACTCTCACATTCATTTACTTTGGGACGGTAAGACCAGTTTGCCTATACATGCATTTTTTTTTCACAGGCCACACAGAGAGAACTCACAGAAAAACAAAATGAACAGATGCCAGACTGATTCTTTGTATAAAATCTCATATTGTCCCATGCTAAGTACATTCCTATGAATTTGCAGAAAAAAGAAAAGGCCATGAACTCTTGTTGTCACCAAACTATTGTGTAAAAATTGCAGTCCTTCACTAGCACCCTGTCTTTATTTTCTCTCACCTGTGATCTAGCAGCCAGCAGGAGTTGACAAACATATCCTCCGCCCATTTTTGGGGTTTAATAGGATAATATTGTGTACTCTGTCGTTAGAGAGGCATGCACACAGCGTCTTTCGTGCCTTGCAGCTAAACCAGTCTTTTAGCCTAAGATTAAAAGTGAAGCTGTTATCTTTGGAAGAACAGAATGGGTTATTAACACCACCCCAGCTTTGTGTGCCCTCAGAGTAAACCCGGCTGGACTCAAGCCCGGCTAACAAAGAAGTCGCATAGCTTTCATGTTAGCATTTTAGCCTCTTCATCACACAATACCCTTTAATAAATGCCTGTTGTAGACTTATTGTTACTGACTGAAAATCTAAAAAGTGCTCATCTCAGCACACCATGAAGTCTGGCACAAGAAGTTTCTTTAGTACAAATATAGCATGCCGCTTATTATTTTCTCTCCAGTACAAGGCTTTCAGTAAAATAATCTTCTCAGAAACCCTTTAGGAATCCTTCATGTCTTTGTTTTAACATGCTTGCAGTAAGACACCAGTCTGTGACCTTACAGTGGCCCAATTTCAGTGCTTCACTAGACTTTACTGTGCATTAAAGCCTATTTGACTAAGCCAGACTCCAGAGATAACACCAGAGCTACTTCGAGTTCTTTCATCTGTTCCCTGCTCTTTTATGTGCGTCTTGTTTTCCCTATTTCTCTTGTTTTTTCTCTTTGTTGTTTTTTTAAATCTGTGTTAAGTTTCTTTCATTAGAGGAGGCCTGGTTGGAGATGTTCCAGCTGCTCAACCTCGACTGTGGAAAAACATTGAAACAGACCGTTGCTGTCAAGGCTTATATTTATGAAACGCTATACTTGGTCTTGAGTTATGTCTCTGATTTGTACAATAAGGGCACGTAAACAGGGTTGGATATAAATTTTATTATGGAGTCAGGCTGTTTAATGTTAAATGTGTCTGTTGCCTGTCAAAAAGCTAAATAAAATAGGCCAGTGGCTATTTGTTGTAGCAAAAGACAGCATGATGTATCTTACAAGAACACTGTTTGTAACCTTTTAGTTTTGGTTTCATCATTGGGATGGAGATACTGAAAGAGAGCGGTCTCAAGACCACTTTTTCTCTGTTTGAGTCTAATCTCTTTCACAGCTGTGTTTCTCAAACCCAGATTTACCCTGTCTTGTCTTCGTCTCAGATGTGGTGGTTCCTGGCATTTCTTTGTCCTTTTCAGTGTTAATTCACAAGGTTTGGTCTCGACCATGACTCAGTTTTTCTTGGTCTCAGTGTCAACTCGAACATGGTTCTTAAAAGTCTAGGTCTTGATTCGGTCTTGAATCCTGAAAGTCTCAGTCTTGACTCGGCCTCTGTTCATTCGTGATTAGTATGGTCTTGATTGTCAAGCAAAACACTAAATACTTTATACAGATGAACATATATTACAGTGAACAAAGCGGTTAATCCATAACAGACAAACGAGCATGGAAGAAATATTCTATAAGACTGACTCCTAGTCACCCTCCAGCAGTGTGAGGAAGAAAGGAGAAACCACAGGCAGAACCACATGAAGGAGGGATCACTCCCAAGATTGACAGGTCATGCAATAGATGTGTCCAGAACAATTAAAAGCAACACCTAATATCACAGTATAAGCCCCAAAGGCTAATCAATAAATCTGTTGTATCCTTGGGGATTTTGCGATGCCACTTGGCTCCTCACCTTTCCTGTAAGAAACGTCCAGGTCTTCTTCAAAAAATGTGGTAAGAAAGGAAGTCTATAGGTACATTTCCACTGGAGGGTACAGCATGGGTTATGCCAGAACAGGACAGTTTGGTGCAGGTAATCCCAAAACCTGTTTGTGTTTCCATTACTCTGGGTCCTGGAGACCAACGTCTGTTATGTAAACACTGACGTCACACAAGTGCACCAGAAGTTGCGTTAATAATGAGGTAAAAAACTTGTTTGAAGCTGACTTTTAAAACATGAAGGAGTTGCCAATATTTAATAAAAAGAGGAGGGTAAATCCTGCAGTGTCTGTGTGAGGCTGGTGTGTGTCTGTGTGAGGCTGGTGTGTGTCTGTGTGAGGCTGGTGTGTGTCTGTGTGAGGCTGCTGTGTGTCTGTGTGAGGCTGGTGTGTGTCCGTGTGAGGCTGGTGTGTGTCCGTGTGAGGCTGGTGTGTGTCCGTGTGAGGCTGGTGTGTGTCCGTGTGAGGCTGGTGTGTGTCCGTGTGAGGCTGATGTGTGTCCGTGTGAGGTTGATGTGTGTCCGTGTGAGGCTGGTGTGTGTCCGTGTGAGGCTGGTGTGTGTCCGTGTGAGGCTGGTGTGTGTCCGTGTGAGGCTGGTGTTTGTCCGTGTGAGGCTGGTGTGTGTCCGTGTGAGGCTGGTGTGTGTCCGTGTGAGGCTGGTGTGTGTCCGTGTGAGGCTGGTGTGTGTCCGTGTGAGGCTGGTGTGTGTCCGTGTGAGGCTGGTGTGTGTCCGTGTGAGGCTGGTGTGTATCCGTGTGAGGCTGGTGTGTATGCGTGTGAGGCTGGTGTGTGTCTGTGTGAGGCTGGTGTGTGTCCGTGTGAGGCTGGTGTGTGTCCGTGTGAGGCTGGTGTGTATCCGTGTGAGGCTGGTGTGTATGCGTGTGAGGCTGGCGTGTGTCTGTGTGAGGCTGGCGTGTGTCTGTGTGAGGCTGGCGTGTGTCTGTGTGAGGCTGGCGTGTGTCTGTGTGAGGCTGGCGTGTGTCTGTGTGAGGCTGGCGTGTGTCTGTGTGAGGCTGGCGTGTGTCTGTGTGAGGCTGGCGTGTGTCTGTGTGAGGCTGGCGTGTGTCTGTGTGAGGCTGGCGTGTGTCTGTGTGAGGCTGGCGTGTGTCTGTGTGAGGCTGGAGCTAAAGCTGTATTGGATTCAGTAATCAGGAGACTACTTCCAGTTAAGCTTTCTGTGCATTAAATTTACTTCTCTACACTACTTAAACACAACAGCTGACCATTTAACCACATGAGTTTAACTCGTGTTTAATCCAGGCTGAACTATACGTGAACTGTTTTGATTCTCAAAACGAGAGCCATACTTTGCTAAACCGGAAACGGCTGTTGCTAATATATGCTAGCTTTATTTTTCTAAAAAGTCGGACCATCATTTATCTTGCCTCTCTTGGAATACAGCTGTTTATAGTAGTGCGTAGCTCTACCTTTTCCAAAGCGGTACAAAGCACCCCAGACCTGGACCCCTTTGCCAAAGTAGCATGGCTTGGTACCCTTCTGGGACCAGTTTGGGAGGTGGAGACATTCCAAAACCAGCCAGACCCAACCCAGTGGAAATGTGCTTATTGACACTCATTTCTTACTCTCTCTTATTGAATTGATCATTTGACTACTAGTTAAGTAACAATTTTGATGGTGATTTTTAGATTCACCTGAAAAAGTCTAAACAAAGGTTATTAGCAACAGCTTTTTCTCATTTTAGATCAAGTTGGTTCATGAGTTAAAACATTGCATTTCCATTAAACAGTAAGGGTATGTCATAGGGCCAGACTTGTTGAATCTGTGGAATAAGCACCATGTAGAATCTGCATGTTGCCTTGTAAACAGCCAATTACAGAAGGTCAGTGTCCATGTCGCTGCGGCCTGACTCGTGTCACAGAGAGGGCCTGCCTCCCCCAGCACTCACCAGTAACATTTATGTGTTTCTGCTCGCTGCTCTCAAACAGCTTCCAAATGTCTCAAGTTCATTTGGAGAAAATGGTGCATGTCATGTCAGAGACAGGAAGAAGCTGAAGATGGAGAGATAGCCGTGGACGAGGAAGATCAGGAGGCGAGACTAACGTGAGGCAGAGAGAGAGAGAGATAAACAGAGCCACGGGGGATCCAGGCACTTCAAAATCTACAGACGTATAGTCATGCATACATCACACAAATGGTAACAGAGACAATGTATTCCTGCACGAGCCTGTATCAATGTAAGCAATAAGACGGCGTGCAGGCTCAGAGACATATGCCTGAATACATAAACACTCACATGTATTATGCAAAATGAATCCACCCATATGCTACATGAAGGGAGGCAAACCCAATTATGTACAGCATATAGCAGCAGTAATAAGAGGACATAGCAAGACAGACACATTCAGAATGACTCATATTCATGGCAGACCTTTAGCCCTCTCTCATGAACTCGCGGTGACTCAGAGCTGTCCCTGGCATTGCAAAAACAAACCTGGGGAATCCACCTGCTTCCACTGCACACATATCAATGGGACAGTATACTGTGAAATGCATTATTCACTGCTCACACTTGGCTGTGGAGAATGCATACTAACAGCTCAGAAATGCCTGGGTTGACAGGTGTACACGGATTGAGTCTAGAGACATTGCCAGCCCTGTTTAGGTTTGCAAAAGTGTTCAACCAGAGTCGGCTAAAGGCAGAAAAACAGTATAAGCATGCAAGTGGAAGGTGGTCATGTGATGTTATTGTCATGATGTGTGACTTCTTGTCCTCATACAGCAGCTTAATTAGAGGTAAATGGAAAAATGTGAACGTATTAAGAATTTCTAAAATATTCAGCCATCACTATCAACATTGGTATAATATTGGTCTGGTCAGTAGCTCCTAACTTAAATCAATGTCCCCTGTAAGCAGTCAGCTCATTTATCTGTTAGCGCCACGTTGCTAATGGCCTTGCTAAATAGTCATTTTATGCTCTCTCCATTTCCCACTGTTGCCAGAAGAGGGTGACAGACACCTAATCAAAGTGTTCATTGCAAATTGAAAGTAATAGCTCCCCAAAAGAAGACCTTTTCCAGACATACACATTATTTTAAGTTGTAAAATGTGAAATAGTAATTCAAAGTAGTCCAAAATAAAAAAAACACTGAAAACGCATAATATGGCTTTTAAGTTTCTTGAATATATGATTTACAGCTCTACAGTAAAGTAGAAATAGAAGCCTATTCAGTAGTTACTAAACCAAACTGTGCCATACCAAGCTACACTCTATAGCTATCTGTGTAAACATACTAATAATAATAGAGTGTTCAACTATTGTTAATTTAGGTTTAGTTAATGATGTCTAAAATGTATTGTCATGTTTACTGAATGGGGACACTACATGTACTGATGTGGAAATCAATTAAAAGGATATTGGATTTTGGGAAGTGTGTTTTTGGTCTGGATCATTCTCCATTACTATTGTCCATATACTTAAAGAGTAACTGAACCCTGAAATGCTGGAAAAGAGAGCAGAGACCAGGCAGAGACAGAAGGGAAGAACTGAGGGTGGGGAGGAGAAGGTGCTGGCCTAGACTTGTAAAGACAGGGTTACCAAGTTTAGGATATATATACACACACACACACAATTGGGAGAAAAAAGTAAACACATTTATAGAAATATATACTTGCTTACTATCACGCAGTGTCTATATAAAAGCAATACTAATGAAATAACCTACTCATAATAACAAAATCACAGTTAAACAGAAGTCACGTGGATGTAGTTTGGTGTGTAAATCCCTTTGTGACAGACTGTCCTATATATGTCAGTTCTCACTCAGACGGTTTTTACTGTTTTTCACCTCAAAATGTGGAATTTAAATTTTTTTATTAAATAGTCAAAGATAAGACCATAACCAGTGATGTGTACCACTAAAGCCCTGTTTATGCAGCTCATCAGCTGTCACTTACTCTTTAATGACTCCACTGTGAGAACAGCCAAAAATGTATGTATTTATTCCATGTGTTAGTGGACCATTACTTGAAATCAAGATCAGGCTCAGGAGGATCAGGAGTCATGGTGGCAGCGACCCAGTAGAACAAATTTGTATCAGTCTGACGTCTGAGTAAATTGGCCACAGCTACATCAAGTGACCCAGGGCGACTTGACCTCTCCAGTCACTTCTCACTGGAATAAAGCTGGCACAGGACTTTATCCAGCTTCTGTCGCTAATATCCAATCAGCCCATGTGAATGGCCTCAGAATAGAGGCTACTAACTGGCTATCGCAGTGCGTGGAAGGCTGACGACTGGGCTCGAGACAGTGCGTCGCAACAATACATCCATTTAAACTGTGATCAGGGAGGTCGCGCAGGCCAGGTACACGGGCTGTTTCAGTACTCGGTCCGTCCGCACAAATGCAACACAGGGTCCAATTATGGCGCAGTGGACGAGGCCGGGGCCCGCTGCTCCCTCTGACCTTGTTCGGGACAGATTGATGAGGTACAGTATCACCGCAGCAGATCAAATAACTCTTTCTGCTGCTCATTACCAGGACTTCAGGAGATCTGCAACCACTCAGCACACAGATGGGAGCCAGACCTCAGACAGAAAGCACTACCACCCCATTTCATTCAGTTGGTTGACATATACAGTATAGGCTTTATTATTATAACTTTTAACAGATGAGAATGGTTAGCTTGTACTGGCTAGCTCGGGTCAATCACATTTACATATTTCTATTTATAACTTAAAATAATGTATATGTATTTGAAAACCTCTTCTTTTGGGAAGTTGTTACTTTGACTTTGTAGAGAACGCTTGGATTAGGTGTCTGCCATTCCCTGCTGGCAACGGTGGGGAATGGATAGAGCATAAAATGTCTAATTAGCATGACTATTAGCAACATGTCGCTAACGGATAGATAAATAAGCTGACTTTGTAGTGACGTCAAAGTCCGGTGAAGATGTATGGGCTTTATAAATGTACAGGAGTACTTCCTGGAGACCAAGTGTTTTTAGCTTTTGAGAAGGGCAGTGCCTCAGCTTACATGATTACTCAAATGTGAATAAAACAAAATACTACTTCAGGTATGTTTTTGAGGAGGAACCAACACCTTTAAATAGAAATAAATGCAGGCAGGTTGCTAACTCAGGGGTAGAATTTGAGAATATGAGGAAATGGCTTTTCTTCTTGTGTTTTTTCTGTGTTGTCCCTTCCACATTAGCAGGTAATTTGGCAGCTGAAAGCGAGGCATGGCATCATTTATCCCTGTTCATTTCCTTTTCAGAGGCAGGCTGCTGTTTGATGTGCCTGCTCGCTTCTGATCAAATTGGATTTTGATTTTGTTTTAAATAGATTTCCATCTTGCGCACTTGAAGCTACAGCAGCCCTGATGTGTTTTGTATTTGTTTTCCAGTTCCTCCCCATTTTGTGAAGAGGCCTGCCAACATGTACGCCCACGAGTCCATGGACATAATCTTCGAGTGTGAGGTGACCGGCACTCCAGCCCCCACGGTCAAATGGGTCAAGAACGGAGACGCGGTCATCCCCAGTGACTACTTCAAGATCTTAGTAAGCTCAGTTTCAGTTCAAGATCAAGGTTTATTTATTTAGCGCATTTAAAAAAACAGCCACTACTGTCCCAAATTGCTGTACAGGTGCAATAAAACAGTGTAGAAATAAAAGCACAATAAATAGACAGAACAAAAACAATACTAAAAACACAATTTATGAAATGAATTAAAAACGGCTATAATAAAAATATATTAATCAGTATTAAAATGTCCATTGCAAAGAAGTATGTTGTTAGGAGTGCTCAATTCTGATTTTTTTTTTTTGCACAATAGATAGAACAAAGCAATACTAAAAACATAATTTATGACTGAAACACTAAAACCAGAAATCAAGTGAAAAACTATTAAAATAAAAATACACTCAACCATAATAAAATGTCCAGTGCAAAGAAGTATGTTAGGAGTGCTCAATTCAGATTTTTTTGTTGCATGGTTGTTCACATTAGATTTTAAATGTGACTTCCATCGGTCTTGTGTGTGAACCATCTCTGTCCTTTAAGTGACTCACATGCACACAAAAAAACGGAGGAAGGAGTGGTGGGACTGTGATTTGAAGGGCTTCACTGACAGAGTTTATCCATAATTTCAGGACCTAGAGGAAGATGTTTGAATACTCCTTTCAGTGACACCCCTCAGGCCGCATTCCTTAATATTGCTCATCTTATTTCACCTCTCATTTCTCTTTACAGTATACTACCCCTCAAGTTGAACAGAACTGTTATATTGAATGCTAATTAAGTTCAAAACCTCACTTTTTTTACTGACCAGCTCCATCAGTGGTGCCTGCGAGGCTTGTTATCATTTGATCTGGCCAGTTCCAGCACAGAATTGGGCCTTCTGTTGCATTTCTATGATGTAAAAGTCAGATAAAATGCGACATGGCCGTTCAGACTGAAGTCGTATTCCAAAATATAGATACGTCTCTGATTTAGGACCACATATGAAAGTGGCCTGGGTTGGATTTAAAAAAAAGATAGATATGGGTCACATGTGGGGAAAAAAGTCAGATTTCTGCCAGTTTTTGCCTGCAGTCTGAATGTATCCTTAGTCTTTGCATAGGCACCTGTTCACTAATCTTGTCCATGCACAACTTTGTACTGTGGTTATTATCTGCTTCATTGGGCAAAGCACAGCACACAATCCTCCGCAGTAAACACTGCAGTCTGCGCAAAGAACATTTTGTGACTATGATTAGTTACACGACAATTACAAAGCAACCACAGTGTGAGAAGTTGAATGCATTAGTATCCTGTGCCCATATTGCATCTGTTTCCGCGGCCCCAACAGCAGCAAAGTCTCCAGCCCAGAAGTAACAAATTATTAAGTGAAACTCTCCATGCTAAGAAACTAATTAGCAAATTCTACTACAGAACATTCTCGGTGTTGATGGGTTTCTGGAAGTCATCTTTTACACAACTCACAATATATACATTTTTTCTCTCTCTCAACAGAAGCAGCACAACCTTCAGGTCCTGGGCCTGGTCAAGTCCGATGAGGGCTTCTACCAGTGTTTGGCTGAAAATGACGTGGGAAACGTCCAGTCCAGCGCTCAGCTCATCATCCTGGATTACGGTACGTCACTAAATCTTAACACTAACTCTGATAATTCAATAATACGTATTCATCCAGGCAGTGGCCAAAGCAAAGATGATGTCACTTTGCTCCTGTCAGTTTTATGTAGCCTGTAGATTTCAACACTTGTATACCTGACAGATTTCCTCCAAAGGCTCTTAAAAAGGATAGATATAGGGGGCCGGCTCTCTCTATACGATCCATAGCTGGTCTTATTTCTTATTTATTGGTCCACTCTCCACTGGCCCTGGATGCTGAAAGGTGTGGAATCCTAGGGTTGAGTAGTGAACAGTGAAATGAACCCAGTGGGATCTTGTTAAAGTGGAGGTGGCTCAAAGGAAACAAGTCTATCTGTGACACGAATGCGCTGCCACAGAAATGTACAGAGGCCTTTGAACGCAGCCTGCTAATACACCATTGTCTCTTTGATGTTGCATCTTTAGATATGTATACTACTATATTTTGACTCATAGCCTTGCCTTACCGTGAATGTGCATAATGCTGAAGGCAGAGGTGGGAAGTAACTACATGCTTTTGTACATTTTGGAAAGAAAATATACTTTCCCTGTACACTATCTGCCACACGGAGGAAGTTTGTAAATAAGCAGGAGGTACACCTAGTTCATACTGTACCCTTGGGAAACACATTCACCCACTTTGCATGTATGAATCTGTTACTGGTGTTCGGAGGGGCCGTACACGCAGAATAGCAGCCACGTACCTTGTCAGGCTGCCCCAGAGCAGTTGTGACTGAGGAGTGAATGAATAATGCACCTAATAGTAAAGCCAGACTGTCAACCTTCTGATTCCTGGGCAAATGGCTCTACCTACTGAGCTGCTCTTGCCCAGTAGCTGTAGTAATATCAGCAGTATAGCCAGAGTTGTACATTTAATTCATGTCTGTGTGTACTTTATAGTCAGTACTTACACCGTTACACAGTTAAGAATATTGTTAACAACTTTTACATCTTCATAAGTAACAGTATTTGGATGTTGCAATGCTTTTACCAAAGGCTAAATTTTGAGAACCTCCACTTTCTGGCTGAAAGCCCAGTTGTGCACTTTCCCCTTTTCAACCCAGCATAGAAACTTGTACTCTTATTCCCAGAGTGGAATTCAGTCAATACAAAGTTGAGAAAAACAAAAGCCCCATTCCAGTGAACAGGCGTAGAGCTGTGGAACTAAGTGCTTCGGAATAGCAGCTGGCGAAGGTAAATAGCTTCAGAACGCCTCCAGGTGAAGTACTTCTGCTTTTATTGCCTTTGATCATCGCAGAAACAGTAATACAAGTTTAATTTGAGATTATTTGCACAGTCATAATCATAGTCTAACCCAGGGGCGAGTCCGAACTGCTCCAAAAGAACAAAACAACATGGATTTTATGACGCAAAGACAGGAGCCAATTTCACAGCAAGTCAACGTGAATAAAAGAAAATCTGCAGAGAATGGTAAAGCAATCAAAGTCCCTGTTTGCACTAAATGTTGTTAAAAAGATGCAATTTGTAATCAAGTGTGGACCCCTCCTCGTACCCAAAGCAGGTGGCTAATCAGTGTGAGAGCCGAGGCCCCCCAGCTGTGTCGGGCCCTTTGATTGGAGGGCATTAAGTCGGAAATAACGGCGACCCGCAGCTCATTGTGGATATGAGTTTGACACCATTGATAAGGACTTTGGTACGTTACATGGGCCTGGCCTGAGATAAATGGGCAAATTACAGAGGCAGCTGGCCTCGTGCACGTGAGGCTGCCCAGAGATCTGGCACAAGAGTTAATCAGATTAATCCATATCGCACACTGTTGTTCTTTCTTATTTTTTGAAGTCAGTGCATCTGGCAAGGGCTTGGTGATTAATCATGTTTTAATGATGTTTTGGGTTCTGAATGAATGTGAAAACAAGATAATGACACATAATGATTGCTGTTTTGCACCCGGCACACTTTGGGACGTACCTCTTTAACCTCTTAGCTTTTTTAGAATTAGGTTTCCTTTGGCTTAAACAGTGTTTGTTTCTGAGCTCATCATTTATTTTTGCTGGACTGGGATGGTTCAGAGAAGGCAAGTTTCCAAAGTATTTCTAAAGGCTGGGACATACCAACCCCGACCCCCACCTGAAGAGGCAGGGCAGCTGCTTTGTCACATCTCCTCTGGTCAGCACAAAAAGTGGCTACAGACACAACAAAGCATTCACCCGCTACCGTGCAGTGCGTAATATCTGCGCATGTGCAAGACAAAATAATTATTTGCAACAGCAGGTGGCGCTAGTCGCAAATGTCACGGATAATGAGCTTCTATAAATAAACATCTGCAATACTTGAGTGTTTCTCTTAAGTGTTTATCAATGAATAAACATGTCTTATTACAGTAATGAACAAAACAACTCTTTGCCTTAAGAGGGAGTATATTGTTTGTTTTATTGTTGTTTTTTTTTGTATGCGCAAAGCTACAAGCTAAGGTAAGCTAACTGCAGCACATTAGCATCACAGATGTGGGGGAACATAATGAAAATTTGTCCAAACAAAAGTTCCTTATATTTTAATGTTGATCGTCAGCTGTATGACTCTGAACAAACTATGATTATGAATGGAGCACACAGCCAATTAGAGTGCTTCTTTGCTGCTGATCTAGTTTTGCTCAGCCAAAACTAGGTCCCACTGTCTCCTAAAAAAAAGCCTTAAAAAGCTTACCATACAGTACTACTTTGGGGATTCTTTTAGTCCACTTTCGAAAAGGTGCAATTAAAGTGTGCACTTTGTTGATTGACAGAAGATAAATCCCACTTGAGAAAAAGAGGAAAGAAATAACTGGCATAAATGTTTTCTTCAGTGAAGCATGTCTTTTTTCTTTAGACAAAGTCATATTCTAACAAAATAGAAGAAATGTTGCCTTAACTGTAAGCTCACGGTTCCTAGCTATTACTGTTATATGCTTTTTGCTCTGTGTTGGAAACAATGTATTATTCATTTATTAAATTGCATTAAATCTGAGCATAGCCTGTGATAATAAATTCTGAGTCACCAAAATGTAAGAAACGGCTGAAGCTTGATGACACTCTGTAGTAGAAAGTCTATAAATAATACTGAATAGACCATCAACTAAATTTAAAGTCATTGTGATTATCTGTCACTTTCTCATCTAGTCACCATCCGTCCAAATCTCAAATGACCGATGAACTAAATCAGCAAAGTCACTGCAACAATAGTGAAAAGTGCTTGTGTAGACACTTCTCGACAAACGCCGTCTCGCTGTGTCCCTTAATTTCCTTCTTGTGAGAGTCGAGCTCCTGACTGTAAATGTGAATCAGTGTTTGAAATCAGCTCATTTTCTCTGGCCATTAGCACAGCTGTGATACCGACTCAATTGAATCTTGTTAACTTTGCGCTCGCTCTTATCTCACTACTTTAGTTGGTGTTTGATAGTTCTGTGGTGCCTGCTGTGAGGAGAGAGTGGACGCAAACCACTCCGCCATCTGCCTCCTCCCTCCTCTGCCTCTCACTGCAGACACCTGCTCGGAAAGATAATCTACCACAGGACGGTCTTATTGTACAGCTCTGAACACTGTCCTTTTATAGAAACATCATCACAGCTGGGTACTTTTTACTTTTGACACCAGTCGAGCCACATCGCTGCCCATGTTGCATAAGCTTTTTTGTAGCGATCAGGCTTTTGATAACTACACCAAAAGTAGGCAGGGTGTAACGCTGTGTATCCACAAATAAAATAGGATAGAACATCACTTTCTTTAATTATCAGAATCAAAGGGGACAATGTCAGTTCACCCGTAACTGCAGGGTCACATCCTACCATTGTAAAAGCAGTAGGTAAGAAGCATGTACGGTACACTCCACTAATATTGGCACCCTTGAGAAATAATTGCAAAACCAATGCACGTGCCACTATTATTGCCACACTTTTAGTCAATACTTGTGCTGTTTGCCAAGGGAACAGCTCAGTCTTCTCCTGTAACTGCTGATGACATTAGAGAAAATGGATCCAAGTCCATTCCTCGAGACAAAATCTCTCCAAGTACTTCAGATTTTAAGGTCCATCCTTGTGAACTCTCCTCTTCAATACAACCCACATGTTTCTATGGGACTCAAGTCAGGAGACTGGGATGGCCAATGCAAAAACTTGACTTTGTACTGATTAGCCCATTTTTATGTGAATTTTGATGTATGTTTTGGATTATTGTCCTGCTGGAAGATCGGACCACGGCCAATATGGAGCTTTCTGGCGGAGACAAACAGGTGTTTATTTAAAGGTAGTGGAAGCAGTATCTGTGCTTATACTGGTTTGAAAATGGCACTGCAGTCTAAATCAATACAGCGGTCTGTGGGTTGCCAGTCTTTCTGCTTTTCTGATTGGACCATTGGCCACTACCATATTCCCCTGTGGGCATGAGTTACTTTTCCATATGGCTTCTCTGTGTGTGCCAAACCCTCTTCTGGTGTTTATTGCCAAAAGGTTCTGTTTTGGTTTCATTTGACCATAGAACATGATCCCATTTGAGGTTCCAGTAGTGTATGGATAACTCGAGATGCTTTAGTTGTTTTTGGGATGAGAGCAGAGGCTTTTTTAAAACCTGCCAAACAATTTGTGGTGATGCAGGTAACTTTGTGTTGTAGCTTTGGAGACTTTCTGACTCCAAGAGCCACGTAACTTCTGCAGTTCTTCCGACCTCATGTTGGGACAGATGTCTTATTCCAGGATGATTGATGACATTTCCAGTTCAATTAAAATTCTTAATTATTGCTCTGATGTTGGAAATCAGCTTTTCAGCATTTTTACTATATTCTTAGGGTTAAGGCACATCTCGTTTTGTGAAGCGCAACAACCTTTTGCTGCACGTCACAATAGTGCTTGTTGGTCTTTTATATTGTACTAAATGACTAAAAGAGTTTGGCATTTGTGCAACCTTATATTTATACTCCTGTGAAACAGAAAGTCATGGTTGGAATATTTCTTGTTCCCAGTCAACCAGATTTACTAACAAAAATAAGAAATCACTTGGAATATACTTCATTTTGTTAATGTGAATTTATATGTGTGCCAGCATTACCACACATATATTTATCAAATATCTATATATAAAAAATTGTGATTTTTTTTTTTTTTTGTCTATGACTAAAGAGTGTTTTGTTAATATAATATATTTTGCGCAAAAGATCAGGAGATCATAGATGTATGCATAGTGTTTATGAGTGTGTATATGTATATTTGTATTGGATAGTATTTTGTTATCCAGTAATTGTTTTTGTTAATTATGTCTGGACAGGAACAAATAAGCTGACACTTCATCTTGCTTTTCAGACATGGCTTAACTGTTAATTTTGGATTGTAATTTATATGTGATTTTTCAATCTTTACACGGTGCCATGGTACCACTACTGAACACACTTTGTATCTTCAGAACTGGGTTAAAACTACTATATAGCTGATTTCACTTAGGCTGTGACAGGAAACTCCTTGCCTCTCTGTCGCTGCTGTTCAATCATAGCAGATAAAGTGTGACTTGCCGCGGGGATAAAGTTGTCTTCACCCAACAGGGAAATCAATGGAGGCGAACGGCATCTAAACAGCCAGCAGCAGCACATCGGCAAATATTCATTACACTCCGTAATCTTTGCATTTCTCTTTCACCCGCTGCTGCTCAATGTAGCTCAACTGATGATCCCCTCCAGGCCTGCTGGTTAAAAGGTCAGCTGTGCACACATGTAGAGTGTTCCAGCTGTTAGTTAAAAATTAGTGCTGTGATTTATTTCTACTGACTTTGAACACTGATGAGCCTCCTGATAACGCGTCTTATTTTAGCCACACTTCAGCCTTGACAGAGGAGGTCAGAAGAAGTTGCTCTGGTTGCAGTCTTGAGTAATTTCGTTCTACATTCCACAGACGTGCGCGATATGGGTTAACTAGTTGCAAACAGATGTGGGTAAGTGGGGGGCGGCGGTGCCAAAAGTGCATCTCGAGAGGGCCTAATTATGTTTTCGACTGCGGCCAAGTACACGTCTGCTAATGTTCCTTATAAAGCTGCCACTTTCAGACAGTCATTTTGGACTGTGCCAGAAATGAGGTTTAGGTTTTCATGAATTTCTGGATTGTCCGAGTAGCAGTCCCATGGCATAGTATTCGAATCGGGCATCGTGATTTGCATAAAAGGTTATGGTTATAGTTATACCTAAGTTCCTACAACTTCCAGAAGCAGACAAAGTGAGTGCTGATGAAAGAGAAGAACACTCATTTAGGCCTTAGACTAAACTTATTTTCTTACATGTTTTGTTAAGTAAAACGATGATGGCATATGTCATGTGGTATGTTAGTAGACCACATTATGTATTGAAATATTATCAGCTTTGCCACCAGTTGACACTTTTTTCTGTAACATTTCCAAGCCATCTCCACTTCAAGCCCAAAGTAGCCACCCCTGAATCCTTTTGGGAATAAATGCTTACCATTATTTAGGGCTGGCACAGTGGGTTAAGCATTCGTCCAACAATGGTAGGATAGCTGGTTCTAAAGCGCATACTGTTGTTCTGTCCTTGGTCCAGACACTTCACACACATTAGCGACAGGAAGGCCATCTGGCATAAAAACCTACCAAGTCACTGTGTTTTGGCAAAATGTTTCTGTATCAATTGCATCAGTATGAAGGTGTTGAATTGTATGATACGCTTCATATCATTGCAAAAACGTATTGTTACACCCCTAATGTTTGCAGAGAACGGAGGACATTCTCTCTCTAATGCTTTTGTTTAGCAGGTGGCAGCAATTTGGGAACGACCAGGGTAGTATAGTGTGCCGCGCTAACTTACGTATTTTGTTTGTGTATTTAATAGCCATGTGTTCCGAAAGCTTTTTTTTTTAACAAGTCTTCTAATCATGTATAAATTATAATAGGCCTAGCCTTTAGACGCAGAGAGGGCTAACACTAAAAGACTTTGATATCTTCACTGATGTCACTGTGAGAGTAATGCACACTGCTGCTGCTTCACTGTTGTTTTGCTATGAAAGACTCAAAAGAGCATGGCCTTGTATGTAACACAGTTTTTAATCATTATTATATATATCAAATGCACATCAGTCTGATTAATCTGTTGGTAGACTTGTCCTCACTGTTGCCCCGGCTTGTTCATGTCAGAACTGCGATTGTGGCGAGGTCTTATCGTCATATGTCATCAGTCGACAGAGTGCAGTGTATTTTATGGGTCTTTCCAGACATTACGATTACGTGAAGTGTTTATTTGTGATTGCAGGCTGCAATTACAGAGCCCACAGGAAATGGGTCATGTGTTTTTTTGTTTTTTTTTTTCCAAATGTTTGAAGTCGCACATGCTCAGACAAAAAAATTGTTTCTGTGATTGTCATCTCTTAATGTTTAGTACAAAGACTAGATCTGTGTTTGAAGTTTAAGAAAGAATTTGCTTGTTACTATTTAAAGGAGTTGTCCAGTTTAAATGAAAGTCTTGGATGTACAGTCCCACACAGTAGTAGATGTCTGGACACTCCCGGGTTGGAGAAGTAGATGGGAAGGGGACAGAAACAGTTTTGAAACTAATAGGGCTTTTTATATTATTATTATATTATTATATTATATTATTATATACTTTTAGATTAAGTTATATGCATTATTTAATATTGACAAAATGGTTCCATAAATGAGAACAGTAATAAAACAGGGTCTTATTATATTATTACTCTTTACCATTTGTACTACAAATAAATGTGTTGTCTTGAGCACCATGACATCATTCAAACCAAACATATATTTCTTAGAGCAGAAGCAGTAACTTTTTTACCCTAAATAAACTATTTTGGCGCCCATGTGATGATTAAATGAATTGTTGCTGGGTGAATAAAGTATCCTGCATCTCTGCGCTGAAAACAACACTCGAAAGTATAAGCGTCACCAAACTGGTGGCACGGAAGTCTTGAGTCTCGTGAGAAAGCAGCACATAATGGTTAGCAAAACAACAAGTTAGCAATCGCTTTATTTCTCAATTTTTGCCGTGGCAGAGCGGCCATTCTCTGCCTCCTATGTGAGGGATCATATAGGAGTCAACTGGACTTGTGAGTATTTACGATAGGTGCTTTACTCCAAAATGTAGGTGAAGCTCCATAGAGGAAACCGAGGTAAAATGGCAAAGAAATGAGAAAAGTTACTGAGTTACACTTTAACAACTCTAATCAACACTTTTTGATTTTTGGAAGAGAAGCGTTTGAGTTTAAAATTTTCACTGTTCCTTTTTAGAGCACCACACCGTTTAGTCTCTGTGGCTCTGCTCCTGTCTGCTCCCCCAAACTGGGAGTGCACTAACAACTATCTACCTCAGAGGATGCATTTAAAATCCTGCACACAACATCATACAAATATTTATAGAGTGCATCTAAGAAAGTGCATTATCTTTTGCATAGTCGTGGCCACATCTCAACTTATCAAGACAGACTTACTGAGCCTCTGGAGAATATGTAAAGTTTGAACATTGCTCAGCTAAAAGCCCCAACGAACAAAAGACATCTACATTTACACAGTAGAACAAAGGGAAGTGGAGGCACTCAGGCTGCTATTTGGCCTTAAGTGTGTGATTTTTGTTTTTTACCATTTGCATAAATCCAAGACATGCACTTCAATTTGCATCTCAATACGTAGTTTTAGCCTTTTCCATATGTTAGCCAGCCCGTAATGTGGAGTTGCTTTCCTCCAACTCCACTCCCCTCTGTTCCCGCAGCTCCCATGAATAATCTTTTGACATTTTGCCTCTCGTCGTAGCTGTAGCCAGGCACTTCAGATGAGAGCCTGAGAGCTTGTTTGGCTGTTGCTGCTGCAGCCACAACGCTTGTAAGTGAATTGCATTAGGACAAATGAAAGGGAGAGATTTCGCAGCTTTGAAGATCATAACATACAGTGGTCGGTTCATGTGCTGCAGCCAGCTCTTCCAATATTAGCTTTTTATCTATTAGACCTGCTATGATCCCGGGCTATTTTGTGATCAAGTAAAGATTACATAGTATTCCTAATGGAAGTACATGGATTTAAAGCTGTTGGGCTTAGCTGAAAAAGCAGCAGTCGGCATCTTTCTGGGTTTTTATCTTGGCTTCATCTGCTAGTAACTTTCCTGATTCCTTTCATGCAAGTACTACATTTGATTTATTGCATATGTTATTATGCTGCTCCTTACCTAATCCTCTCCATTTATCTGGGCTTGGAACTGGGACCAAGAGTACATTGGCTTGTACCTACTAAGTCCAACTAAGCTCTACTAGCAAACCTAGTGTCTCTGTTACTCTGTATTGAGAAGTACAGGCTGAGTTGGAATTGTAACAAATATTTTAGACTTGTGCTAAAGCTAGCTTCATTAAAAGCTGCAGTAATTAGAGCGGACATGATGAGTGGACCTCCATGTGACAAGGCTCATTTGTGCAGATGAGCTGGCCTCACTAACGTCACACTGGAGAAGTACAAGCTCTGAATCTGTCATAGCCAAGAAGACACAGAGCAGCTAATGAAGAGGAGGATTCACACAGGTGTCAAGAGAAGACTGATACTGAGCTTTAAATTTAGGGCGGGATTGAAAAGTCGGTCCTGTGAAGGTCTCTAGACGGAAGCTAGCGCTGCTTGCTATAGGCTGCAGTGTATGGAAACAGTTCGTGGCTGGAAAAGGCCCTGCTGTTACTATGAGGATGCACTGAGGTTTTTCTTTTGGCCACACACATCTGACAGAGATTGTGCAGCGACAAATCTTCCAAAATCTCTGACACTGCCTGATATCTGTTGCAGCTTGTCTTGATATGTGACCTTTATCCCTGTCTTCTCCTATAAAACGTACGACCAGCGTTTTTGAGCTATGGCTGCAAATTTTTCCCACAATGAGCAATCTTTTGTCTGAGATTGCCAAAATCGTGCAGTGTATACCTGGCTATTAGGGGTGTAATGATACAATACATATTAATTAGAATTGTTTTGATCCGATTCAACACCATCATATCTATAATTGATACTGCAACTTTTTGCCAAAAATTATAAAAGGTTACTATCAAATCTAAATGCGCAGCCAGGATTGATTATGTCCAGCAGACAGAGAGTGAAGAAAACTTGGATAAAACATTTTATTTCATTAAAAACACAAAAATTACATTCAAAAAGCCATCTGGTTTTATTTTAACATGCATATTTCTTATATCGATAGTTCCGATTTTATTGATGCTTGATATGCCTCTGTATTCAAACATATTCACAACATTCATCATATCTCACCTGGTTGAGCAGTCTATATTTGATTCACATCCTGGATCTTTTTGCTCATTTTCATACTAACCCGCTTCTTGTCCTCTACATTTTTATACCAACTCAAAGTGCGTAGAAATAATAAAAAATGTAAGCTAAACAAAAGTTCTTGCACTGAACCTGCACGAAGCCTCATGCATTTTTGTTGAACTCTCGTCTTGCACGTACAGTGTGAGGTATGTTGAGTGTGTTGGAGAAATCTGCTGTGCACAGACCTTGTAGCCAGCAGCAACACTTTCACACCAAGCAACACTGAGCAGAGAAATCTTTTACCTTATGTTCAAACACTGAACTCGGCCTTAAGAGAGACTTTTTTTTTGGCAAGAACTACTGCAGTCCTAGCATTCAGATGTAGACAGTAATTATTAACTTTATGCTCAAGGAACACAGCCATTTTACAAACATCTCTTGTCAGCACAACTTCATGGTTAAACTAATACAAATAAAGTCAGAATGCAGAGCAGGTAAGAAAAATAAATTCAAAGTCTTCTCCCTAAGCTGCTGTCATTACTGCATTGTTCACAATCAATTTATTATGAGCCCATGAAATATAAAATATATCCAGATCACTATTAAACAACAAAGAAACAGCATGTCTTCCTACCAGCTTTGACTTGACAGAGCGGTTTAGGGAAAAATCCCAGAACACATTTGTAGCAGCCACAAATGCCGGGATGCTTCAGCTACCAGCGGGCCCTTATTCCCAGTTCAAATCAGGAAGTGAGAATAGGCCGCTAACTGCGCCGCTCCTTCCCTGCAGCCAGACTCGACGGCGGTGAGCAAAAAAGGGCCCACTTGAGGGACTTGGGTGTTCTCAGGGTCAGAGCCAGGGCCAGAGGAGTGTAAGAAAGAGAGCGAGAATGTGGAAGTGTCAGCACATGGAGATGGAGTGTTGGCACCGAGCGCGTTTTAAAGTGTAGCCTCGCACGGGTGTTGTGGCGGTGTGACAAAGTGACACAACAGGTCGTGTACTGCAGGGAGGCGGTGGCTCGCAGACATATGGTCACAGTTAGTGTCTCAGCATCACTGGCTTTATGAGGTAACGAGGAGACTGATTATAATGAGGTTGGTATAGAATGCGTTTTTACACTCTTGGAAGGCACAGTTTTTTAAGCTTTTTACCATGTTATGATGATGTTTCCACCTCAAAAACACACCTGGAGGAGTGTTTTGATCCTGTATGCTGAGGCTGTTGCCTTCTCAAGAGCTGAAAACACTCAATCTCACTGCTCTATATAAACTCGTGAAAACAGGAAGTGCTCCTGCATGTTTCTAAAGCCCATACACCATCACCGGATTTGTTCTGATAATTCCAGCACTTAAATTCCTGTCACTATGAAGCATTCAGCTCATTTTACTATCTGTCATATTGCTAATAGCCACTGCTTAAATAGCCATTTTATGCTCTGTCCATTCCCCATTGTTGCCGAGCAGGGGGGTGACAGACACTCAATCCAAGCGTTCTCTGTGAAGTCAAAGTAACGGCTCATCAAAAGAAGATTTTCCATACTTACACTTTATTGTAAGTTATAAAACATGAAATCCTAATGCAAAGGTGTGCGAAAACTATTTCAAAAAGCCTGAAAAGCTTTAATATATAGCTTTCAAAAGAGCAAACACAGAGCTGTTTATTATTGGTGCCTGAAAAACTGCTGCTGGATTTATCATAATGGCAATAAGACCTGTATCAGTAGCATTTATACAGGTGTTGTTACCTGGACATGAGACGTATTTAATCCAAAAATTTCTATCAGTTTAGCTTAGCTCTTAATGCGTTTATTAAATCTTTCATTTTTGCAAGTTATTGCTCGCTGCTAAGTTGCTAAGAAACCAATGCGGTGTTGTTTGAAAATGTCACAACAAAATGCATTGTGGGTAATTTACTACAGTGAAGACCGCAAAGGGTCCTAGTCTGGTGGTTTTATGAAGAAGCAGTAGCAGGTATAAATCCTAATTAGCGCAGCCATTCACAACACAACACACTCCTTCACTTTGATTGCATTAATGCTTGAAAATAGTCAGTAGTTTGTGTATTCAAACTATGTGTACCATAACTAAAGAAAAAAACAACTTGTGGAGATTGAGATTTCAGTTTTCAGGCTTTAGAAGACACATGGTCCTTTTTTTTTTGGCAACAAAATTGAATACTTAGAACATTTGAGTGATCTTCTATTCCAGCAGTCCTCAATTTGTCCACTTTTGGCAGGGTCATAAAGAGAAGGATGAGTTTTTATCTAATTTTTTTTCAAGATAAAGATTTTAATGTGATCTACTACCACATTTTACACAATACACTTTTAAGATGCTGGTTTACGTTAAGTTATTTTGTAAAAGATCCAGCGATGGACATTTTCTGAATAAACTCCATTGGGAACAGCCATCTTTTGTAAATAACTGTTGCTGCTTTAAGTCACAGGTCAACATTTTGACTGTTTCTTTAATGGCCTGGATGTACCTTGCCCACTCTAGTGACATAACATAATACCTTTCCTCCAATGTTTAAAACCTGTAGCTCTGTCGAAAGAGGCTCCACTGTTTACAGCTGAGTTTAATATAGCACATTTTACAGCTCAAGTCTCTGACGCCTGCACACAGCTTTTACTCCCTGTGAAAATCCATCTAAAGAGTTTTAATAAACGGATGCATTTTATCTGCAAATACGGCTGTTAGCTATAGTCTGGTTTAGCCTAAATGTGATTGGACTGCACTGTATAACTGCGTCCTTTTGTTGTACATGTGATGTGGATGACAGTCATTACTGTGTACGCTCCTCTCTGTGCGCTGTAAGAAGCTGATCACGGGGATTGTCTCTTAAATTGATTGTGAAGAGCTGAAATCAGCCCTTTTCTAAACGACTGTTTGAGCAGCTGCTGACGGTAAAGTGCTGCGTCCCTCGGGCGGAAGCGGTCTGCCTCCACCACAACAGAAAGTGCACGTCCCACTGTTTACAAGCAAACATTTACAGGCCGAGATCTTCTATTTACCCAAGCGTGGCACAGCCTCGCCTTCATTTCCAAATGCTCTGTGGCCTAAGTGTCTAGTTTTCTGTGTGTTTTTTTTTTTTTTGCTTTGTTTTTTGTTTTTTTGTTTGTTTTTTTTTGTGAAAGAGGAGAAATAGGCTTGGCTGCGTGCGTCAATGCTGTTTTGAAGGTCAGCCTTGTTATCAACAGCAGTTTAAGCGTGTTTGTGCCATTCTCTGACAGCCAGCTGCACACCGCTCTCCACACGCGTGCCCTCTCTCACACCCTCGCTCTCCCGGATGCTCCGCTGATGTTTTTCAATGTGGACAGTCGTCTGGGTGCAGTAATTGGAAGTCACATAAAAACACAACTTTTTTTTTCCCCCGACACACCCGTCCCCTCCTCTGCAGGCAGTCGACCCCAGCGTAGGCGACACCAAACCGGCCGTTTTATTTTCCCAGTTATAGCAGCCGCCCCCCTCGCAACCTGCACCACCCAGTTTCCACGAGCTAAAAGTAGAAGCGTGGAGCGGAGCCGTGGGTCGGAGGCTCCCTGCTGTCTGCTAACGCTCAGTCTCTGCTCAGGGAGGTGACTTTGTTAGTGGGAGGCTGATTGGATTGTCTGTTGGCTACAAGAGCATATTTTTTTAACTGTTTTCTATGATACTGGTGGTTATTACTCCCACTAATAACCCGTCAGAAGTAGATGGAAAAAACGTGGAATATTGCTGGACTACCTATGACTGGTGGCATTATTGGTTCAAACTTGCATGTAGTTGTCCAAAAGTTTAACACAATTTTAACCCTCAGCCCTCCGGCTCCCTTTTAGGTCTTTTCAGATGTATTTTTTGCTCTCATTTTGACATTTCTTATGCTAGGGTGATGAAATTTTACAAAGATGCACTTAAAGCACTGGGTCACAAAAAATATAAAACGTGAAGAAAAAAACTTCAAATCATACATAACAAAAGATAATCATTTTTTATATTTTAACCCTCTAAATGCCAGTTTTACATAATTCTGATATATTTGTAAATAAAACATGCATTATTTACTATTTAAAGATGCAAAGTATTTTTTTTGTTAGTGCAGGAATTACCAGCCCCAGATTAATCACTGATTAATCACTAAAACAGATTTTGATACATTTTTACTTTTTGTTCCATTACAAAAAAAGGACAGAAAATCACACAGAAAAAGAGCTGAAAATCTACATCAACATTATCTATAACATTAACCAAATAACTGGCATTTAGAGTGTTAAAAATATAAAAATGAATTAACTTTTGTTATGTATGATAAGGACAGGCCTTAATGATAAAAAAAACACTATGTATTTTACCCATGTATATGCAGATGTAATAGAGATGGACAAGAGGACATATACATTAAATGTATTCTGTAATGATATGGACTCTTACGTGTATTTACATGTACAAAAGAGACAATTTAATTTTTTTTTTCCCCAAGAAAATCCTCAAACATCATATGGGGGTTGACTAGGACTGGGATGACACGATACTATGACAATACTTTGGTGCTGATATTTTCTGATTAAATTTAAAATCAAGTTCACAGTGAGACATTTCTTTAGAAATACTTTTATTTGTTTTAGAGGTGCAGTGCTGCCCTCTACAGTTCTGGCAGAATTCTTGACCACTTTTGGTCCACATTGTGAAACCAACGCATCACTGTAGCACCATTATTATGCATGATCTATTGAAAGTATCGTTACTTCATACTGCCGTCGTGTCCATGACCGAAACTTTACTCACCTTGACTGTATAAATGTGTTGGTGTGATTGTGTGCTTGGTGGTTGGAGAGGCAGCTGTGGTCACTAGTAGCTCACCACAACCAGCGTTTGACTGAGAAGATGAAAGTAGTAGTGGTAGTGCCCCTGAATGTAACACAGTTTAAGGTAGAGCTATGAAGTATTTCCTTGGAGTTTATCATTAGAGCTGCTAAAGAGGGGGACATGGGGTGGGAGCCCTGTTTAAATAAACAAAGGGGGGAAATAATTAGACCATTTACCTGCAGATAGAATCACTCAAAAGATCTTTAAGTGGGACAAAGCTCCTAAAAAGCCTTGGTCAAGTGAGGTTCTTGACCCATTTTTGTTAGTAATTAAACAATACTTTTTCCAGTGATCTACAGTGTAAAATTATCATCCTCAGACAGATGGTTGACATTTATAAAGAGCAGTGGAAATTAGAAGTGTACACTAAACCTAAACTAAGAAGATATGTTCAGTTTAAAGAAGACTTTTCCACAGAGCCCTATGTTAAATGTAAATTAAAAAGAGGACAGAGGTCTCTCTAAGTCTCTGACAGTGGAGGTGGGTCAGTACAAAGACGTTCCAGAGGAGGAGCGATTGTGTTTTATTGTCCATGGTGTAATGACTTTAGAATTCTTTTATTAGAGAAAATTGAATGTAAAAATACAGATTTGTTTTGGCAGTCTGATAGTGATATGTTGAGTTGGCTGTTTTAAATATAGGACTTTTGGTTTTCGCAAGATTTCTAGAGAAGGCATGAACACTGAAACAAAGAGCTCTGTATTCTGTCAGTTAAAGTAAGCTTAATAATAAAGTAATAATGTTATGTACTTGTTTGTGAGGGGTCATCTTTCTCATAAATATTGATGGTGTAATGTCAGCCTGTATGCACTGGGCACATTATTGTATGACACTCAAAAAATATTCATTCATTCATTCAGTAGTAGTACGTGTTTTAAATTAGATTATCAAATTGCACCAATGTGTCTTTTGTAAATTTTAACCCCAGCCTGTCCAGGGACTACTGGTGGTCCGATGCATGTCTCCAGCTTGAGGTTTATGTATATTGTGCACTGTTCCTAAACATGAGACGTCCTCAAATATGCCACAACAAGAACTACCCATCTAAGTGTCTCAGATAAATGCTGAATTCTGCGGCTCCCTTCTGTGTAAACATCGTATTTGACCTTTTTAGACATTTTCTGGTCGGCACACTTGATACTTGAAGGGCATGTATTCACACCGCTACACACAGCTTTCTCAAAAAAAAATCAAACCACTTCATTCCACGCTCTCTTTGTTCCTGGGGAAATGTTGAATTGTATTATTTGTGTGTACCTCAGAGGAAATCCGACACAAAAGGCAGGCAGAGCAGCCGGAACAGCACGTTCCTATCCTCGGGCTTCGGAGGGACACTGCTCTGGAGAATCACAGCTTCACGGGATGGTTTGATGTGGGGCTAGAACTACCCCTGAGAGATTTTTATTTTTTTTCCTTGCCATAGCCAGGAGCTGACCAAAATGATGACGAAAAAGGCAGAATTTATGATTTGCATACGCTGTCTGGGCGAGCAGATGTTGGCCTTGTGCATGCTTTTCTAAACATATGGGGAACAAAGCAATCAAAGGAACTCACAAGTGGCTCAGGGATCAAGGACACGCATTTTATGAAGACACAAGCTTGTACAAACAGTGAATGATGATTAATATTTGATGCAACATTCAATTAGCATCAGTGCACCAAACAGGGGCAATGTTGGAAGCCATAGAGCCTCTGGGCAATGTCAGCAAATCATCCCCTTAGAATAATATGGTTCTGTCTGCTTTCTGAGTGGTTTGGAGATATTTGGATTTAAAGTTTTGACCATAAAATTAGCAAAAGTAATAGGGAATGAATTTATGTAATATATGATAATTGAAAGGTTTGTGTAGGTTCTCAGTCATCCAGGGGAAGTCAGTAGAAAAGGTTAAACAAGGGATGTTCATCAGTAGAAATTACTAAGGTCTTGGGATAAAGACTGTTTTCTAAAAACAAACCTTGTCCAGAAGACCTTCTTGTTTTGCCTTTTTTAATGAGGATTTAAAGTAAAATGCAATGCATTTTGACAATATTTAACCTACAATTTGTTGTAATATAAGCAATAAGCCTATATTTTGCTGTGTGGCTTTCTCTTTTTTCAACATTCTCAATTTTTATTTGCATTTCCACATTTTTCATTTTAGTATTACTGTATATAGAAAAAGCACTAGAAATAAATTAGCAGCATGATCACTACCAAGCTACAAGCTCAGTAAGCTTTTATTAGAGGTGTGACAAGACACAAATCCCACGAGACAATCACACTTTTCAAATATGTATTTTACGCAAATGAAAAATTTTATTTATTCACCTAAAAATCATAAAATGCTAAGTATTTAGGTGCATTTTAAAATCAACTTGCAGTGAATGGTATTTACTTAAATTATTTGAATTAGTAATAGCAGAACATACAGTATATACTGCCTGATGTTTTGGCACAAACTCAACTGACTCGCTTCTACCCTGTAAAAAGTGCAAGCAGAACCTGATCCTGAGATCATGAGACAAATTTTTATCTTCTTGAAAATATTTGGATATTTTGATTTTGCAAGATTATGAGATTGCAAGATCTTTTCATACACCTAGCTAATATTCGTTAAATATTAAAGCTGCACTAGCTGATTTTGTGACTGTAAAAGTGATGTCTAAAATAATATTGAGGTTGAATGATACACTCCCCTTTCCTAATTCCTCTCCTTTGCGACACAGTCGCACACAAACCTGGAAGTCTGTACACATCCAGGAGCTATCAAAATAACACAGCAGAGATCTGGAGTTTGCTTTTGATTTTTCAAAATAAAATAAAAAATACTGTGAACAAGCTATGAATTTTGAAATAAAACATTAGCTCCTTCACATTATTCCTGATAGATTCTAGTTCTGGATAGATAAAGGATGTATCGACCAATCAGAGCCCTCCTGTCCTATGAAAGCGTGTGATTGGTTAAACTGTTCCTTCCCTCGCTCTAAAACAAAAACCCTTATAACACAGCCCACAGGTGACCTCAGTCTCATTTTTTCTCAGATGACTTCTGTTATGCTGCACTAATAACTAAATAATTATCTTTGCCAAAATACAAGAAAAAGACATCAGGTAGTGCAGCTTTAATAAAACATTATGACTCACACAGTCAAGGTTAGTATAATGTCCATTTAATAATGCACAAATATATATTCAAAGTATAAACATAAGCCATCAGGAATTGTTATCGTGTCATGTTTGCAAGAGCTACTAAACTAGACACGTAACCAAAACGCCCCCTGCCACCATATTGACAGTAAGTGAGCTTTACTGTTAGAGCTAAAGTGACTACAAGGCTAAAGCTATGCATGCACTGTTTTTCAGGTCAGTCTCCTCTCTGATCCTGCTGCAAATAAACAATTCACACTCGCTCTGTACGTATGGTATTAATATGTAAAACTCTGTGATCATCAGCTTTTGACACTTTCATAATAAGTAATTTACACAGTTCACACTGTATTCTGTGGGCCATTACCAGGTAATGTATATCGATAGTCTGACACTAAAGTTGCTAAAGTATCTTACTGTAGCTTGTACAAACTAATAGCTTAAGACAATAACAGCTGCATTAATCTAGAGCATTCTGATCATGTGAAGTAAAATATGTTATTAATATAACAATGTTTAAATATATCTATAGTCTATTCCAGTCACATCTGTTTTTTAAGGTTAAACATTGCAGATAGAACTTTTTATTTTCCCAGATAAAAAGCCCAAAAATGTATATAAAAAAACAAAAACTAACTTGATATAGTGTAGATAAGGTATCCAGGAACAAGAATATATGAATAACTCATTTTTGACAAGTCTGATAGAACCCTATAATTCTAAGAGGACAATATGACATTATAGTTCCCGCATGGTAATCGTCTTTATGCAAGGCGTATTTCATGTGTCCATAGTAAACAGGAGGATAAATGGCTTGAAGTGGAAATACGATGGTTTCATCCAAAAAACCATCTCATACAATTGAATTGTTTATGTGGGCCTACAGGGAAATGAGGAGGCATTTGGAGCAAAAAAGAAAGATGTAAAAGTCAACAAATTGTGCCGTGGCAGTGGGGATTTGAGGGGCAGCTTGAAGAATGGATAAACGGGAACATGCACAGTCCAGGAGGGAGCTTCATCAGATGGGACACTGCATTCACTGTGATGGGGCCACAAGACTGAGGAGACATCTGTGGTCCAGCTTTGAAAATTATCTTGTGATCTAATAATCTACATCCATTTGTCTGACTAATACAAATATTTTTTGTTTTATTGGGGCTATATTATGCAAAATTTACTTTTTTTACTTTTTTTTTTTTTTACTTACTTTGTGCTTTCTACCATGTTTTAATGTTATTCCCTTGTCAAGAACATACCTGGAGTTGTGTTTTGTTTCCATCACGCCTGTTTGAGTAATTTTAGGGTGTATTCACACCTGCCTTGTTTGGTCCGGTTAAAACGGACCAGAGTTCATTTCCCATGTTAGTCTGGACCAACTGTGCAGGTGTGAACTCTGCTCTGGCCCAAACAAGCATCTGAAGAGGTGGTCTCAGTCCACTTCCAAACGGACTCTGGCACAGTTCACTTACGGTGTGAATATGAACCATCCCGGATCCGGCCCAACAACATCATCACCCTTTTTGGAGTTAACAAGCTACCATAGGCGAGCATTAAGGAAAATAAACAGCGACGGAAGTCACGCTAAAAGCCAGGGGTAGTGGACAAACTTGGGACAATGAGGAGTCAGTGTCTCCCTGATATTTGCACTTATAGCCTACCTGTTCTGTCGTCTTCTGCTCAGCAGCGCTGCTGCTGCAGGCTGTGGGTAGGGCACAGAGAGTGCGTCTTCTCACCTGCAGCTGGCTTGCAACGCCATAGCAAAATAGAGCGCAAAGAAACTAACTTTGAATTAGCTGCTTTTGACATTCAAAATGATTTTAAATATCCTGGTAAAAAGTGCAGCACACAGTTCTTCCATGATTCTTTTCCTCAGGTTCCATGTCTTTGCATTGCCCTGGCTGTGTCATTTTTGGCCAGTGGGTGCAGCGATCATCACACACGTGCTTCTATTTACAAATTTTAGTCCACTTATAAAAAGTGCAATGACAATTTGATCCAAACCAAACAACAACAAAAAAAGTCTGGACTCGATCCGGACCAAAGAAGAGGACCAACGGACTTTTCTGGTGTGAACACACCCTTATATTCTATGGCACTGAGTGCTGGACTTGAAGAAAGCATTTCCAATAAATACTTGACTACTGCTATAAAAAAAAAAAGGTCACAAGACCAGCAGAGTGCAGTTCTGTTGCGCTTTTTTGAACAGAGACAGAGAAAAAAAGCTTTCTTTTCTTTTTTTTCTTTACTTTTTGTATGATGCCATTATTTTAGAAAATAAAAAATGTCTGAGGAATCAGTGGAAACAGAGCTGTGCATTGTTTTTTGGATAAAGGAATGAGAGCAGACTGGATGTAGAGGGCTTGTTGATTGGTCAGTGCTTCCTGGAGTGGATGTGAGTTGGTGGAACCAAGTGTTCTCAGGCCTCAGAAAGGCGGTGTCAGAGAATACAGTTTATTCATTAGGAACAACATTATAACATAGTAGAACGCTCAAAGTAAATTTTACATAGTGTAGCCCCTTTAATACAATATTCAAGGCCTAACCCACATTTAAATGTTTAGTCTCAGCTTGAATGGCATCATTACTCTTTGAGCAAAAAAAAAACAACAACAAAAAAATCAAGTTTTAATTGGTACAAAATCATTCATCATTTAAATTGTCACGTATTTCTTCATCTCTTAATTAATGAAAAGCATTCTCCTGGAGGATATGTGCCAGATTCTGAACAGTATGTAGTCATTTTTGTAGTATCAGTTGTAGAGCGACTGATGTTGGGGAGTTGAAGCTCACTTTCCTTCTCTTCTTCAGGGCTCAATGCAGAGACCTGTCACTGTGAACCAGCGTAAGCCTGAGTCTTCCCTGATTATCCCAGTGAAGGGAGCGTGTGCTGTGTCTGATAGACGCTCCACCCTTGAGCAATCTGATCCTCTATCTGTGCCAGCTTCCCCCCGGACTGTGATAAAAGTCTGGAGACAATGCAGACAGTAGGAAGCTCCCAAAGACAAAGATTACACCGCTCATTTACCAAGAGGCTGTCCCTCTGGTGAAATAGCAAGAACAGCGGCTTTAATTATTTCTCCTCTGTGCAATCTATTATAAATGTATTGTTGACATAATAGGCTTTAATTTATCTGTAAGCCAAGGCTTTTATTAATTTTCAATGTGGCCCCTAACTGATTCTTTTATTATTAGAGTTAGATTACATTAACAAAGCAAGCAGCCTTATCAGTGCATCATTTATCATTATGTTTGCTATTACTTTCTAGGTACTAGCAAAAGGTACAACAGTAAAACAAAACCAGGTTGGCACTGCAAAATACTAAAGTTACATTAAAGGTCCCCTATTCTGCTAAATTAACTTTTTTGAGATTTTAACCATATTATGTTGTTTGCACCTCTAAAACATGCCTGGAGTAGTATTTTGTTGAGTAATCCTGTTTGCTGAAGCCTTTCCTTTCTCACCTAATCCAAGCATTTTCTGCAAAGCCAAAGCAACAGCTCCCCAAAAGCAGTGGTGGAAGAAGTACCATATTTTCCATGCTATAGGGCGCTCCGGATTATAAGGCGCACTGTCATTGAATGATCTATTTTCGAACTTTTTTCACATATAAAGCCTGGACTAAAAGGCGAAACAAAACAGTCAGATAAGTCAGTCAGTCAAACTTTATTCAACGCATTCACCATAACTCCCAAACTTGTTCAGTTGTAACGCATGAATAAAAAACACAATCTTAGACCGCTAAATCAAACGATAGCGTATTCACAATAACTCATAACTGTTCAGTTAACGTTATAACAAAATACAACACAATACACTCACTTTTTCAGTTCATTCCTCAGTCCACAAATCCCTCAAATTCTTCATCTTCAGTGTCCGAGTTAAACAGTTGGGCGATTACGGCATCAAGCCCGGATCCCTCTCGTCATTATAATCTCATTATAAATTATATATCTCGTTGAATAAATTCATATATAAGGCGCTCTGGATTATAAGGCACACTGTCAATTTTTGAGAAGATTGAAGGCTTTTAAGTGCGCCCTATAGCACGGAAAATACAGTATTCAATGTCTTTACTTCAAAATAAGTACAGATAAAGGAGCAAAAATGTATCACTTTAAAATTTCTACTTAAGTAAAAGTATAAAAGTACTTGCAAGTGAAAAAGTAAAAGTATTTCGCACAGACTCATTGGTAGACTTATTGGTAATGACAAAGTGGTGCAATAGAAGATACTGAATCTTTATTATTCTGATGTTTCTGATGAGTACTGCTTTACTGCATCTGTTATATTTAAGTACTGTTTGTCTACAATGAGGGGCAGACAGAAACACATGATTTTAAACCAAAACTCAAAATACTTTGTACTTCAAACCAACTCATAAATGTAATGGAGAAAAAAGTACAGATTCTTGCTCTAAAATGTAATGAACTAAAAGTACCCCATGTAAAATTTATCATGTAGAGTACAGGTACATGAAAATTGTACTTAAGTAAAGTAACTAAGTACTTTTACTTTGTTACATTCCACTACTACCTTCTAAGAAACCGCTGTCTGCTCATATAAACTTTGGTGTTGGCAAAGGGCTCGGAGTTGACAGGGTAAAGTGGGCGGGACCAGCAGGGCCTTAAAGCAACAGCTCCTCCAAAGATGAAGTTTTCAATAAATATACATTGTTTAAAATTATAAAACGTGAAAGGTTGATGCATATTTGTCCATGTGAATTTTAAAAAGCTTGAATAAAACATAATATGGGCCCTTTAAACTTCTAGCTATGAGTTGAGACCAATTCAATTCCAGAATTATCTCCACTTCATTTTACATTGCTTCCCATAACTCTATTTAAGTTATTTTTTGGGGCTGTTCTTTGAAAGTCGGCACAACCATAGTCACTTTCTCTGTATTATGACCACCATAGATTCAGTACAGAGCAATACTCAGATGCATTCTCATCTTGTGAGTCGGGACACCAACGTGGGCCGTGGGCATGTTCTTAGTGGTGTGTAGAGTGAAGAAAACTGTAGAAATAATAGTTTCAATGTGTGCCTACAAAATGATTAGGGTTCCATCAGTAGAAAATGACCAGGTAATAGGAGTGCGCAGCATCTGATTGGCCAAAGCTTCCTGCACAGGCGGAGCATTCTCCTTTAATAAAATCCTTTATAATAAAGCCTAAATGACATCTTAGAGTTCATGTTTTTTCACAAATGATTTCTATTACAATAAGCTATAGACAACTGCTCTGTTTTCCTCAAATACAAGATACCCTTTGTGCTTGCTCAGACTTTGGCTCCTCTCCACTCGTCTCCACTGGAATCATTTGTCATTTCTTCTCCTTTGTCGGCACATTACAGGGCCACTCAATTGTCTCGAGCTGTCAAATCCGCTCATCCTTTCAGTCTTATCTCGTCTCGGGGCAAGGAGAGCAGATTATAGGGAGAACCCTGGCTGTCAGCGCCACTGTTGTTGAAAACTAATAATTTTCCAGCGCCATCTTAAAATGCACAAGAGTAATCGGAAGGATCTGCTGCTGCTGCTGTGTGCTTTGCTATTAATTTGATCAACAGGGAGCCTATCATTTATGGGAGCACCTTCGAGCCAAAGTGCAGAAATGGACTCCTCGGTTGGTGGATGCATTTGTCATTATGTAATCACAGCGCATTGACATGAAGATGGAATCGGTGGTTTTAAGCATAGTTTCCTGCGGCTTTTTTTTAATTACATGTCAATCTCTGCAAGTTGACTCTTCTGTGACTGCCTAATGTATGTCACACTTTGTAAATGTGTGTATGATTATTAAGAGTTATAGGTGTGTCATGGGATATGACTTAGGTATGGGAAAACAACATGCAGCAGAGAAGAGAGGAATCAAAATAACCTGGGTAGCCTGACACATTCTCCCATTCAAACCTTATATATCTACATGTTTTCCAACCATAACTATGAATTAGCTTTTTTTTTCTTTTTTTTTTTTTTTTTTTTTTTGGGCTGTTGCTGATACTTGATCAATCATAACTGTTGATCTAAAACAGTGCTAATAGTTTTATAGGATTGCCTTTTTTCTCTGACTGTGCAATAAACCCAGTGCAAAAAAGTCTGCCAGTAAGTAGTCACAGAAAATCAATTGCACAGGTAATTTGGCATAGGTTTTTACATTGGCAGTAGCTCAGTAGTAAACCATTTGTTCCTCTAATCAGAAAGGTTGGTGGTTTAATCCCCCCTCTCTCCAGTACATATTGTTGTTGTGTCCTTGGGCAACACCCTTCACCCACCTTGCGTACACTGGTGTGTGAATGCTTGCCAGTGTGAATGGGTGAATGGTTCCTTAATTGAAGGGCTTTGAGTTGGGGCTGTGCCAAAAATCGAATTTAAAGTTAAATTGCAATTACGTATAGGGTCAAGCTTGATCTCTTTTATTCAATATGGACAAGTCTACCAGCCAGTGCAGCAGCAGAAAACCATACTAACTCAGCAGAAACATCTCCAGGATTTTGAAAACAGGGCGTGCACGCCGTGGTTTGGCGTCAGTGTCCCATCTTGTCACTTGCAATAGCTTTGTGAGCAGCATGGAGTTTAAAATAGGTGATTTTACTGTTAATAATCTGACAAAATGTGAGAACTAGGTTCAGGAAGTCAATGGAGAGACAGGACAGTTCTATAGAAACAGACAGGAGTTTTTCCCTGGTCTCATCAGTGGAGCTGCAGTCCAGAATTTGTTCTCGCACAAACCAAGGAACTGGACAATCTCAGTTGTTTAAAACTTACAACACATCATCTTGCCTCTTTTATTTGTTTTAACTATTACTGTATAAAATCGAAAACTTTGCAATGGAAGATGTTACATTAAATCTCCTGCTTTCCTATTACAATAAAAACTAAGTTGAAGGCTCAATCAAAGCCATGATTATTAGTTTTTAATTGTAAACATAAAATCAAATAAAAAATTGAGATTTGCCAATATGTTTATCTTATTATCTGTTTATCCAGGCTTGGGACCAGCCCAAATCAAATCATTGACTTTTCACAACCAAACAAAGGAACTCATTACTACAAACAAGGAGCTTTATTACACACAGACAAATGCAATAAGTACTATCAATGCAACTTCATGTAATCACTGAATCCCATTAGATTTGGAAACCACTCATCAGAGAATCCATCTTGTAAGAACCTGGCACTGCTTTCCAAATTCATCTCCAAATGCCGGTGTGCTTCCAGTGCTCCCTCACACATCTGCATTGGTGAGATTAATGTTGTTCTGTTCTGCAGTCAGAGCGAGGTAGGCTCTCTTATCTGTGCTTTTAGACGCGGTGATGAAAAACAGCCGCTCACTGGGGAGACGGGCCTTATGAAGTTAGCAACACAACATAAAAGTTCCTCAGCTCAGAGCCTTTACTGCTATTCCACTTATTCTCATTTCAGAACGGCCTTTTACTGGTGCGGAATATTAAGATGAATGCAGTGCTAGCCGCATCTTTGTCCCGGCTATTTGGTAAAGCGGTTAGCCAGATTTATAATGCAGATCCAGAGTAACCTTCCTCGTTAAGACTTAATGCCAGCTATTTATTACCTCTGGCATAGATGCTAATGACACAATTAATCAGCTCAGAATAGAGCTTGGCAGCGCTGGCGGGGGGTGACTCGTCCGTACTGTAAGAACCAGAGGCATGCATGTACAAGGCTGTCAGGAGGACACCGAGCACTGGACAGCCTGTCAATTACCTACAGCTCACACAATAGCTACAGCCATGGAGACTACTGGCACTATACCCATTCAATCAGCACTCCAGATAGACTTGAGGATGGGTTAGTAGTTTTAATTAACCTTATACATTGCTGTTGGGCTGATAATGGCAGGTTGAAAGGGGAACTGTGTAACATTGCTAGTTTTTTGTTGTTTTGGTTGCATTTTCTTCACAGAGATACATTTCAGAGTAAAGCTCACAAGTTCGGTTGAGTCCTGCGTGAGCCCTCACTCGGCTTGACTCTTGTTTTCTCCTCCTTGTATCTGTACAAAGGTTTCGTCTGCCTTCTGGCCAAAATCTAAGAAATAAAGGCTAGTTTGTTGTGGCTAACCCGGACATGACACTTTATCGCAAGACCTGAGACTTCAGGGATATCGGGTCGGTGCTCCGTCTTTTTGCCGAGATACTGTATGTCAACGGAAGGTGCAGCGGCTTTATTCATCCTGCAACAACTCGTTTAACAGTTCCACAAGAGTATTAGGTTTTGGAGTCCATGTGATGGCTAAATGAGTTGTTGCAGGTCACTGTCATAGGATTGTTGATGCTCTGAAAGCATTGTATACAGCATTTATACTTCAGGTTTTCCCATATACAATTTGTGGCAAAATAACAGTTTGAGAGTAACTTTAAAGTTGGGGTGGGCACTTTTTGGTGGCACTTTTTTACCTTAAACTGTTTTGGAGTCTGTGTGGTGGTTAAATAAGTTGTTGTTGTGTGAATGAAGTGTGCCCCTGCTGGGGTGAATGGAGTGTGGACCAGCATGCTGCCGAATGAGTGCCGCCGACTCTGTGTCATGGAAGCCTCGCTAGAAAGCGTTTAGCCAAAAAACTAGGAATGGATTTATTTCTCCATTTTCGTAATGGCAGCACGACAAAGGTTTTTTCGGAGGTTTTCCCCGTTTTTATGAAAGTAAAGCCGAGGAAGGGATTATATACTAGTCAGCTGGACTTGGGAGTATTTACGATAGTACTTTACCCTGCAGTGTAAGGGGAGCTTAATAGAGGAAAATGAGGCAAAACTGCCAAAGATTTTCATTTTAGTAGCCAGCATCAGACTCCTAACCTTTAAGTGTTACCTTGATGGTTTCCTGATATAAAAAGGAAGTATAACGCCTCAGACAGTTTCATTCAAAATTCATTAGTTTGTGCTAATTCTCCATACGGCTTGCTCCTTCTGTTTCAGTAATAGCATTGTTGTCAAGCCATAAAAATCAGATGTGCCATGCAGTGTGTGTGTGAGTGTGCACTCTCCCACAAACTTCTTCAAATCTTAAAGGTCACATCTTGATGAACATGTTATTCTCTGTTCATGTCTGTCTGCATTAATGAGCATTTTGTACGGGTAGGACTTTAACATCTTTAGGAACCAAATACCTGCAAGACTTGGCTCGCAGAACAGAAATGCCAGCAAATGGTGAAAGCTAAATTAGTAGTTAGCGCTGCTGACAGACAAATAGGACGGAGGCAGCTTTATATATTTTTTCCCTGTGCAGCTTCTGAAGTAATCACACAGCATTTGTCCTGCCATTTGTGCGATTTTCAAGCTCTGCCCTCCAGTCTGTTTGCACTGACGAGGAAATAAATGTAAATGTCACACTGGGACTGATGTTTTTTTCCATACGCGTTGGTTTCGCCCACTTGCCAGGCAAATGGAAAGCAGAGCTCGAGTCGGGCCGACCGCAGATTGTTCCTCCAAATGAAAAGAGCAGCATTTCTGTGGCCGCCTCTGGAATGTGACGCACAAGTCTTTAAAAACATCCTCCGCTCTGTTGGCTCCGAGAAACATCTGGAGGTGAGGTACTATAGGCTCAAGTCTATAGACGGCTTACTGGTATGCACACAAGAGCCAGCTGTGTTTCTATTGAATGATCAGTTTGGTGAAAACATGAAAATATAACTTAAGTTTGGAAAAAAAAATGAACAGCCTTGTGTGAAATGTGCAGCCTGGAGCGCTAACTCACGTACTCTGTTTATGTATGTAGATGAGCCATGTGCTTTTTTGAGTCTTTAGACAAGTCTTCCTATGATGTATGCATTAAAATAGATCTGAGCTTTAGAAGCAGAGAGAGCTAAAGACTAAAACACATTGATGTCTTCACTGATGTTTGTGAGAGTAAAGCCAACCAAAATACAGTTGTATATGCATACATATAATAATCCCGTTAAAAAATTAACACCCCTACATTTAAATTTGGATCAAAATAAAAAAGATTTTATTTTTTGGCCATATCACCTCGCTGTACTTGGGGAGCTGTACCAACTGCTGCTAACGTTGTTTGTAGAGTATTTAAAGTTTGCTGCATCTGCCTGTGATGCATGACACAGCATCGTAAACAGAGTTATAATAATGTTGATCAGCACCAATAACGGGTACCAAATCTTGGCTTTTTTTTTTCTGGGACCAGTATCAGTTACTAGATTCAGAGATACTCTTCATCATTGCTAGTGAAAACTACAGAGTCACTCAGTAGACTCCATTCAGCCCCAAGCACTCTTACATCTGTCCCAAGCAGTATTCAAGTGTTGAAATCTATGAAAGCCAATCATTTTTGGTGATAAATGATTGACAGTAGTTCTAGAACAGGGGTGTCCAAACTACAGCCAGGGGGGCAAATACGGCCCCAGGACCCTTTTTTTATTGTCCCGTAGATGACCTTCTAAATTGACCCAAATACTTTTTACTGCAAGGTTTAAAGTGCAGGTAAAAAAAAAACTTATATGGGTGACATTGATTTGCCATAAAGGAAGGAAAAAAAAGTTCAGTGTTACTAGGTTCCAGTTCCAAGCCCAGATAAATGCGGGGTTCTGGAGGAGCATTTGAAGTAAAACCTATGTCACAGTACTCCTGAGTGAGTGTGTAAACCCCTGAAGTAAAGGGAGCAGCTCAAGGTACTTTCTTTTATGGTGAGGCAAAATACTGCGCCTCTGTATAAGTTTTGTGGCCCACAATGAAACAAATTTGGACACCTCTGTTTTAGAAGATAGTTGTATATTGAAGTGACTTGTTGAATACTCTATTGTACTCCACTGCCTTGCGTACGTAGAGACCTGTGTGTAGAGCTGCATGTGTAGTTCCCCTGTATCGTGCCTTTATTTGTCGGCTGTGATCGTAGTAGAAGTGTTTTATTTCTGTGCTTTGTCTCACACCAAAAGTCCTTTCTGTTACGTTGTTCTTTTGTTTTTTCTTTTTGTTTTTCTTTTTCTCCCCTTCTTTCGTTTCACTGTCATTCCCATTCCACCTCCTCTCCTCGCTCTTTACCTTTTTTGACTCTGCCCCCCTTCCCCTCCTCTGCCCCATCCTGCCCCGTCCCGCCCCTTAGACGTAGCCCTACCCTCTGGCCCCTCCCCCTCACTGACTCCTAACACTACTGACCATGTAACGCCAGGCTCAGGAGGCGCCTCCGACTCGCCGGGCCCCACCCCCTCGGCTCCGAGGGACGTCGTGGCCTCGCTGGTCTCCACCCGCTTCATCAAGCTCACCTGGCGGCCCCCGGCTGAGCCCCACGGAGACGACCTCATGTACACAGTGTTCTACAGCCTGGAGGGGACCAGCAGGTAACACACACACACTACACCCACCTACTAACAAACAAGGCGAGATTACATGACGCCAATAAATCATCTGCCAATTAATTATCACACAGTTAGTTAACCACCAAATGATCTTCACTTGTAAAACACAAGATTTACATTTCTGGTTATGCATCGATTATATGCTATTTTCTTAAAGAGGCTCATATCTAATTAGTAGCGTTTATGAGAAATGTATGGATAGTAGGGATGTAAGCATACAGTAACTGTATCGATGTAACGATTTTTTTTTTTTTTTCCTATCATACAACTGTATTGACACACATGACCTTGTATCGCATTGTATCGTTTTCTAGGAAGTGAATATCAATACACATGATGTATTGATCGATAATAATGGCAATATCAAAATTAGAAATTTGTATGTTAAAATAAAACCAGATATGGCTTTTTGGAGATAAATTTGGTGTTTTTAATTAAATAAAATGTTAAATTCAACTTTTCTTCACTCTCTGTCTGCTGGACATAATCAACCCCGGCCACGGTGCTACATTTGAGAGAAAACTTTAATGATTTTTGGCAAACAGTTGCTGTATTGATATGAAGGTGTCTTTAATTGTATCGAAAAACACTTCTAATTGATACATATCGTATCGTTGCAAAAGCATATCGTTACGCCCCTAGTGGATAGGTAACATTTTCTTTACAGAGAATAAATGTCAGACAGGAGCAATGTACATCAGGTAAAATAAGTATTGAAAACATTGCTGCTTTTCTTAACAAATATACTGACATAAAATTTACTCCAGATGTTGGTAATAATTCCAGTAATCAATACATACAAAGAAAATAGAACAAAAAAACTCAGAAATTATTAAAAAGTATTAAACACATGAAGAGAGGTAGGTGCAAGAAGGTGTGGAAAGCCAAGACACCATCTTAAATCTATCAGTAATCAGAAAGTAATCCTGCCTGTTGTCTGACCTATAAAAAAGTCTTTACAAGGAGGCAGGGAACATCTCATGATGGGTAAAAGCAAAGAGCTCTCTCAAGACCTTTGCTTTAACAATTTTGTTGCAGAACATGCTGATGGCAATGGTCACAGAAGGATTTCTAAACTCCTAAATGTTCCAATGAGCACTGTTTGGGACATCATCCAGGAGTGGAAAGAACATTATTCCAACATAAACCAGCCATGACAGATATATATTTAAGATCACGTTAAAGTGTTCAATACTTATTTACCTGCTGTACGATGGCTAATGGGGTGAAAACACTATTACAAGGCTACCTCAAAAAACACAATAAACAGAAGTTATACCAAGCATTTTCCATCATATAACTACCCTTTATTCTCTTTCTCAACTGAAAAACTTCAAAATCGATTTATGCAAGCATCTCATAATTATATAGTATGTACTATGTATTGTGTAGATATCATCTATAGACCACACACTTGTATGGACTTTGAAATATTTCAGTTTTTATTCATTGCTCCATTTACAGCAGATGCATTTATTATAACAGAGTCACTTGATGTCTTATGTCATCACATCTAGACGCAACAAAGTTTTACTGGCCTCATATTAAAAGTATTGTGAACTTTTAAAAGGTTTATTGAACCTGAATATTTATCTTCAGAAACTTCAGCTCTGTTTTTGTGTTAATCACCTCCTAACATGGCTTGCTCAGTGAACAATTATTATGTATTAATTGCGGCCAATCATTTTTTATTTTTATTTTAGGGTAATTAACATAATTACAATGATGATACTGTACTCGAAAAAATGTATACAGAGCACACAGGCTATGTTGTTGTTTTAGTTTGCAAAACCTAATCTATCTTTATTCACAAATTAATACTGCTAGTAAATTATATTGTTTGTAGGGAGGTAGAGCTGTTTGCCACTATTCAGAAGGTTGGCAGTTCCAACCCTGCTGTTGTGTCCTTGGCAAGACACTTCACCCACCTTGTCTCCACTGTTTGTGAGTGTGAAAGGGTGAATGGTTCCTTGTGCTTTGAATGCCCATGGAGGTAGAGAAGTGTTATATAAATTTGACCATTTACCATGAATGTTGTTTTAAAGTTTAATTTTTTATTGCTCTTTTTTTCCCAAACTTGGATATAAAATGGATTATGAACACCGACTCTTACTCTTGCCTTCAGTGTAGTTACTAGGTCAGAAAAATCAGACTTGAATCAACAACAAAAACTTGTCAGTGTAGTACATTTGAAATCAATAGCAGACATGGAAGTTCAGACATCATGCAGAGCAGATGAAAGCTCCCCAGCAGAACATTTAGCTTACTGTGAACTCATAGCAGCCGTTTGTACAGACACTGAAGCTCTTGTCTGTGTGTGTGTTTACTCCAGGGAGCGAGTGGTGAACACCAGCCGGCCCGGGGAGATGCAGGTTACCATCCAAAGCCTCATGCCCGACACCAAGTACCGGTTCAGGGTGGTGGGCCACAACAGCCACGGCCAGGGGGAGAGCAGCACCGTGCTCAGAGTGGCCACCCAGGCTGAAGGTAAGGCGCTGGAACACTAACGCCTATTGATATGTGCTCAGTAAACATACATACAAGCTCCAGCCAGTTTGTTGGACCGCCTCGCCCTGGCCTGCTGCGAGATGCACTCACAAATATTCACCGACTTCAAACAGCGGACCCCCCTCTGCTCACAGTAACACACAGAGCAGAGCTGTGCAGAGGAGTGCATTAAGTCAGACCACCAACATCACTCAAGCGTACAACCTCACCTTCATATGAGCTGCTGCTGCTTGTATAACTTTTAAAATGCCTTCTGTGTGCCAGTGTTTACATGTGGAGATCAAACACTGCATTAAGGTCACATTCACATCTAAAAGTTTGCAAAAGTTGGATCGATAAGGTCGCACCATCCTTGCAGAAGTGTTTTAGTTCTCTTTCCCATTATGCTCTGTCTAACAAACCAAAGCTACTGAATAACACAGTAACACCCCTTGCCTGTAGGGGGCACTGCATCAATTCTTACTGAAAAAAAGGAGAACAAGAAATATTTTGGTCATTTATGGAGCTCAACAGTGATCGCCTACTACACCACACTCTTATACTATACATATTTTTGAAAAGTCAGTGCAGAAAATGAATGGGAAATTTACTTCCAGAACAAGAGGTGGGTGGTCACTGTTGGGCTCCAAAGACCAAAGCTAGTCTATCCTTTTAGTTGCATATATCCCCATTATCTTACAGCAGACTTTTATAAATAAGTTTGAGCAATATTTACTGATAATAGTTGTGGAAATTATCCACTTAGTTATTTTTAAAACACTTTTATTTTTGTGATGTTTTCAGCCAGTGATTTATACATGCAGTACATTTTAAACATTTCATTGATGGCTGATAAATTTTGTGCCCCACAGCTGTTATAGACCCTTTTCACGTGACGTCAGGAAACTTCCGTTTTGAGATGATGGGATGCATCTTCAGTTCCGGTGCCGCGCTTCTCCCATAAGAAATTCACCCAGACTTTTTTAAAATTGCCGTTTACAAGTTTACACAATATACAGCGATTTTCAAATGAATATTTACCCACAAAATATTTACCCACAAAACGTTCAAAACTTGCGAAAGGATATTAATTCTTCAACCAAGGATACTTGGATTATGAAGTGAGTGCTTTGTTATGTAGCTAGATAGCGTTAGCAACATGGCTAAGTGATAGAGCTGCGCTATAAAACAGTGTTAGATCATGTCATGATCTGAGTTTATCTGAATATTTGACAATCTGCTTATCAGGAAATACCACTGGATAGTACTACAGTATATTTTCATTTAGTAAAGCTCTGTGCTCGAACACTGACTCTGCTGTAGTGATCAATCTGTGACAAAATAATAGACTTTTCAGGTCTAATTAGAAGTTCATTGCAGTACTATGCAGTGAGCCTTTCAGACAAGCAGATTGTCATTCATTTAGATCGTAACATAATCTAATATTGTTTTATCGCACACACACGCACACACGTTAGACCTATTGCTAACGCTACAGCATTAACAACTACTAGCTTTAGGTACAAGACAAAACACTTACCTTCATAATCAAATAAGTAACCCTCAATGAAAAATGTATATCCCTTTTTGAGTTTCTGTACATCATGTAGCCTTATTTTTGGCCAATTTTTAAGACTCCGAGTAAATTTCTTACTGGCGAGCAGCAGCACTGGAAATGAAGATACATCCCATCGTCTCAAAACGGAAGTTGTCTGACGTCATCGTGAAAAGGGCCTATTCTTTTACATACATTTAGTTGTTTTGCACTCTCAAATGAACACACCCTGAAGCTCGCAGATGAGGATACAGGTGACATCTAAATCTTAAGTGTCTTCCCTTGACACCTGTGTGAATCCTCCTCTTCATTAGCTGCTCTGTGTCTTGGCTATGACAGATTCAGAGCTTGTACTTCTCTAGTCAGCTCATCTGCGCAAATGAGCCCATCACTTCACACGGAGGTCCGCTCATCATGTCAGCTGTAATTAATGCAGTTTTTAATGAAGTTAGCTTTAGCACAAGTCATCGCTAGATATATTTGTTCCTATCAACTCTCTGAGCCCGTCTCTGAATCAGGTTTGCTTTGGGGCAGACGCTAAACCTGACTTTTTACTAGCAATAAATGCTAACAAGCTCATCGAAGGTAACAGTGACACGAGATGAAAGGCAGAAAAACATCTTCATATTCTAGAGCTGCACCTTTCAATGAACACATAATAAGAAACGGTAGACTAGCTTTCTCTTTTGACATTTTCCACCATGAGCGTTCAAAACAACCAACAAACAAGTTAGCTACTGACAGAGTGACACAAAATTGCATGCACAGACTGTTTTATCCAACTGTAAAGGTCCCCTATTCTGCTAAATTGACTTTTTTTTAGCTTTTATATTACAATGCTCAAAAACATACCTGGAGTAGTGTTTTGTTTCAAGCATGTTTGAGTAATCCTTTATGCTAAAAATAGGAACATTCTAAAAACACAGTGTACACGAAGCACAGATTAGACTGAACAACAGGCAGACAACAACAGTCTCCCCAAAGACAGTAAAAAGGTTAGTTAATGAAAAAATAAAACAAAAACATTTGTTAGTAGAAAAACATATTAGTCCAAGTTATATGGACATGGCTGATTGTCCAGCAGCCACTGTTTAATTGATAAATGAAGTAATGGTTCTGAGTTCCGAAGGGAGTGTGAAGCTCGTACTGAAAAAGCTGATTGTCCATATTGTGTTTTTTTTTAATGGGATTTTGCGGTCTAGATGACCAGGTCCTTGTATTTAAGTTTAACTGAAAAAACTCCATTAATGGTGTTGGGACCAAACCATGAAGAATTTTATAGACAAATATAGTGTCTGAATAAATAATAATGTTTTCCCAACTTGATATTTGCTCAGTATTTTACTGTGAAGATATGAGTTTGACTTTTTGTCCAGTGTTTTTATGGTTTGCTTATAGAATCTTTCCATGGGGAGCAGTGTGGTCCTGCTTCTCTGGATCCAGCTCATCAGGCAGTAATTTATGTGAGAAATAATTGTGGCACTTAAGAACGATTTTGAAGCCAGCAGGGGGCGACCAACACCTAATCCAAGCATTTTCTGTGAAGTCACAGTAACAGCTCCCTAACAGAGAAGGTTTTCCATACATATACATTATTTTAAGTTATAAAACATGAAATATTCATGCAAAGGTGTCCAAAACTATCTCGAAAAGCCTGAAAAAATAACATAGGACCTTTAACTTACAGATTTACATGCATTTAACACACCAATTGTACTCAGGTATATCAGGTATTTAATATTTTTTTACGTGAGTGTGGAGCTTCAGACATTGTCTGCCCCACTAAACAGCCCTGTTTGTGTTCTGTTTCTGTCCTATTTTCTTTGTTCAGGGATGATTTAGAGAGGCTCATTAGCTTGTTTTAACTCAAGGACACATGCGGACTATTAGGACGAGTTTTTTTTTATTCTTTTTGTTTTTGTATATTGAAGAGGAAAAGCCCATGTCTGCTGTTTTATCTGGACTTGAAAGTGCAGTTAAAGGGATTTCCCAGCAGCACACTGTCTCTCACCTCCAAACGCTCCGTCACTGTCACTTTCTAGGTCAGACGCTCTTTTTACTACCTGTGTCCTTGTTCGGAGGGCAGAATCTATACACACACATCCATTTGAGGCTTAAAGTTGGCCAGCAGGAGCAGACTCACCCGGGGGGATATCTGGGAGGGCGGGATGTAGAAGCACAGTCTGTCTTTGCCCTATATGTGCACTTTTGGTCTGAGAACATGTTAAACTGCATCAGCACCACATATGTGCAACAGCGTTTACCATATCACTGCTCCTCAGAGACCCACCTAATGTGTGTGTGGTCAGAGGAAAGTGCAGCTGCTCTGTCAGGACCACCTGCAGCTACAGCTTACATACGACTGTGGTAAGGCCATAGTGTACATTATATTATATTTAAATTCTTATTTAATGGGTCAAACCCGCCCACTTCAGGAAGCACTGACTAATCCAAAAGCCCTCAACATCTAGTCTTCTCTCATTCATTTATCCAAAAAAGGTTGTACAGCTCTGTTTCCACCGATTCCTCACAGCTATTTTTCAATTTGTAGTAAAATGTCATCATACAAATAGTTTAAGTACGGCGCATAGAGAAGGCACACTGTGACCCTCGAGCAAGCACGGTGTTGCTCCGCGTGCCATGTGATCAGCTCTGACCAATGGGCGCAATGGCGGGCTAGAGCGGTGACGTCACAAACCATAAAAGTTATTTTTTAGCACAATTAAAGATTTCGAAGAGGGGAAAAGTCCATGGTATGAAAATAGATAATAAACACTACAAAATTGGATCATTTTGGAAGCTTTAGGTGCCCTGTCAACCGAACAACAGGCGTTTCTTTTTATACTGCGCTGTATGGGGTGGTGGGGTGCTAATTGTCAAGGTGTCACCCTTACTAAAGAATATTATGGAAAACATGTAAATATAAACAAATATTTCCAATTAATACACACAAGACTTTAAAAAAATGGACACATTAGCAGTTCACAATTTAAAAATGTATATATAAAGTGTTTTCTTTTGGTGAGCTGTTACTTGACGCTAACAGATAGATAAATGACTGCTTCGTATTGACGACAGTTTAAGCACCAAATTGATCAGAATGAGTCTAGTGACAGTGTATGGGCTTTAGCAATAGGCAGAACTACTTCGTGGTTTTATGTGTCTACATAGAGCCATGAAGGGGACGGCCTCAGCTTACAGAATTACTCAAACACACTTAAATGAACAACATTATAACGTGGTTAAAAGCTCAAAAAAGTTGATTTATTATAATAGGGGACCTTTAAAACAAAATTCCATACTCGGTTCAGTAAATAGAGGGCTAAAAAGGTTTTGGCAAAAGTCTCATATCTATGACACAAATCAAATTTCATATCCAGTTAACAGTACACACTTTCAAAGGACAAGTCCATATGAATACTCTGTTGAAGAACCAAAACTATATTCATGACATACCATTATCATAATACACTGTCCACATTGACATTAGTACATTATTTTGGTCATTGTCCGGTTTAGTTTTTAAAAAAATGCTTTATGGTATTGGTTAGGCATTTCGGGGCTAAATCATACTCTTATATGTATGGTAATTAACTTAACATTTAAACAGAATCTCAAAGGTTTCTGAAGGTCTTTTATCAGTTTGTTTTTAATAACAATAAAACAAATGGACTAAGCCAAAGTGTATTGACCCATGAAAGCCACACCAAACTATTAATCAGAATTAAGAATGGAGGCATCCTGTCTAGACGTGGCCTTAGAACAAACTCTCTTCAATTTTGAGAATATCCTAAAAGAAATATTGTTTCAAAAGAGGATGACACAGTAGAAGTATGATCTTGTCTTTGTGATTCATTTTTTTCTCCAGTGCAAGTGCCTGGTCCCGCCCCCAACCTGCAGGCAGTGTCCAACACCCCCACCTCTGTGTCTCTGAGCTGGGACAAGCCTCTCACTGGGAACGGGGAGATCCTCAACTACAAGCTGTACTACACTGACAAGAGCACCGGCCATGAGCAGGTATGAAAACACTTTCTATATGTTATAATGGAGCTTTTTAGATTATTTTATATGAAAACCAGTCTAGCCCCAGATACGGCCTCAGAAATTATCTGACTTTCAAAGTACCGTCTAAAATTACCCTGTGTCTTGACCAAACCAAGACTAAACCAGGTCTACTCCAGGTCTAAACTAAGACTAATCCAGGTCTAAACCAGAACTAATCCAGGTCTAAATCAGAACTAATCAAGGTCTAAACCAGAACTAATCAAGGTCTAAACCAGAACTAATCCAGGTCTAAATCAGAACTAATCCAGGTCTAAACCAGAACTAATCCAGGTCTAAACCAGAACTAATCCAGGTCTAAATCAGAACTAATCAAGGTCTAAACCAGAACTAATCCAGGTCTAAACCAGAACTAATCCAGGTCTAAATCAGAACTAATCCAGGTCTAAATCAGAACTAATCAAGGTCTAAACCAGAACTAATCCAGGTCTAAATCAGAACTAATCCAGGTCTAAATCAGAACTAATCAAGGTCTAAATCAGAACTAATCCAGGTCTAAATCAGAACTAATCCAGGTCTAAATCAGAACTAATCCAGGTCTAAATCAGAACTAATCCAGGTCTAAATCAGGTTCTAAACCAAGAGTAATCCATTTTTAAACCAAGACTAAACCAGCACTAAACCAGGACTAATCCAGGACTAAACCTGGACTAAACCAGGTCTAATTCAGGTCTAGTCCAGGATTAATCCAGGACTAAACAATTTCTAATTCAGGTTTAGTCCAGGTCTAAACCAAGTCTAAACCAGAACTAATCCAGGTCTAACCCCAAGACTAAAGCAGGTCTAAACCAAATCTAAATTAGGACTAAATTAAGACTAAACCAGGACTAAACCAGGACTAAACCAGGATTAAACCAGGATTAAACCAGGATTAAACCAGGATTAAACCAGGATTAAACCAGGATTAAACCAGGATTAAACCAGGAGTTAACCAGGTATAATTCAGGTCTTATCCAGTTCTAAACCAGGACTAATCCAGGTCTAACCCAAGACTAAACCACATCTATAACAGCTGTAAATTAGGACTAAACTAAGTCTAAACCAGGACTTAACCAAATCCAAACCAGATAAAACCAGTAGTAAACCAGGACTAAAGAGTGTACACCAGGACTGAACCACGACTGACCAGTACTAACGCAGCCCCAAAACGGGAATTAACCTAAATCACAACTTGAACTACAAGATTTTTCTGTACCACCGGAAGAAGCCCATGTACCACCAATAGTCCCTGTACCACAGTTAAAGAACTACTGCCATAAAGCCCACCCCTTTCAGATAAAGGGTTTTAATAGGATCAACAAGGCCAGTGGACAAGAAAAGGATGGGTCTGACTGCCTTGGCTTATAATTTTGTAAACAGTTTGAGAAGTGCCGTACTTGTATATGAAGCCCAAAGTTTGAGAGACGGCTCATATTTTATTCAGTAGGACTGGATGCCTGGTGCTTTTTTTTGCAGGGCTCATTAGATAAAGAGCAGGGTGGTTATGGTGAGGGTCTAATTTAAAAGTGATGAGGTGAAGGCTTCCTAATCACGGCCGCGGCGTCTTTGTGCTGCACGCCGCTCTTGATTGTGCCCCCCGCAGTAAACCTGATTACACTTATTGTAGTAGGAGAAAACCGATATGATTCAGCCGCTTTTTCTTTTGTAGGTTTTGCCCTGTCAAAGAGTAGAATCAGGCCCGAGTCAGCCTTAGCACCAGCTCCACGAGGCAGCCAACCATTAAAAAGCCTTTAATATGATAATAGATCAGTCCCGGCCTGTAGAGTAATGGGGCTGCAGTTCTCCGGAGAACACAGAAGTGATGAGGTGAAAAAGTTGGCTTAGAACAAAAAAAAAAAAAAAAAAAAAAAAAGCAGGGAGAGGAGAAAGGTGTAGTCTGATGAAACAACGCCTGCTCGCCACTTTATTAGGTACACCTAGGAACAACTCAGGTTAATTTGGTCCATACCAATTGTTGGCTGCATGTCCATGATGCAACTTAGCTCACTTGTTTCTTTTGGTTCAGCTAATTTTAAATCAGCACTGGGATGTTTAACTGCAGGACAGACATTTGCTAAAGTGTTTACTTCCTCAGAGGAGAGTGTGACAAAGTGACAACTTGTGAATAGCTGTGCACATGGAATTAAATGCAGTTGTGAACAACAAATAGAAAAAGAACAGAGTCAGATAGAAGCTCAGCACATCGTACTGTTTCTTCTGTCGAGTGAAGTTGCAGATTAAACTAGAGTTGGCTGTACCTAAAAATTAACCTAGAAATCATTTCTAGGTTTTATTTTGTTTAATTCACGCATGTTTGAGTAATCCAGTATGCTGAAGCTCTGCCCTTCTCAAGAGCTCAAAACGCTTGGTCTCACTGCCGTTACGTAGACACATGAAACTTCGCCTTCTCCAGGAAGTGCTCCTGCAAGTTTCTAAAACACATACGCTACCACTGGACTCATTCTGGTAATTGGAGCCACTACAAGTCAGCTTTTTTGTTGCTAATAGCTGTGCTAATTAGCCATTACATCATGCTCCGTCTGTCTCCCACCATTCAGCACAATCGCAACTTTAATCACACATGAACTCAAAAGGAGACAATCATGACGCAGTAGTGTCTGTAGAGGGCTTTTGTAAGAGAAAGGCCTCAGCCCTGCGATCCTTCACAGCAGCTGATCAGATATAAACTATGGTGTCTGCAAAGAGTTTTCTGCAAAATTAAAGTCACAGCTTCCCTAAAGAAGATGTTTTCAATACATTATTTTAAGTTATAAAATGTGAAGTGCTGATGAAAATGTGTCCAAGCTAAAAAAAGCTTGAAGCGTTAATTAACTCAATGCAACCTGGCCACTCTCTTCTGACATCTGGCATCAGCACAACATTTTGCTCACAAAACTGCAGCTCACTGGATATTTTTCCCTTTTTTTGAATTGAAGGGTGGTTGAATGTGAAAAATTCCACTAGATCAGCAGTTAAATAAGGTTACACTTCATCTCACTCTTTTTTGGGCATGTTAAATTCGGTGTGGCACCAGCAACCAAGCCATGTCACATTTTTTTCTCCATTTTAATACCCTTTGGTTAGTTGCTTAGTTATTTGCAGTAATGAGCATGTGTACTTAATAAAGTGCCCACTCTCTGCATATACAACATTCAAGCAAATCTCTTTAAAGGTGAGTCAGTCTCAAGTGACCATGTGATCAAAGCTCAGGGGTCTGGTTCACTCGTAACAGATTTCCTGACAGATCTCTTCCAAATGTCACAAGGAAATGGCTGAATGCAAAGTAGCTTGATGTAATTGGCCTGCACTGGCGTGTCTGATTTGTAAAGCAAAATGTTGTAATCACACGCGGCATAATTTGTGTCTCGGTGGAAGACGATTTGTACAGATTTTGTAAAATGGTGAAGCTGAAATATTTGCTTAAGTGATGAGGGCAGGCATCACAGACTGTGGTTCTGACAGACAGAATGAGTTCATTTATTTGGACTTCTGTCAGTCAGTCCACTAAACAGTAATCGCATTGCTAACTGAACTCTATTAAAAGGATATGATCTTGGCGGATGTGTGTCAAATCGCATAAAACTGTTTCATCATATTTTTTATTCTCTGTGTCCTAGGACATTGACATAGACGGGCAGTCCTACACCATGACAGGTCTGAGGAAGAACGCTGAGTACAGTTTCCGAGTGGTGGCCAACAACAAACACGGCTCTGGAGTCTCCACAGAGGACGTCACTGTTCGCACCCTGTCTGATGGTATATTATGGCTAAAAGAAATCTTAAAAGTGGCTGTTAGAGATAATTCATTCTGACAACAAATTGCCAGAAACCACAAAATTAGAACCTATTAGAGCCAAGAAAAAAGTATGTGCACCCTTCTGGATTCCTGATCATCAAATACTTTTTAATACTAGATCAAGATAACCAAAGTAAACACGAAATGCTGTTTTTTAAAGGATTGTTTCATTAAAAGAAAAAAAATATCCAAACCTGCTTACCCTTGGTAAACTAATTAACCACAGCTTTTGGAAAGGTGAGTAAAGGGAAAAGGTTACAAGGCCTTTTCTAAGGCTTTGGGACTCCAGCAAACCATGGTGAGAGCCATTATCCACAAATAGAGAAGACTTGCAACAGTGGTGAAATTTCCAGGAGTGGCCTAAGCCCAACAATGACTTATCCAGGAGGTCCCAAAAGAACCCAAACAACATTTAAAGAACTGCAGAACTCACTTGTGTCAGTTCAGGTCAGTGTCCAGGATTCTACAAGAAAAGACACATGGCAAAAATGGCATCCATGGGAGAGTTTCAAAATGAATCACAGCTGACCAAAAAGAACTCAAGAGAGAATCTTTTGTAAAAAAAAATGTCTGTGGACTGATGAGGCAAAAGTTGAACTTTTTGGAAGGTGTGTGTCCTGTTAGGTCCGGTGTAAAACTAACACATCATATCATAAAAAGAACGCCATACCAACAGTCAAAGATGGTGGTGGTAGTGTGTTGCTCTGGGCTGCTTTGCTGTGTCAGGACCTGGGCTGTTTCTTGGACGAGTCTTCGGTGCACTTCTGAAGTAATTTTGGTGGTTGGGCCTCTCCTGGGAAGTTTCACCACTGTTCTTAGTCTTTTCCATTTGTGGATAATGGCTCTCACCGGGGTTTGCTGGATTCCCAAGGCCTTAAGCTTTGTAACCCTTTACTCTTTTACACTTTACCGAAACTGTGGTTAATCAGTTAATTCATGTTTAACAAGGGGTTTACTTATTGTTTCCCACAGGTCCAGGTAGGTTTTTATATATTTTTCATTATCTTTAAAAACTACATTATGTATTTATTCTGGTTATCTCTGTCTAATATTAAAAAGTGTTTGTTGATCAAAAACAGTGCAACAGAAATATAAGAAATGCATAAGGGTGGATTAAAATATAGCCTTTGAGTTCTAAGAAGTATTATAGGGTTTATGGTAACAACTAAAAGTGTAAATGGCTTCTGCACAATGCCCACGTCTCTGGTTCTCAGTATGTCATGGTTCAAAGGTCTGCAATACTGAATACATTGTTTATTTTCTTGACAGTGCCCAGTGCTCCTCCTCAAAACCTGACTCTGGAGGTCCAGAACTCAAAGGTAAGCCTTGGCCTTTATCAAGCATAAAACAAAATCCAAAACATTTTCTGTTTACTTGCTGTGGTCCCAGAAGCTCATATGTGTTGCACACATTTGTTGTCAGTGCACCATGAATGGACCAATTACCCTGCCTCTAGCTGTTTGTACAAAGTATGTAGTTATTAGTGGTAGAATCATTAGTCTGGATACAGAGCCCACAGGCTGCTGTTGGTGTGTGGAATGAGGGCTGTAGTCTTAAAAGCCAGTGGTAAGCCTCATCGATCCACTCATCACTCATACTCTATTGTCAGAATGCTATACCCTCTCCACCACTTTGTACTGGTACAGGATTTGACAAAAAAAACAAGCACATGAAAGTCTGGCTTTGTCTAGAAATCACCAAAAAACTTACATGTACACCGATTGCCGTTTTCTTCACACCTCAGCATATAGATGTAAATGTGTATCAAAATTTGGGTCATAAATCTGTTGATCTTTTGACACATTGTCCCTAAAAATAAACAGTCATGCCGACCAGCCAATGGGACTGTCCTTAACTTAATACCGCCTTGATGTAATCACATGATTGGCCAAAAGCACCCGGTATGCACTGAGCTTACAACATTATGGTCTTTTGGCGGTACTCAGTGTTTTGTCCTGATTTGGTTTAATTTAGAGCCAGTGTAATTCCTGTTTTAGTTCCGGATTATTCTTGGAACTGTCCTGCTTTAGTCCTGGTTTAGATCTCGTTTAGTTTTGGAGCCGTCCTGGTTTAGCTATGGTTTACTCCTAGTTTAGATTGGGCTTAGACCAGGTTTAGTTCTGATTTAGTTCTCATTTAGGCCTCGTTTAGTCAGGGATCCGACCTGGTTTAGCCTCATCTAGACCTGTATAGTCCTTTTTAAGCTTAATTTAGTCCTGGTTTAGTGCTGGTTTAATTTTTGTTCAGGCTGGGTTTAGTCCTGGTTTAATTCTACAGTAGTTAAGGCCTGGTTTACTCCTGGTTTAATTCTCATTTAGGTCTGGTTTAGTCCTGGTTTCGTCTTTAATCAAAACTGGTTTAGTCCTGGTTTAGCCAGGTTTAGTCCTGGTTTAATTCTTGTTTAATCCTTGTTCAGGCCTAGTTTGGTCCTCATTTATTTCTCATTGAGGCTTTATTTAGTCCTGGTTTAAATTTCATTCAGGGCTGGTTTAGTCCTGGTTTAATCCTTGTCCAGGCTTGGTTTAGACCAGGTTGAGTCAGGCTTGGTTTAGTCCAAATTTAGGCTCATTTTAGTCTGTTAAAAAAAAGCTAAATATTTTCTGAGGTGGTACTTGATGTGAGGAGTTTGAGAGTCACCATTTCCCTCAAATACAAAGCACCACCTTTCACTGACTTTGTGATTACTGTACTCCAGACTGCAGCTTCCTGAAAAACTCCCACTAGATTTAAATGTTTCAGTTTTGCACAGCCTTTATCTAGATTGGATTTTTCTTGGAGTCGGTGAGTGCTGAATGAAATTTCTCTGAGCCCAGGGGACGACTCTCGCAGTCTCACTCTTTTCAACTTTCTCTGTTAAACAGGATTTACACTAGTTGAATATACTGTACTCCTTTATTAGATAAGGCTGTTTAGGAGGCTGCAGGCTTCTCAACAGGAAACCGGCCTGGACGCTTGTCTTTCTGCCAATTTGATCTTCAAACACACAGCTCCAGGCCCGGTTATATTATAGATTTCCGTAGGATTGTTGGATTAAACGTTACAAGTGTTTCTTGCCAGTCACACGTGAGACAGTATGTGCAGGAAAAAAAAACTCCTTCGGTTACATGTATAGATTTATAAAAATAGCCCGTCTTCGCTGGTCTGTGGAGTGCCCGAGTGAGAAAGAGCTGTCAAAGCGAAGACTATGAAAAGTGCCTTGACAATCCTATCGCACAGTGGCAGCCGGAGGAGGCGGTGGCCACCCAGGCTGCGGGACGCTCCTCTCAGATCTGTGGCTAATAATAAGTCAAATGAAGAGCTCCCCACACAGCACGGGATACAAGAGACGAGGAACTGTTTGTTGTCCTATAACGGCCCTTTTCTTTGTAGCCAAACACAAACATCTGATTACTGCGCATAATGAATAATTAAGGGATCATTTTGTTTGATTTTGAAAGCACACAGTCATTAGGTAATTAGTCCCAGTACAAGTTCAGAGACAAGAGTACTCGAGCAATTACGCTGCTGGATTCACCATTTATTGAACTAAGAAATTAGAAATCATTTTCGTTCGTTTTTTTGGTACAAGGTTATTCATTATCACTCCACATCCAAGACCTGAGTAACTAGAGGGACTTGAAAGGTGCAGACATCCACCAAGGCATTACATTTCCTGGATCCACACCAAAAAATGTAGAACTCAGGTCCAATCTGTTGTTGGGGCAATAGAGATACTTCAGTCTTACAGAAGCTGCATTTTAGGGGCTGTTCACACAAAATGAATTTGCAAGCGCTGTCCTTGATGATTGTTGGCTCTGCTCCTGCAATGGCTGATCTACTGGCGGCAGTAGCTTAGTAGGTAGAGCCACTCTGATAGAAGGGAGTAGGGGTATGAATAGTCCATATGCTGGGTGGGGTGGGTCCTTAGTGCTGTTCACCCACTAACCAGCGGTTTGAGAGGCTTGGAAAGTGAAATATAATAAATCTAATTCATTATTATTACAGTGTTCTCCAGGGGGGGTGTTTGTGGGTGCACTAGTTTTATCTTGTATAGAAGTTTCTTTAGTTTTTGCATCAGTTTTTCTACCTTCCCTTATGGTTTTCCCACAAGTCAACTTAACTGAATCTTGTGATTAGGTAGAAGTGTGAAAAGCAGCATACACCACCAGTGGCTGATAGTCTAATAAGAAAAATGGAAATAATTGCAGACACATAACAGATTTAATTTGTGGAATTCCCTGGACTGTAGTGTGGAGGAGTGTATGTGCGTTCAGTCTTCAGTGCAAACTGCGACAGTGGGAAGTGTTAATTAACTCCCGTCCCATGCTGCGCCGCCCCCCCACCTGCCTCCTCTTTAAACACATCTAAACGCACAAATCTCCCAAACCCCAGTCCCACTCCGCGCTGCATGGGCCCGCCAGCAACACACTCGCATTCATCAGTGTTGTTCAACGTCTCAGTGGGGTCTAACCTGAATACATACAGACTACATACACTTCCATTCACTCTGCATGCACGCCCTCATCAGGACACCTCCCGTCTGTAATAATGAGTTTATTTCTCCCCAGTGTCTAGGTCTGCACTGGGTCTCCTGAGCTGAGACTTTTTGATTTGCTCAAGGAGTTCCTATGCTGGGCTTGAACAAGTTACAACAAATGGTAAAACACAAGCACAGAAAATTCATGTTTGTGCTCTACAGAAGTGTAAACCAGCCTAAGCCTAGGTTTGGGGAAGGTGCAAAACCTCACCTCCTCTTCTTTCTCTCTACCCAGTGCTCTTTGTTTAATAAGACTGATGTTGTGTTTTGTTCCCACAGAGCATCATGGTGCGGTGGCAGCCTCCTCCAGCTCAGTCGCAGAATGGAGAGATTACTGGGTATAAGATCCGCTACAGGAAGGGCTCCAGGAGGAGTGAGGCGGCAGACATTACAGGAGGCACCCAGCTCTTCAAACTCATTGACAGTAAGGACAGCACATGTTTACATTCACATTCTCCTGTCTGTACTAAAGCTGGGGAAAAAATATAATTGTATGATATTTTGTGACATGATAGTGATATCTATTCTTAGATATTTCTGTGGTTTCATGCATAATAATGGTGCAACAGTTATGCAGCTGCTTTCACAGTCAAATGTGGGCCCAAATTGGTGAAGAATTCTGCCAGGACTGAAGAGGGCAGCACTGCACTTCTAAGCACTTGGTTTGCAAAATACTGTCACGCAAATAAAAGTATTTCTACATATATCATAAATAAGTATGAGAGTGACTGATGGTTGATTTATTACAAAGAGGGCAAGATTTGAAGATGTGCAAATCTTCAAGGGCCAATGGCTCCTCCTGGTGTTGTCAAGTAACTAAACGCACATACAGTATAAATTTAATGCACACTGTATTATAAGAAGTTTATTTTCAAAACCCAAATAACTAAAAATGATTTGCTTTGACAACACAATCTAAAAGAAAGAAGTCCTAACAGAAAAACATTTTTGAACATAAAGCCTGCAACTGCAATTTTTTTTGACTAACTAATTTGAAAAAACATGGCATAGAGTAGAAGAGATGCACAGAGATGTACAGATGCTATGGAAACACTGGACAAAAGTTTTGTCATAGGAGCTGAGGGCCATATTAAATCTCAACCTGTGCCACAAATGGCCCCCGGGCCACACTTTGGACATGTCTGATTTATTGCTTTGATAAACATGATTTTTTTGTTTACTTAAGTCCATAAATTTGTTATACTTTTGATACTGAAGCATTTAATTCTTGTATTAATACCAATATGAAAGTGATCTGCTGCTTCAGTGGCATAGTGGCTATAATCTGTGACATACATGTATGTAGCCCTTTACAATTCACAAAAACTCCATTAATACAGACTAGAAAAAACGATGTGTTTTTTTTATTTAAAAATATGGTGATATATTGTAGGTTATCTGTACAGTATTGCCATATTGTGATATTATTGGTAATGTGAGCCATGTATCTTTTATTGTGAGCTACCCTGTGATTCCCAGTCCTAATCTGTACTATAAGAACAGTGTTTCGCGCACATTGGTGATCGCACAGATCTTGGTGGCCCACCATACTTCTAAAATTAAATAAAAATAATCCAAAACATCAAAAGCATTTTGCTATAAATTATGTTTATATAAAATCAATAGATTCTGTTCATATAAGAGACAGAGTAATGATCCTCAGAACATAAGCTTAGTCTGAATTTAAAGTTGCATTAATTGAGGAAAACTTTTTATGATACCCAATACCAACAGTGTCATAACAACTTATGATAATGTTTTTTTATTAATAAGTAAAACTGATTTAATTCCCTTACACAAAAACATTACAGAAAACCTTAAACTTCTAGCTCTGAGTTTAGTAGAGACTGAAGCCATCCCCACCACATTAGTGATATTTATCTGGGTTTGACTTTGATTCCCCTTTGCTGTTTACTTCTGGTTAGATTTTCAGCTCATATTTGAACTCCAGTGTTGACAAGCAGTGTAGACCAACAGCCCAGGGGACTGCATCTTATTCCAGAGCAAGACCATGATTATTTTTGACTTTTATTTATTTTCTATTTGTTTCTATAACTTGGAGGATACACTTCAGTACACCCCAGTACAATAATAGGATATCACACACAGGGAAAAAGAAAAGAAAAACACTAAAATGACTTTTACTTTGCAAACAAAATGTTAGACGCCTGAATCCTACAAGTGTCGGTGTATGTCTTTTAATGACCTCCAGCCAGACACAGCACAATAGCTGTGGAGGTCGTTCTCTGAAGACTAATTATCAGTGTGTTGTTTGTGCACACTGATTGTTCCCATCAGAACGAATCACATAAACAACAGCTTATCAATTATTTCAAACAAAAACACAGAGTGAACAGCGCAGTTGTGTCCTTGTCAAGTTTGACTACAACAAATGTGGCAGCTAACAATGTTCCTTCAGGAATTATTCATTCCTCTTCAACTATTGCGCCACAGAAATCAACCACCAAAAAAACAGGACTTTGAGGTGTCTGTGGTAAACTTGAATGAACTGGCCATTGTTCTGTTTTGATCTTTGTGGTATTAGTGTGGCGCTTCTTTGTCCAAAAGAACTGAAAAATAAGGATCACATGTACAAAAGTACAGGGAACAAAGAAAGGAAGGTGCAGCGAGAATGGTTTTGACAATTTATTTTTTATTCATTCATTTTCTACCGCTTATTCCCGTTAGGGGTCGCGGGTGACTGGAGCCTATCCCAGTAACTTTGGGCCGTAGGCGGGGTACACCCTGGACAGGGGCCAGCTTGTCGCAGGGCTGACACAGAGACGAACACAGACAGACAGACAACCACTCTCACAGTCATTCACTAGGGTCAATTTAGAGTCACCAATTTATCACCAATTTAAGCAAGTCTTTGGACGGTGGGAGGAAGCCGGAGAACCTGGAGAGAACCCACGGTAACACGGGGAGGACATACAGACTCCACCCAGAGAGTTTTGTGTGATGGTGTGTTGGTCGGCCCGGAGCTCGAACCCACGACCTCCTTGCTGGGAGGCGAGAACACTAACCACTCTGCCACCGTGCACCCCAATTTATTAATTTATTTATTTTATTGATTTTTGTAACTTAACAAAATGCAAAGCAAGCAGCCTGCTGGCCAGCCATTTTTTGTGTGTTCAAGCAAACTGAATTAGTCTTAACCCTGAGTCGGGTTAGCAAAACAAATGTCCACATATTAGCCTACCTCTAAACAGAGATCAGACACCTGATGAAGCTTTGCAAAGGCACTGGTTTGGGTGACCACATGACTGAAAGACCACATACTTGATGATTTGTTTGAATGCTGTAGTGTGCAGTGAGCAGGAAGGTGCTGTACTGTAACATAAATTACAGTGTACAGTGTGGCTGGCTGTGGTTATTTTCTTATAGAAACAGGGATATAGTGGACTCTTCAAATTGGCAATTGCTATTATTTTTCTTTTTATACTTTACTGACCTGGAGTGGTGCATTGTAGTGACAGTGGTGAAAAGTCACAGTACATGGAGAATCAAAACAGGGTTTTGCAGGGAGTAACAGTCTTTTATCATATAAGTTGAGTAAAATTTTGGAAAATTGGCCCTGCATATCAGCCCCAAAAACACTCCAACGCATTTAAACAAATCGGCATCGGCCATAGAAAACTCCATATCGGCCGACCTCTGCCTCTAACTGACCAATCAGACAACAAGGACCAGTACCATCATGTGCATGTCATTTTAGATAAACACTTATGATTAGAAAAGTGTGACAGATATTGCTGAACAAAGAATCCAGACCCACTTTCTTGAAGTGAAGAAAACTAAATGAATGTGTCAGGCCTGACAGACTACAAGCCATAAATTCACTGTATTATAAATAAGGGGTGTAACAAGATCTCGTGATTTCGATAAAAATGTCTCAAAATTCTCGTGAAGGTAAAATTCGGTCTCATGATCTCAGGATCAACTTTTGTTTGCACTTTTTTTTACACGGGAGAAGTTGGTCAGTTGAGTTTTTGGCAAAACCTTTGGCAGTATCTACTGTATGTTCTGCTGTTGCACAGAATTCAAATAATAGAAGTAAATACCATTCATTTCCAGTTGATTTTGAAAATAAAGCTCTAGTTTTGCATTTTATGATTTTCAGGTAAATAAAATTTCCCTTTTGTATATAAAACATATTTTAATAGTGTAGAAATCTCGTCTTGTGTCTTGTCTTGTGGGATTTGTGCCTCGTCACACCCCTAGTTATAAACTGTAGTGAGGATAAAGGTGTCCTGAAGTGTGGCCCCACAGACATCACAGACTGTCTACATTTAACATACAGAGAAAGGATTTGCGTTTTGTAAAAACTGAACAATATATTTCTGTTTTTAAAGTGTTACTACGGTATAGTCTGGTACAATATAGTATTTAGAGTATTGAGTTTTAATCATCCCTCTTGCTTATTTTACCAAAGCTTAATATTTTCAATACAAAAATGTTTCAACAGTTTATTTTGTAGAACTCATATCAAGTGGCAGCATCAGAAATAAGTAAACTTGTTTCTTGCTTCAGACAGCCCACAGATGAAACCCCCTTTTGCTTCCCTGCTCCCTTTTATCCCTGTGTGAGCAATCTCAGAAACTGCCATGTCTGTCTGATACACTACAATATTTAAAACCTACAGTGTGTGTTTACCATCCACGCTTCCATACTTCTGCTTATTTACCCAACAAGTGAAGTCATCTAAAGACTGTGACATCCACTGTACGCTCACATTACCCACTGCTCCCACCGAACACGCACAATACCCACCAGAGGCTCAGCGATGGAGATTAATATTACATGTCATCTTTCAAGTGGCCCGGCCTCACGCTGCGCAGTGCATCAAAGAGAATGCACACTTAAAAGTTGATTTTTGGAGTGGATTCTGCGGTGTTTGTTGGTTCAGTAGCGTTTAGAAGAAGCTGGTGTAGCCTTGAGTGAGAATAGTTAGGGATCGTCTTCAGAAGCTACCCCCGGGCCGGCCCTGAACTGTGAGGAAAGGATTAGCATGTAGTGTGCAAATGGGACAATGTAACAATGATGAAAATTTTTTACAGCAAATTAATACAGCCATACATCATTTGTCAGCGGGTGATCTTCTCTTTTCTGAATACCAAAGCGGGCACCCAGCAGTGAAACGGCTCGTTCTGAAGGAACTCTGAAATATGAACGAAATTCATCTCTCAAAGTGTTTCTTAACTGCACTTTTTTCTTCTACCTAATACTTTTTTGTCCACTACTACAATTTCCCAACTCCCCTCCCTGCAAGGAGGTCGTGGGTTCTATCCTCAGGCCGGTTGTCACATAAATTCTTTTTTATCCTGCTAAATGTGTGAAAGAGCAGGAACATCTCATGACTTCTGAGTGGACAAACAAAAAGTTCAGTCCAAAAGAGAAACCTTAGATCATTCCCCACACCGCCTTATATAGATTTTCCCCTCGAAGTCTACCAAGAGCTATTGCACATCTCTTCAAAACATATTTATGCTTTCAAAATATTTATTGTGCCAAAAACCTCAAATGACCGGCGCAGCATGGAGAAGCGCTGAATTATAAACCCAAGGCAGCCAGAAAGGAATTAATAATGACTTGAACTGTTTTATATTCACCACTTATATTTTTAACCCACTGCTCTCTCAAATCTCAATTTCTCTGACCTGATTTTGTGTTTTGTTTTTTGTTTTTTTAGGTCTGGAACGTGGAACGGAGTACTCTTTCCGTGTGTCAGCCATGACGGTAAATGGCACAGGGCCGGCAACTGAGTGGACCACATCGGAGACATTTGATAGCGATCTCGATGGTAAAAACACATGCATTTTACTTGCCTCATGTTTTATAATTGTGCCACTTAAAAACTCTGTGATTATTATTCTTCCAAGTGCTGCTTAAGATTTAATTTATACATGCTAAACTAAATTAGCCTCATTAGTGGGTGGATGTAGAAATGTAATCTTAATCAGGTTTAATTTTACCAAAGAAATTGAGTAGGACTGATGGAACCACTTATGAGAAAACTAAATTAAAGGTCCCCTGTTATGCTAAATTGACTTTGGGCTTTTAACCATGTTATAATGTTGTTTGCACCTCAATAACATACCTAGAATAGTATTTGTTTTATTCATGCAATTTCATTTTATGCTCTGTCCAGTCCCCATTGTTGTAACTTTTAATAAATGTGAAATAAGTGGCCAAAAATTATAAAAACTGAAAAAAGCATAATATGGGACCTTTAAGTTACAAAGCAATTTTTCACTTTGCAAGGAAAATGATTTGGTCTGGCTATCCTAAGTAAGATTCCTCTGACCTGACTTACAAATTGCAAACGCTGCCGTCTTGTTTGTCCATCCAGAGTCGCGTGTGCCGGACATGCCCAGCTCCCTCCACGTTCGCCCCCTGGTCAACAGTATTGTGGTCAGCTGGACCCCTCCAGAGAACCAAGACATCGTGGTCCGAGGGTACACCATCGGCTATGGCATTGGCAGCCCCCACGCCCAGACCATCAAAGTGGACTACAAGCAGCGCTACTACACTATTGGCAATCTGGGTAAGATCATTCACTGCTACACAATTTACTGCCTGTGATATTGTTTAAGGTTTTTATACTATGAACTCATTAGGTCACATTATATACCTTTACATTAAAATATCTATCAAAATAATGTATTGTGTGTAATCTAGCCTTAAAGGGGACATGTTTGAGTAATCCTGTATTCTCTGGCACGGCCTTTCTGTGAGTTTCATATGACCCCATTCCCCTACCAATCTCCACCCACTCCAGGAAGTAATGACTAATCAACAAGCCCTCCACAGCTAGTCTTCTCTCATTCATTTACGAGTGGCATCATACAAAAAGTTTAAGGAAATAAATGTTTTTTGTCTTTGTTTCTGCTGCCATCTGCTGGTCTCTTCACATGTGCCTATATAACAAAATGTTTTCTTTTAGTCAGAAAATGTTTTTAAAGGTTGTAAAAGATGCATTGCTATTTTAGAGGTGACTAAAATTGGTTTAAAAAGATAAAAAAAAGCATAATATAGTACATAGTAAACAGCTTTAATAAATACTGTTTGTTTTCCTGTGCTACTTCCAACTTAGCATTTCTTCCCGTTTGGAGAAAGAGACCCCCAGCTGCGTACATTTTACAGCAGGCATCACCCAACTAAAACAACAAAATACATTAACCATGTTATGTTTATCTATTTGCCTTATTTAGAGGGGTTAGTGGAATCTTCTCTGCCGCGTCCACAATTAAACTAACATTAATAAACGAAGCAGATATTGTCTCATAAATACATTGGTGGGTTTGCGTTTTTATGCTATTCACCTAAAATCATTTTCTATCCCATTTTGCAACGACGTCATTTCTCAGTTTTTTCTTTTTTCCTCTGAACACTGGAGAAATGTAGTTGGGTAATAGCTCTATCAATGGGACCGCTGCTGGAGATTGAAGTAATCTGACTGTGATGATTCAGGGCTAAGAAGTCATTTGCGCAGATAGAAGAACACCAAGTTTTTTCTTTTTTTTTTCACAATTCTATTATCTTCAGTTGCTGCTGTTGATTTTCCGTCTATTTATTATCGGTCAATATTTACATTGGAAGACGCTACAGTGAATTATGAAGATAAATAGAAGGATGTGTGCGGGGAAGAGTTGTTGCAAAATATCCATAACACATAATTGAAGCATCATTACAATCACCGTGAGAATGTGTTCCAGTAGATTATGAGAGATTCCTGAGTGCCATGGGCTTGATTGGATGGTAGCATTTACCTAAGTGTTCCTCATGTTCTAATATGTGCATCGATGATTGTTTTGCAGACCCGAGCTCTCACTACGTCATCACCCTGAAGGCCTTCAACAATGTCGGCGAGGGGATCCCGGTGTACGAGAGCGCCATCACCAGGCCGCAATCAGGTAAGGCACCACCACACGCCTCTTTCATACAATATTAACAAGTATTGCTGGGATTTTTTCTCATTCATCTCTCTTCGTAGTTCTTTATGTATCTTCTTTAGTTACCCAAAATGGTGAGATGGTGTCCTTTCATGCTATGTCCTGACATTTTGCATAAAAGACATTCAGTTTTACAATGTGTGCAACATTGGATACTCTGCGGACCAGCTCTTGTGTCCACAAAATCCAGTGTTTTCCAGGTTCTGAAGTGATGTTGACAGCCTACCATTTGTCCCGCCATAGTCTCAAAACAAACTTATAACTAAAACATATTGGTAGCCTAGCCAGCCACACTATCTCTTTTTCTATTCTATACAAAAAAGTTATTTTTGTACCTTTTGGTTTGAGTTTAATTTCCATGGGCGGCACAATGACAGGCGGCGTAACCAATCTGAGAGATATGAAGGGCAGCACGTAGGCAGCACATATCCAAAACAAACATGGCGCTTATGAAGAATTGTGGCTGATGTTGCCATTAAACATTAGCCTGGTGTGCCACCCTCTCCTACTTGCTTTTCGAAAGAAGGACAGTCTGGTTCCCCTCTCAGTGGATTTGGAACTGGCCAATCACAGCCGTTTATCTGAAACGTGTCTTATGAATGCGTACGCTAACCAAGGTAGTGCTGGCTACCAAGCTAATTTAAAAACTTCTCTGACCTGATTAACGGTGTTTAGTCCTTTCCTTTGTCACCTGTTGGTTCTGCTGAGGTCTGCATTATTGTTCAGTCTTGATTTTCTTTGTCTTGTTTTCATTTTAACAGCATTAAAGTCCCGTTGACGTCCGACATAACGACCACATTCAAACAAACCTTTTTCGATAAGTATTTGTACAACTGGCTTCTGCTGCTGTCCCTGTTCAGAAATAAGTACAGAGATGATCATAATATGGCATAATTTGGTATTTTATGGGAAAAAAATGTCTAGAATCAGCTGTGTTTGTATAGGATACAAGTCAGGGGTGCACCACTTATGCCCTGCCCTTTGTTTCTCTGATTGGCTACTCCGCCTGTCATTGTTCCGCCTGTAGAAACCAAAAGTAAGCGAAGGGGTACCAGACTAACTTCATTGTATAGAATAGGAAAAGAGTTTATCTGGCTGGACAAACTAATAAAACGCCAGTATATGGTGCATTATTAGCAACTCTGTTCTTATTTCTGAACATGGACAGCAACAAAATCCAGCTGGACAAAGGCTTGTGGAAAGGGTCAGTTTCTTTGAATGTGGTCGTTGAACGTTGGACGGCAACAGAATTTAACTGTAAAATGGCAACACAGAGGACTTCAGCAGAATCAACAAGTGACAAAGGAAATCAGGCAAGAAAAGCTATAAATTATCACTGTATTAGACCTGTTTATTGGGAAACAAAAGCTAATTCTAATGAAATAATAATAAAGCTTCAGTTTTGTACAGTATAGCACTTTTTTAAATCTCTGCCCTGGGACAGACTGAAGGAGATGTGGCTGCCATTCTGCGCCTACAGCCTCTCCGACCATGACCAAGCACTCAATCACACAGTCATTCATACATAGCAGTGTTTCCCAACCAAGGGTACAGGACCCCTAGGTGTACACGAGTACTTTTCACTTTTACTTGGAAATATTTCATAATTTATTAGGAAGCTTATAAGAAAAAATGTGCAATCTTTTCATATTGAACATTGAAACTTATGAAAGACAAGCTCAAGTGTCTGTGACTGATGAAAAGGAAGTCAAATTGCTAAAACATATTAAATGAATATTATATTTTGTTACATATTTTTTTAGATTCAGTACAAATGAGGGTTATGATTATTCAGATTATTTTTATTTTTTTAATGGTAAATTTATTTTGAGAAGATTATTTTAATATTTATTTTATATTTTGAATATTTAATATAAAATAAGTAAATTTACTAGTTGATATTGTTCTATTTTTATTTAATATTTTTACAAAGGCTAGGAGTTTTTTGGGTTTTTTTTAACCATGAATTTGAAGTAAACAATTAAAAGTCAGTATATAGTGTCTTTGTATAAAAAACAGATCTTTTTATGACCACTTTTTTAAGAATTATCAACAGGTGAACAAAAAATGTTGGGGACCACTGTCCTATAATACATTACTGCCTTTTCCACTGTTATAAGATGAGCTGCAGACCCCTGAAAGACAGGAGTGTGCATTAAAGAGCCTATAAAAGCATACAGCCCCCATATATTTCTGTCGCTGATATTTGCCTGATCTAGGTCTATATTCCATCAAACACTACGACTTTTGCCGCAAGGATCAAGTCAGTCGCCAGTGAAACCGTTGACATTCATCTTGCACTTTAACCTATAATTATGAGACGGAGCGTGTCCAGATATGAAATTACCAGAGCTGTAATGGCTTATCACGGCATCCCTCTGCTCCCATTACTAACGCTCCTTCTCGGCCTCTAGTATCCTTCAGTCCCTATTAATCAAATGATAAAAAAACACTTTGAATTTGCATCTAGAGCGAGCAGATGCCAGACATTATTGTTTTCTTGCAGCTTCAGATTATGCACAATTTGGATGGCAGCCAGAGAATACATCAGTTTTTAAAGAGACCACTAATTTCTTTTTTATTTTAGAGGAAAACTGTTAAGTCTAATAGCATTTTGGTGAAAGGGATTATTATTGGGCTGTTAGCAACTAAAGATAAAACTTTCAGTGATCAGTAATAGGCCCGAGGAATAAAATTAGCTAATGGTGTCGGCCACCCTTTTAGTGTTTGTAAACAGAACAGCTGTGTTCCAAAGAATGGTACCCAGAAAGTAAGCAGCCCATACCACATTTGTAATAGAGGAGTTAGCGTTAGTCACTTAGCATAGCAAACTATGAATAATCAAGATAATTTGGACAATTGACAACCAATCGACCACATGTAAGTAATATCACAGGGCTTGGTTAGAAAGCATTACCCTATCAACAGTTAGTTGTATTATTTAACCTAGCTATTATTTTATTTAATCTTTATTTAACCAGTAAAAAAATCAAATGAGATTGACAATCTCTTGTACAAGGATGCACTGGCTGCCCAAGATGAGGCAGCAGTACAGACAAAGTGCAGACTACAAGCAGGCATTAGACATTTGACAGATGTACAACACAATCACCAACATTTACAATCACAAGAAAACAAAGTCTTAAAGACACTGAGATTAAATACTGAGACAATTAAGAACCTGTACAACTATTAGTGTCTATAATTAGCATATAAGTTAAGCGCTATGTGAAAAGTTCCTTAAAGGGCACATATTATGATTTTTTTTCAAGCTTTTTGAAATAATACCTTTGCATTATTCATGTTTTATTACTTAAAAAAATGTATATGTATGGAAAATGTCTTCTTTTGGGGAGCTGTAACTTTGACTTTACAGAGAACGCTAAATGGCATATTAGCATTTACTTTACTTTTAGCAACTAGATAGATGATAGAAAGAAAGAATGAATGACATTGATTGTAACAATGATGGTCAAGAGGTTCTATTGGAAAAGAGGTTTTTCCAGTACTGACATTGTCTCCTCAGTCAGAGAAACAGCACAAAACAGAGAGAGAAGTGAAGCAAGGTGACTAAATACTGATTATGAAGTCACACAGTATTTAAGAAGATAGGATTATATGGTTGTATTGCTGACCTCTCAGAAGTTTAAGCATAAAACAGCTGTAAGCCCTAGACGACTCTGGCGTGCACAATTAGTAGCTAAACTGTAAGTGCCATAGCTGGTGTCTGACAAGCGAGCCTAAAGCGCAAAGCCACTCAGACTGGGGAGTTCACAGAGTTTATGTGACACTAAGAAGACAAGCCGACTGCTCCCTGGTGCGTCCCAGAATGAGCGCCTCTACCACCCTCACCCCCAACTGCCATCCCAGCCTTGATCGCTCTGTTTTTGGGACGGGGCGGGGTTGCTGGATGACACCGATCACGTCAACGCGCACCAAGGGGGGGTGGCAGGCTGTACTCTGTCACAATGTACACAACAGCCTGTGAAGCCTTCCACCGCACACATATGCGCGCTCCACGCTCTGCTCGCTCGCTCACACCCCCCGTGGTGGCTCTGGCAACCCCTTCCTCAGATTTCCTCTCCAAAGCAAGGAGCCCGAGCTCTCTGCAACACAGTCTGCTGCCGAATCCTCCGGGGCGCGTTCCCTTCCTGCCAGTTTGTTCAAGTCGGGATTAAAAAGACAGGCTGACCTACATATTAGTTTTACTTTGGAAGAGAAAGTGTAGAAAACTTGGTGAACTCTGAGGCTGAGAGAGTGGATTCTGTTAGATTGGCGTGACATCTTAAAGTGAAAAGCAGAAAACGGAGGATTTGGCTGGGTCTGTGAAGTCGGCTCCTCACTGCAGTGTATTCCACTTCACGTATACGTCCCTTTTAAGTGCCTTTCTGTGATAATAGTAAGATTTCCTTTTATTAATGTGCCATCTTACTCAGCCTTGTGTTCCGTCACAGCATATTAAAAGACAATCATAATGTAGATTTCAGTAGATCATGGTCCACATTGACTGTCCACATTGAAGCAGACTTTTGACTTCTGAATGACAAAAATACAGTTGTTGCAGGGTTGGCACTGGGGGAGGAAATAACGGTCTAGTGTAGCTTGCACATAAAAATTACACAATTGCAGGGAACAGCCAGTAGCATTCAACCTATAGATAAGCAGACACATCTTCCACTACAGAGGAGCAATAGCAGTTTTAAAGTTGCATGACCCTAAAGTTGTCTTCTAATGCTGGCCACCATTGTTTCATTGGTTAAAATGCGAGTAGGCAAACATCTAATGGGAGAGAGTCCCTTATTTGGATATGGTTTTAAACAAGCAAATGTGTGCAAGCATGTGATTGGACAAAGTTTCCCAGTATACGCTGAACATCCTTGTTTATGAAAATCCTCAAAACTTAAACATATATCTTAAAAAGTCCCCCATGCAGCTTAATAAACTTTTCTGAGCCTTTAACAATGTTATAATATTGTTTCAGTCTCAAAAACATACCTGGAGTAGAATTTTGTTTTATTTACGCATGTTTGAGTAATCCTGTAATCTCACCTGCTGCCTTTTTCAACAGCTTAAATCTCTCTGTCCCACTGCTCTATGTAGATACATGAAACCAGGAAGTGCTCCTTCATGTTTCTAAAGCCCATACACTGTTGCCTGGACTCATTCCAATAATCTTATCGCTAAAATTGCTGTCACTAAGAAGCTGTCAGCTCATTTATCTATGTGTTAGTGTGATGTTGCTAATGGCCTTGCTCAGTAGCCATTTTATGCTGTGTCTGTTCCCCACCATTGCCATCAGGGGGTGACAGACACCTAATCCAAGCATTTTCTGCAAAGTCAAAGTACCGGCTCCCCAAAAGAAGACTTTTCCATACATGTACATTATTTTAAGTTATAAAATGTGAAATACTAATGCCAAGGTGTCCAAAACTATTTGTATAAAAGCCTGAAAAAAGCACAATATGGTCCCTTTTTTGGAAAATTAGGTCCTATTACAAAATGCTATTAGCTGACTACAGTTTCTTACAAATACAAGAAATAAAATTAAAAAAATGTGACTTTAAATGATTTCACATGGATTAAACTGAACTCAGATTCCCCTCAAGATTAAAAGAGTATGTATGCTTCTAGTCTAACCCAAATACTAAAGCAAGTACAGTCTCAAGCTTGTAAAAACTGAGACTGCATTCTTCCAGGCTGAGTATAGAAACTCTTTTTACATCTGGGTCTAAAACCTCAGCGCCTCACCACAACCACATGAATACTCAGTGCAGGAAACAGAGGGAGGCCAGCGCAGTACAAAGAGGTGTCAAATGAAGCGAGGCGGACGGGACGGGACCAACAAGTGGTGAGGGAGGAGGGCCGGTTCGGGTGACTGACCAAACCTGTCCTCACGGTCCCGGCTAAACTGGGGACAGAGCAGCAGCAGTGGTTATCATTCTGTCTAGGAGCAACTGGCTTGGGCCCTACACTTATCCCAAGCACATACACACACTGCTTAAATGCACATAATTGCCTTTAAAAAGTAATATTAGTTTTGTGGAGGTGGGGCTAAACTATAGTATTTTGTATAAGAGAGGAGAACGTATAGTCTTAGGGTATGTACATTTTGATTGGATAGCATTTAAAAGAGCCTTAAAACCAGCGGAAACTTTACTATCTTTTTATAGATTGAGTAAACAAACATCTTAATTTATATAGCTAATTGATCAACAGATGTTTTTACTTGAGGTGTGAGATTGCAGTCTTCAGTGTCACCACCAGATGCCATCAAAGTGTACACAATACATGTCAAGTTATTAATATTAAGATTGAATTACCTACTTAACTAATCTCACAGTGGGGAAATTCACTTGTTCAGGACAGCCCTTAGTACAGAATAAAAGGCAGAAATCAAGAAAATAAAATGAGCATGCATCAAAAATAAAAAGGTGCCAACACAAAAAATCTAAAACCAGACAGGCTATATACATATTTACGTGTTGGTGGAGGAAGGTGATGATATTGACAGTAATGGATGGGGAGTATTGCACGTTATGTTTGCCATTTGTCATTTAATACTAGATCACAATAGGGCTTGCAACTATATTTACATTGCCATTTAAATACAAGAAACTGCAGTATATTAAGCTAAATTATCCCAACCGTGGCTTACTACACTGTGTTTTTGGATCATTTAAATGTTTAGTTTGTTGCACAAATAAAGCTCAAACTCGGCAAATAGACCTTTAACTTGTCCGTGACCCTTCTGTTCTCCACCTCGAGGCTTTGTTTGTTGCACACTGGTTCAGTTTTCCTTTTGCACTTTTCAAGGACATCATTCACTTTGTTGGAGCGCATGCTCATGAAGATGATTATATAAACATACTTGTGTTCTGCTATTTCGAAAAAAGCGTGGGCTGGCACTTGTATGTGACAGTTCGGCATTGAGAGTACCTGCTGCTTTCACTGTGGACTTCTGTCTTGTCTTATAAACACAAATGTTTTTTTCTTTCTCTGTAGTGCAACACTGGTAGAATCACATTTGATATATAGCTTTTAGGGTTGCACAATATATTGCAAAATGATGGTTACTGAGATATCAACATATGTAATAGCCACATCACAATAGATTTAAAGGGGCTATATTATGCTTTTATTCATATTTTAAACCAATCTTGGGCTGGAACAGCAGCACTTTTTACAACCTTTAAAAATCATTGTGACTAAAAGAAAAAGTTTTTATTAAATACTTTACTGGTGCCACAAAGAAACAGGTGTAGAGACCAGCAGAGGGCACCCAAGTACAGATCTGTTGCACTCTTTTAAACATAAAGAAAAAAAGCACTTCCATTCCTTAAACTTTGTGTATGATGCCATTTCACTACAAAATGAAAAATAGATTGGTTTATTGGCCAGTGTTTCCCGGAGTGGGCGGGGTTTCATGGAACAGAGTGTTCTGTGGCCTCAGAAACTCAGTGCAATACAGGATTACTCAAACAGGCGTGAATGAAACAAAACACAACTCCAGGTATGTTTCTGAAAGGGAACAACATTATATCATAGCAGAAAGCTCAGAAAAGTCGAGTTTGCAGAATATACTGTAGCCTCTTTAAGTCTAGATTTTGCTAAGCTTAGGTTTGATTTAGTCCAGTTTTGACTAGTTGAAATTAGTCCAGGGCCATATATTTCTTTATAAACCAGAATTTAACTGTATTCACAGGGAATGTCTATTATATTAAAAAAAAATCGCAATATTTCACATACAAACATGTTTTTCTCTATTTTGTGCAGCCTTATTAGCTACTATTTAGTATCAAGTCTTCCTGGTAGAGGTCAGTTTTTCTAATAGAATCTCTCTCTTTTTCTCCTTACCCTTCCCAATCCAATCCCGTCCTTTTTGCACTTTTTGCGTTACCTTCTCCTCTTCCTCCCATGTTATTCATGTAACTCATTAACGTCACTTTCTCCCTGATTTCCCTGCTGTACCCCTATTATGTCCACACGGTTGTCCGATCCTCCCTTTTTCTTACATGTTAATTTTTCTCATGTTCATTTGTGTTCATGCATGCGGGTGCACTGCCCCACTGCAGACCCCATAGACCCTGATGTTGACTTGTACGAACTCTATCATGCTCCATACACCCCAGTACCAGATCCCTCTCCCATGATGCCACCCGTGGGTGTGCAGGCTACAGTGGTCAGCCATGACACCATCAGAGTGACCTGGGCCGACAACTCGCTGCCCAAGAACCAGAAGATCACAGACAACCGCTACTACACGGTGCGCTGGAAGACCAACATCCCCGCCAACACCAAAGTCAAGGTAAGAGGTTTATGATGTCAAAGAGCCAGTGTTCGGTAAAAGGTGGTCTTTCAGATATGTGGTGGTAATTAGTTGTGTTTTGTATGACTGATAATGTGACCAGTCTACACACTTGAACATTTAAAACTGTGTGTAGTGATGACGGGTGATTGACAGGACTCAAAGCAAAACGACCAAAGACACCCATCATCAGGAGGGCTGCATCTCTAACCAATGTTTGATCTGAAGCATCTATACACACATTCACTGATCAAGCAACATTATGACCACTGACAGGTGAACTGAACAGCACAGATTATGCCATCATTGTGGCACCTGTTAGGGGATGGGAGATAGCAGGCAGCAAGTGAACTTTATTTTCTTGTTTTGTGTTAAGTCGAGATTTGTTAGATGCAGGAAAAATTGGCAATTGTAAGGATTTGAGCAAGTCTGACAAAGGTCAAATCTGAGGTTTCGTTAGAGATGATTACTGTCATTTTGATAGAAGGGTCGAAAAAATCATGAGCTTTTTTTTTTTTATATATGTCCATATCAGTAATTCTGAATGACCACAATACAATTTTATTAGTAAGAATAGGCTACTGATATGTAAATGCCATAAAAATTACTTTAATCCATTATCTGTCGATTATGATGATAATGAATGTCTAAAATACAGTATTGCACGCTCGTGCTCCACATTCAGAGTCACTTAGGAGCAGCAGAACAACACAGCTCTTCCCCTGTCGCAGCCTGGTGAGCCCTTAATACGTCAAAATACAAACTTTATACAGTTTTTTTTTCCAGCTCACTGAGCTGCAGGGTACACTGCCTCAGACCAGTGGCATCTGCAGCTGTATGGCTGTACACACTGTGCGTGGCCTGCCTTTAGATGTTCGCTGTTAAATTATCATTGTGTACAGAACACCACAGAGCCATAGCAGCGTGTGTATTTGGAAACGTGCTGAGCTCCTTATAGTCAGGGCCCAGTAAAACTGTTGAAGTGTGTCCGTATCCCAGTTGTCTTCTCAGAGCGCAGGTGACTTATGTCAGAAATGTGTATAAGCTACAACTAAACATGCTGAGGGTCAGAGGATGAGAGCCAGGAGCTTGTTTTACGCGGCAAAGACTGCGCGCTCCACGGCAGTCACTAAAAAGAAGTGAAGGCAAAAGGAGAAGGGTTAGTGGAACTTTAAAGCTCACTGCATCACTGTTGTGCGCTCAATTTCAGACTTTGGAAGCCACAGACTGCAGAGCGCGGCTTAGTCTTAGTCCACAGTGTTTTAATGTTTTTGTGTTTTAGTTTTAGTGTGATTCACCTGTGGTGCCCACACACGGATAAGTCCAGTCCAAGAAGTGTATGAAGCTGAGACAAAGACGAAACTATGGCAAATAATGATTTTATTAACTCACGCCTTTGCCATCTCCTGGACCGAACTGGGAATCACAACTCCACCTTGATCCTTTTTATTCTGTCAAAATGACGGGCGGCCTTCAGAAATTTCTGTCAAAGCTATAAATAATTCATCAATGTTGGAAACATTTTGGTTAAAGCGGAACTCAGTAACTCTGCTTCTTTCTTCGCTGTTTTGCCTTACTTTCCTCTATAAAGCTCCCCGACAATTCAGAGTAAAGCACTATTGTAAATACTCTCAAGCCCGGTAGACTCCTGTGACCTCTCGCTCATCTTTACTTTTGTTTTCCCCTCCGCGTATCTGTACAAAGCTTTTTCTGTCATCTGGCCGCTCTGCCCTGACGAAAATCAAGAAATAAAGCCATCGCTAGCTTGTTGTTTTGCTAACCGCAATGTGCCGCTTTCTCACGAGACCCGAGACTTCCCTGACTCCGGGTCGATGGCGCTCACTGTTGCAAGTGTCCATTTCTGTCCAGAGACACCAGGGGGAGATGCCGCACGCTTCATTTACCCCACAACAACTCATTTAACCATCACACAGACTCAGAAACTGTTTATATAAGGTAAAAAGTTACTGAGTTCTGCTTTAACATAATCTCTTGGTCAAATTGTGATGGCTTGATGACTGTTTTATAACTCTTGTGGGGTGCTCCTGGTTTTCTTAATGCTGGTTCTGATAGAAAAGTGTCAGAATACATGTTATGCAGTTGGTTGTGTATGGGGCTGCATTTTGTCATAACACAACAATATGGCCTCTAATAATAAGGAGGTCAAATGACTTCTAATGACCTGAAACTGGGCTAAGGCTTTTATCCACACTAGACCAAAACAATTCTTCCTAGGAGCATAAAAACTCAGTTCTCTTAACCAGTGTTATTTCAGAATTGACAAAACCTTTTGGATGAGAGGTGAAACATCTTTAACTTAAAAACCAAGTCGAGATTAGTAGACCCTTTTGTTTTTTTTATTCAGTTAGCCTGGTTGACTGAGAGTCTTCACAGACATGTGGTTGTACTGATGTAATTACCGTTTTTTCCTGACTATACGTCGCTCCAGAGTACAAGTCGCACTGCACTATAAGTCGCATTTTTGGAGGGAAATTTATTTTACAAAATCTGACACCAAGAACAGACATTTCATCTTGAAAGGCAAGTTATAGTAATAATAGAATAGAGAACAACAGGCTGAATAGGTGTGTGGTTTGCTAACGTAACACATTGATGGTTATTCAGCTACATGAAGCATAAACAACGAACTGAATAGGTGTCTCGTATGTTAACGTAATATATTAACAGTTATTCACATAACTATAGCATAAAGAACATAATATAACAAGTTCACCAAACTCACCATCTCACTCCTAATCGCTAAATCCTTTAAATTCTTCATCCGCGGTGTCGCTTCTGAACAACTCCACCAACTCTGGAGGTAGACGAAGCGCCGCTTCCTCCTCTGCGTGGCTGTCGTCAGACTCAGCATCAGTTCCATTTCCAATTATTCCGCTCTTTCTCAGTTGTCTTTATAGCCTAAGTTGTTAGCGATAATGTTTACATTTTAAATTGTCAGTGGCAAACAAGCCTAGAGTGCCCTGTTGCGGCTCTCAGTGTGAAAGTAACGAACACGTGAAATATTTTAATATATAAGTCGCACCCCTAGCCAGACTATGAAAAAAGTGCGACTTATAATCCGGAAAATACAGTAGGTGAATACAGGTTAAACTTAAACCGGATGCACCTGTGAACTATTTTTTGTGATTCTATGATCACATGTATAGTTTTGTCAAGACCGGACCATAATAACTTTTAATGACAGAGATGTTGAATGTATGTAGACGATATTTGGATCCTGCCCTGTCAGATAGTATTTGTATAAATTTAACGCTCACTAATTCCAACCAAACTGGCTGACTTCTTGTTGAGTTTAGTTTAGTTTATTTTTTCTCTGGGTTAGGCCAAATTAAACTAACTTTTTGTTATGGCAGAGGTTTGGTGTAATTAATAACTATAATCTTTACACTTTGAACACTTTGAACCTCCTACCAAGGACTTTGTGAGCTCTGTCCTCGAGCCGGGCCATCACACAATGTCTGTGGGCAGAGTCTGTGTGTTCTCCCCATGTTACTGTGGCTTCTCTCTGGGTATTCTGGCTTTCTCCCACCGCCCAAAGACATGCATGTGTTAGGTGAATTGGTGACTCTGAATTGCCTTTAGTGAATAAATGTGAGAGTGAATGGTTGTCTAACTGTCCAGGATGTACTCCACATAAGGCCCATAGTTGCTGGGATAGGCTGCAGTGGAAGAAGAAGCTTTAAAGAACTCAGAAACAACTATTACTACAAGTGTGTGGTGGTGGTGTTTTTTTGTTTGTTTGTTTTTTTACATACATTCAGCAGCTTTTTATTCTTTTCCTCATTTATCCAACCCCAGAACTTAGCACTCCCCAGAACAGACACCTCAGTTTGGCTCTGAACCTAATATATTATGGAAATATCCTCAATGGAGCACACATTTGAATGGGCACTGAAGTAGTTTTTGATTTCATTTTAATATCTAATTAAAAATCAGCAGAAATTGTGTCGCATGTGGCATTGTTCCCGTAAGCGTTTTCCAAATGCTGCCATTTACCTGCCTTAGTTATCCAAATTCATTTATGAAAAACCGAGCTATCCCTTTAATTCTTTTCTAATTTAGGTCAAATTAAACTCTACATGCTCCAGCTGGCTTGGCACTTGAAAGCTCACATAACTTGTTTACAGCGGTTGATCCAGTTAGATACAACCTACAAAGTAAATCCCCTCAGTCATATCTCTCTAATATAGTGTAGCATTTCTGTGTAACTTATTGCACCGTACTCCACTCTCTCGTCTTATTTATTGATGTGTCAGAGTGGAGAAGAATAGTTGTATTACTATTTTGTCATGAACTTTTTCCACAGCAGTGTCCCGGCGGTGGAAACATTGATTTTGTTCTGTAACACAAGGGAATCTAATATAATTCAAATTCTAAAGCACAACAAATAGAGATAAGCCCTCTCTTTTGTGCCAAAGCTTCTCAGAACCTCTTACATTTCAATGGCTTATTCAATAATAGCTCAAAGGCCTGAATCTAGATGAATACTTCTCTGCACTCTAGAAAACTGACAGCCAAGACTGACACTCCACATTTTCTATGCAGGCAGTCTATGCACACTGCAGACCTGTGGGCTTCCTCCAGCACGATTTATAGGTTTAATTAAACAGTGATGGCTTCATTGTGGTGAGCCATGCTAAATCTTGTGGAGAGCTCCAGACAATGTCTTGATTAATACACGCACTAGTATTTCAAATCAGTGTGTCATTCAGGTGCACTCGTATTAGTGTGCTAAGTCATGTTCATCAAATAGAATGGCTGCACAATATAAATAAAACTATATGCAATAACTACAGTTGCAAGAAAAAGTATGTGAACCCTTTGGAATTAATTGGATTTCTGCATAATTTGGTCATAAAATGTGATCTGATCTTCATCTAAGCCACAACAATAGACAAACAGTCTGCTTAAATGTTAACGCTGCACAAAAATGATATGTTTTCATGGTTTTAATGGAACATTTATGTAAACATTCCTGGTGCAGGATGGAAAAAGTATGTGAACCTTTGATCCTTTGGCAGCAATAACCTCAACCAGACAATTCCTGTAGTTGCAGATCAGACCTGCACAATGCAAAAATGCAAAAATCCAAGTAATTACAAAGGATTCACATACTTTTTCTTGCAACTGTATGTTGAATAGCCTGCCAAAATCTCAGAGCCTGTGGATATCCCAACTGGGCTTTCTCCAAATCCAAAAGAATGAGAAAACAGGACAGGAAAGACCCAGAGCTAAAAAGGAGCAACATTGTTATTCCATATGTAGCTGGCTTGTATGAGAACCTCAAACAGATTTTTGGCCAACACAACATCCCCGTTCTTTTCAGACCTGTTTAGACACTCAGACAGAAATTGGCTCACCCTAGAAAAAATCCCTTGCTAGAAACAAAGCAACATTATACTCCATCCACTGCAGCAAGGACTACAATGAACAGTACATTAAGGAAACCATACAAACTCTGCACAAGAAGTTACACCAACACCGCGGGGCCAATCCCAGTGGACCGGAGTCTGCAGTACACCTCTACCTGAAAGACATAGACCACTTCAAATCTTAGCCAGAGAGAAAGAATAGTTTGAGCGAGGAGTCAAAGAAGCAATCTCTGTTAAGAAACAAACATTTTTTAAACAGAAAAGGTCGTTTGAGATTTAATTTTCCATCTGTTTCAGCCGTGATTGCTCATTAACTGCAAGGGAAGCTGAACTTCTCCTAAAATTTCATAAAGTAAATAGCCAAATTTGCACTGTTGAATTTCATAAAATTAGATATTAAGTTACATTAAAAGTGGGCTAGAATGCATTTCATTTCATGAGTATGTTGTTCATTAATCAGCTTTTTAGTTTGTTTCTCTGGCGTGATCCTCCTCTCACTTCAGGGCAGCTGAAACGCTGTATAAATCCCTACTGACACCGAGCTTCAATGGATCTCTATGGGAGAGCAGCAAGACGATTTTTCATCACAAAAAAGAAAGAGGCAGATTGGATAAATGTGTCAAAAATGTCCCGCCCCTGGACGCTCACCATCTCTGGGAGTGAATGGATCAGTGGGCAGGCTGCGACGCTGCTGACTGATGATGATTGGCCGAACTGGCGGAATATTTTGACTGACAGTCACAGTGCTGTGCATTCGTCAGCTTCACAGCATGTGATATATTGGAGCAACAGAAGAGGCAGTCATGTGTGCCAAACTGCCATCAGAGTCCTCATTTATAAAAGGTTGCATATGATCTTCACTAAGCAACGGCATATGCCTAGTGACCAAAGATTGTGCACACAAACTAAAATCCTGATTTATGAAACCCTGCGTGCGCACACCTGCATGCAATTTCCCTTTCATAGATCTCACCTGCCATAGAAAGGTGCGCAGGTAAACCCACCTCACGTCACAACCTCTCCACGCCACGAATCCACCAAAGAAGGTCAATGCAAAGTGACTTTTGATTGAGATTTACCTAAACATGAGCTGCTGAGGGGGTTTCACCAAGAAACACGGAAGAGAAACACGAGAGGCTCCACGCAGCACTACGCACACACACGTGTATCTGTATTGGAAAGAGAATACCGTTTTGATTGTAGTGACACAATAAAACGCCCCCTGCCTCTGATTATAACTTAAAAAATAATTGAAAAGAAGTTTAAAATGTAACTAATTGTATCACTTTTTAGGATTTCCTGGCGCTGTGATTGAGACTAAGAATAAATGAAAAACATGCAGGATGCATCGCACACACATGGATGTACAGTAATTCTTACTGTGCATGCGGAAGTACAAGTGGAGGTTGTGTATAAAGGGAGGGGGAAGAGCCGCGGTGCAGGTGTAGCCTATGTCGTGCGTAAAGACAAATATAGAACATGTCTATTCAGTCTTTTTGACACTGTGCTTCATTAAAACCACACAGCTCTGATATGAACCATCTGTAAGAGTTGTTTAAGCTCATGTACAATTATTATTTCATAAATCCAGTCAGGGATTCATCAGGGATTGCCTCAGCTTTTAGTTAACTCCGCAGACCTTTACTGAGAGCTAGCACGCAGCGCCCTGTGGAAGTGCGTGAGCGAGCGTGCACAGCTACAAACCACTTTATTGTCAAGAATACTGAACGAAATTATAAGAAATCAAATGTCCTTCCCTCAATTTTACTCACTACCTGCTTAAATTATTATGTTTGAACCAAATCATTTGTTTTTTCTGAAAGACACAAAGTGAACTGTATCAAACGCGCACCAAACATGAATTTGTCAAACCTGATTCACTGCGCTGTGAGGGTCGCCTTTGTGCCGTGTCTCCAAAATGTGCGCACGCCAGGTTCAGAACTGCCATAGGGATACGCAAGGTTTCACGCCTAGTTGGATTTTTATAGATAAACATCAGAAGGAGCGATGATCTTTGTGATGCACATATTACATTATAGTAAACTGCAGCCTAAGTTTTTGTTTCTACTTCTCAGATTGTTGCTCTTTAAGAATTTAAGCAGTTGGGTTCAATATTTTGCTAATGCTAAAAGCTAAAGTAAATGCTACAAATTTGCAGTACACTTGCTACAAAGCAGGTATACCATCTGTAACTGTAGCTGATATTATGAAACCGTTGTGAGTTGTGTGTTACCCTATTTACAGCCATACATAACACACGTCACTGCTCCTGTCTGCTTCTCCAAACTGTGCTCACAAATACATTGGAAATAAGTTACTATGTCTAAGTTTTTCATAAACCACTTTTTACAAAATACTGGACTATCACACACAGTTGTAGATTAAATGGCAAGGAACGTGTAATGTAACGATGTGATAATGGATGGAAGTAGGATCAGTTTTGATGCACAAATTCTGTTCTACAGCAGATTCCTGAAGCTATAGGCATCAACTGATTACTTCATTACTGCTGTTAATTAAACACAAGTCAAAATTAAGCTAGAATATATGTGGCCTTTGATAATTTTATACAACAGTGATATTGTACACAGCCTGGTCTGTTAGTACCAGAGGATGCTCAAATTAGACCGCTCGCTGTGACGGTAATTAAACATCTCCACAGGCTTATAGTGCTTCTGTCCCGTTAACTTAATCTACTGTATTAACAAGTCTATTAGACGGGGATTTCTGCTGCGTGGACTACAGATCCAACACGCTGTACAGTCACCTTAAATCTCCCTTCCCGTGTGTTTTATATCCAGACAAACTAGTGCATTATTGAATAGATGGCTGCTCTAAAACAGGCTGTTTCCCGCTGCCCTGGGTTTGACAGCCCCCACAGGACAAGTGCACTTTCACCACAGCACGCAACAGTATACATGGGATTGTAAGCTGTCCTGTCTCAGTACTGCTGTAGCTTCAGTCAGCTGAGGCCAGGGCATGTCAGGATAACCATAGTGAGCTGCGCGTCAGGCTGTGTCAGACCTTACATTTCTCACTTTCCCACTTCATATGTTCAGCTACACATCTTTCTGGTTAAAGACAAGGCTGGAAAAAATGTTTTTTTGTGATAAAGTCATATGTAAAAGTTTGGGCACCCCTCTGAAATTGCATAATTTTCTCTGTCTTCACAAAAAAAGATCACAGAGGTATGTCATTCATTTTCTATTGACATCTGAGTTCTAACAGTTTTTAGTGTTGCAGTATTTAGGTGTATGAAATTAAATGAAATATGAAAAAAAATGTTGCAAATATGTGGCCACCCTTATAAGTTTGCTGATTTGAATGCATGTAACTTCTCACAATGAATTACTTGGAATACAAAACTTGTTAGATTAGTTAGTTAAGCCTTGAACTTCATAGATAGATGCATTCAATAATGAGAAAATGTATTTAAGGTGGAAATCAGGAAATGGAAGGACACAGGCAAAGTTGATGGTAAGGCCAGGTGTGGCAGGCCAAGAAAAATACCAGAGAGACACATGCAAGGAATGGTGAGAATGGTTAAAGACAACCCACAGATCACCTCCAAACACCTACAACATCATCCTGCTGCAGATGTTTCTGTTCATGGGTCAACAATTCAGGACAGTTTGCACAGAACAGCTGTATGGGAGGGAGATGCCACGCCACAAATAGTCGCTTGAGGTAGGCAAAAGCTCATTTAGACAAGTCAGATTCATTTTGGAATAACGTGATGTGGCCTTACATATATATGACTGTATATTACTGACAGTGGTGTAAGGTAGTAGTAATGAGGGGCCCCAGTGCAGGTTTCAGAATGGGAAGTCTCGATGGTCATACTTTTAAGTCAAAAAAAAGTGCACTGTGTTCTTAAAGTCAACTAATACTTTAAAAATATTTATTCTTTACAATATGTCATTGCCAGAAGAGATGCTTATTTTTGTTCCTAACTAAACCTCTGTAAGCATTATGTATAAATTATGAAGAAAATAGACATAAGAAAAGCTTGTCTTTAAATGGAGTCAAGGCTGCTGTGTACTGCCCAGACTGGGCATAACCCCTCAGTGGGCCCCTCTCATGTCTTGGGTCCCAGTGCAGCTGCGTGCATAATAATGGTGCTACAATGATGCATTGTTTTCACAGTCAAATGTGGGCCAAAAGTGGTCCAAAATTCTTCCAGGGCTGTAGAGGGCAGCACTATACTTCTAAGTCTGTCAATCACTGTCACACAAATAAAGGTATTTGTAAGTACTTAATAAATAAATGTCAGACTGACTTTTTGAAACATGACTTTGTTTGTTATATAGTTAAGTCTATAAGTGAATTTGGTCATACATGAAGGAGAAAATTTTGCTACTGCTTGTTATTGATCATAACAAATCACAATACTTGTATTATACATTATATCGAAATCACAATACGAATCCTATCATCAAAGTTTTATGATAGTATTGTGGTAAAAGCGTATTGTCCCAGCCCTAAAGCAGTGGTTTTCTTACCACTTGCTTGAACTACATGCATCATCTCTTTGTGGATAAAGTGGTTCCTTCCCTTGCATTTTGTGCAGAAGTAAGGGGTTACATTCCCCCCACATCTTGTGCCGGTCCCTAACCCAGATAGATAGAGAGGGTTGCATCAGGAAGGACATTATGTGTAATTTCCAAATTACCTGGTTGATTTGTGATTTACCATAATTCTATGGTTCATAATTTTATCCTTGAACACCACCATGAAACTTGTGGGGGTTTGTGCTCACTAAAGGACGAACACTGTACTGCTGGAAAGTCACTTAGGACTGGTTTTACTAGTAGTAAAACAATCTGACTTTGGATGGTTTGTTGCACAGAGCCATTTGGGGGCTTCCACAGTATTTGCAAAGGGCTCTTTAGATGAAAACCTTGCTAGACCTAAGCAGGACTACATTTAGTGAGATTTTGAAGACAGAGATCTGCAGAAAGACAAAAATGTTACCTGCAACCTACGATGTCAATAGTCTTAGTTCTAAAACAACTTAACAATACTAATACTGACATTGAAAGTTTAAATCCAAGAATGTGCTGCTCCTAAGGGTGTTGCTAAAACAAATAAGGCAGAACTCGTCTGCACTCACAGCTCCACAGAGATGTGCGTACATCTGAATGCATGTGACACAGATGACTCCAGATGTGTCCTCACACCTGATCGCTCAGGCTGAAACAATTGTAGGGCATTCACATTTTGCATAAGGCCAGACATGTGAGATCCAATCACTCGATCTAGATTTTAGTGCCAGGTCTGAAGAGGGCCTCATTGTGTGTGCTGAAGTATGAGGGATTAGAATGTGTGAAGTTAATGAAAGCGTATGTAATGTTGTTCCAGACTGCTAACGCCACCAACCTGAACTACATGGTGACCGGACTGAAGCCCAACACGCTGTACGAGTTCTCTGTGATGGTGACCAAGGGCCGGCGCATGAGCACATGGAGCATGACTGCACAGGGCACCACCTTCGAGACCAGTATGAACGCACAATTCACACAAATCTTCACAATCACTGTTACTGCATCTCAAACGACAACACAGTGAAGCCTGGGGAAAACAACAAGGATTTTGTTCATAGTGTTTGCTTAGCACTTTTCTTTTGAATTGCATTTCCGTTATATCAACAAGAGAAACTAGAGCCATTTTTGTTTGTTCATTCTGTTTAGTATGAATGGGCGCTGCAAAATGTTTTCTCTAGTTTAAAATATACACAATTTAATAAGGTTCAGTGAAGATAGTGTTACATTATCACAACTTTGTCTTGATGATATAACACATTTTATTGCTGCCCATAAAACCTCTCCTTTTCCCTTTTTCACTTCAGTTCCCAGCTCCTCTCCCAAAGATGTTACTGTGGTGAGCAAAGAGAACAAACCTCGCACTATTATTGTCAACTGGCAGCCTCCTTCTGAAGCCAACGGCAAGATCACAGGTGAGTTTAGACACGAATATGGAGAGTATAACTAGTCCCTTAAAAAGTTTGGTTCTCCTTAATACGCATGTCCTCCTGCAGGTTATATCATCTACTACAGCACGGACGTAAACGCTGAGGTGCACGACTGGGTGATTGAACCAGTCGTTGGGAACCGGCTGACCCACCAGATCCAAGAGCTGACCCTGGACACCACTTACTACTTCAAGATCCAGGCCCGCAACTCCAAAGGCATGGGGCCCATGTCTGAGGCTGTGTATTTCAGGACCCCTAAATGTACGTCCACTACCCCTGTCCTGGTTATGAATACTGCTACACTACACCAGCCTCTGAGGGCCCATAGGGTTACAAAAAGGATTCTTGTCAAAACGTATTGGCTTGTTTGTAACAATGTGTCACAAAGTGTTACTGTGATATGAACATAAATTTGCAATATATTATGCAGCCATGACTAAATGACTTTTCATGCATTAAATCGAAACATACTTAACACAAATGCTCTTAGTTGCTTTGTAGCTGTCATATGTACATACAAGATGCCTTTTGGCTGCATGTACAGTACTGTGCAAAAGTCTACAGCTGCTTTTAATGACTATCCTAATTAAAATAGAATATAACAGAACACTTAGGGACCTTTTTAGATGAATAGATAGACCTTTTGTCTATGCAAGAATGGGGTTTCCTCTTTACAAAAACGCAATCTTTTGAAAACCCTGCAAGAGATGTTTCTGTCTCCCATAGCGGAGCCACTCGGGTCGCTCTGCACTCAAGTAAACTGGGCGTCTCCAGTGAAAATGATGACCTAACAGCTCTGTCACTGTCATTTTATGCTTCATACATTCATATTTGACAACTTGATGTTAATAATATCCTGCATGTATAAAACCTTGATCGAGTTTATCGGCTCTTTCAAGAAAAAACACAGGATGTAAAAGTTTGTTAGTACTAAGATGTGGCTTCATCTGGAGGAGTAACTTTTTAGCAGGGTGAACAGCGCCATCTGCTGGTCCCACCGGGTTACTACAAATTTTCACATCTTCCACTGTTTTCTAACACCTCGAGAATATTCATGTAGGCACGAATCGGAGACGGCATGACTGTTGTGTTCTCCAGGTCGGCGTTGTCGTGTAAACAGCCCCTAAGAATACAGAATTAATTGATCATGCATCCTTACAGCATTATAAGTATCCAGATACCATGTGTGTTTGGGAAGCTGATATTTTTAACCATCCTTGTGTGAGTATTCTTATATAAATTACTATTTTATTGACATTAAACTAAGTCAAATGCAGAAATATATGTATTCATTTACAAATGTTCAAGCTAACTCTGCCACATGCTGTAAATGTGAAAACCAAAAGAGTCAGAGCATTCATTCATTGATTTTTCTGTCACTAACTCCATTGTGGGTTAAAAGTGATTTCAGCCTCTTCTAGCTGCACTGGGTGTGAGGCAGGCCACTACCCTAATCAAAACATTGAAGCCTATGTGGTTTAACAATTATAACAACACTAAAGATTCATGCACAGTACTGCACATAAATTAGCATTAGCTCCTTGATAACATGAAAAGGTTGTAGTGTTATAAAGTAGGATTTTGCTAATTATTAGTTCACACAAAATCTCCTAATGAAGCTGCTGTGAGGAAGTGTCCAGAAAGCTAACTCAAGGATGTTCCCCCTGCCTTCCCTGGCCTTGTTAACGAATACATGGACTCTATTCAGCTCCTATTCCAGCCAAAAAAACTGGAAATTGGGACTCATTACTCATTTATATGGTGGACAAAAATATCTTGTTTTTGCCCTTTCTCCTTCAATAAAATCTGACTATTAAATTCTTAGTATATGTAGTAAATGTGTCTCCTTGTATTTTAAGTTAGAGGTATTTTGCTGCTTTGCTTTGGCCTATCTGCTGTGAACTGTTCCTTGCACTGATTTGTACTGTCCTCACAGATTGTGGTGGTACTTTCTGTCCCTCCCAACGTCGCTTTTCCTTGCTGTATTTCTGCCCCTCTTTGCTGCACCTTTGGGCTAACCGGTGTTTTGCTTTTTTATTGTCTTTCCCTCCGCGCTGTCGTTTGGCCTGTTAAGCCGAGTCCACTGACAAAATGGCCAATGACCAAGGTAAACTGCTCCTGCTTCACTCTTGATAACTCACTGCTTCACTGCGTTCCCGTGTCACCTCATTTCTCTGCATTTCTGTCCTCCTGGCTGATGTAACTTTTGCTGCATGACTAGCACTAACTGTTCATGCATTAGGAATATTGTTATCATTCAAAATCCATAAAATCACTAACCCATTCATGTCTATTGCCCTAATTAAGACGGTAATTTCAATTAATCCAACTGTATGTCCACCAGCTTTGAATCCACCAGTGAAGTCCGGGCCAGGGAGTAGTTTGAACTCCCCAGATTCTACATTAGGTAAGATATTGTCTTTTCTCCTCACTTTTAGTTCTGAAAATTGTCTTTTCTAAATGGATTTTTTCTGTGTTCACTGCAGGAGTACCAAGCAATGAGAACCACCTCCTGGTCATTGTCATCATCTCGGTGGGAGCCTTTACCATCATAGTGGTGATTGTAGGAGCGTTCCTATGCACCAGGCGCACCACTTCCCATCAGAAAAAGTGAGTGGTTTATTTTATTAAGTTGTTGACACTTTAACAGAGCTGGCAAAGTGCAAGTACAATGCTAAAGTATGGCATGTTGTACCACTGTTCGTATAATAACAGAGCTAACAGACAATCATTCGCCCTCTCATAGTGTCCCAGCTACTATGCACCTAAGAAGGGGTACACCTTGGACATACATGCACATATTCATACTCATTCATTCACTAGGGGTTATTTAGATTCACCAAATCTCTCCAGATGCCAGAGTAGCTGGAGAGAATCCATGCTAAAATTAATAATAATAAAGGCCTGAACATGACACTACACAGACTGAAGTCTGACTGGAAATAACCGCACCCTTTTTTAGTTAGTTTTGGAGTTGATAATAACAATAACTAAATAATTATTGGTGATCATGTTTATGATCATTGTTACTCATCATTATTAGTACATATTATGTAACATTTCATGTTTTCACCAAGACAACTGTTCTCATAAACACATGCATAATATTATCATAGCAGCAGTGCTTTATACATTTAAGAAAATTAAAATGAACAACTACAAATAGGACCACATGCACAGTTTGACAAGATAATGTTGTTTTTTTTTTTTTTTGTATGTTTGTTTTTTTGGTATTTTGTTAAATGCACAACATATTAACAATAAGCAAATTAACTACATGCAGGAGCTGGCAGTGAGTGAGTAGCAGAGGTCGACCAATATGGGTTTCTCTACGGCCAATACCGATTTTTTTTTTTTTTTTAAATCCAGATCATATAGGTACCTGACCAAATTCGCCATTAACACTCCAGCATCAGCCAATGGCCAATTTTCTAAATAAAATAAAAGAAAAAGTTGTCTGCTTCACTGAGATCTGCCCTGCGTGATCAGCAGTACACGTTTGTGAAGCAGCAAAACTTACATTAATACAAATACAAATGCAGGTATAGTAACAGGCACATAAGGCTTGAGGGCTAGCTTATTAGCATTCTAGCTCTGCCTGCTAATGGTAAACAACACAACAGCCAACATACTCAGAACTTAGGTCTATTAGAACAGTATTGACTCATCTTTTTGATGATGCTAGAGAAGTCTGTGTACTTTTGCTTAATTATTGCCTATTTTTTTTGCAGAGGTTCTATTAGGAGTGTCTTCATCACTGGGCACTATCCCTGCCACAGGCCCTTTCCCCTCTGTGTGTCTCTCTCCAGAACCCTGTGTCACTCTCTTCTCTGTACTGTGTGTTTGCAGAAAGCGCGCCGCCTCCAAGTCGTCCAATGGCTCGCACAAGTACAAAGGGAACTCCAAAGACCTGAAGCCCCCAGACCTGTGGATCCATCACGAGAGGCTGGAGCTCAAGCCCATGGACAAGTCCCCGGAGCCCAACCCGGTGATGACGGAGACCCCCATCCCGCGCTCCTCCCAGGACATCACCCCGGCGGACAGCGGCCTGGAGAGCAACCCCCACCTGCAGCAGAGACGCAACTCCTACAGAGGTCAGTGCACACCGCCCCAGGGAGGACTTCAGAGGACAGAGAGAACATCAAAGTCTGTCACCTCCAACTGGGATTATAGGCATGAACTGAGTGTGAGGACAGCACAGGAAAGTCAATTTTTTGGAGACAGGTGGCAGACTATTTAGGTTGGGCAATATGAGGACAAACATGGGTAACACTATAGAATAACTCACCAATATTAAAGGGGCTATATTATGCTTTTCATATTTTTAAACCAATCTTGGTCACCTCTAGAACAGCAGCACGTTTTACAACTTTTAAAAACATGATCTGACATTTTTATTACGTACTCTACTGGTGCAATACAGTAGCAGGTGAAGAGAGGTTTCTTCAACATACAATCAAAGAAAAAGAGCACTTCACTTCCTTAAACTTTGTATATGACACCATTGTACTACCAAATGAAAAACAGCTGTGAGGAATCAGTAGAAACAGAGCTGTACATTGTTTTTCGGATGAACAAATGAGAGCAGACTCGGTGTAGAAAGCTTGCTGATTGGCCCGTACTTCCTGGAGTGGGCGGGGCTTCATGGGAGAGGCGGAGGTTTGTGCAACCGAGCGTTCTGAAGCCTCAGAAAGGCCATGCAACAGAATAGAGGATAAACATACATGACTGAAGTGAAGCAAAACAAAATTCCAGGTATGTCTCTGATGAGGGAGCAGCGATTTTTGCATAATATATCCCCTTTAAGCAGTTACAAAGCATTAATAAAGACATTAACTTGACTAAACAATAATTGAATAAATAAACAGTTCATAGATCCTGAATTACCACTGATGTTTAAAGGTTTGCATTGATTTACATGAACTTATTACTAAAAAATTAAACATTGACAGTGTTTATAACTCAGTGGTGTTATAAATGTTGAAGTAATGCTTTGTAAATAATCAACTGTTTACTAATCCTTAACTAATACTTTATTAATGCTTAATAGTGTGAGTTATAAGTGTTACCATTTATTGCAATAATGATATAACTTTTTAGAGTTGCTTCGGCTTTTTAACAATATTGTGAGAAAGTGCAATGTTAGTGGCTCTTAAAAATCACTGATACCAACACAAGTTGAACGTAGGAAAGCTCAAGAGTATTTTTACTTGCATTTGGAAAAAGGCCCTGAGTGGACAGATAAGATGACATGCAAACGTACGTCACAGTGTTCACCGTGGTCTGGACAGTCATCCTAATAATTTTTCATAAGTTTGATTGGATTTGGATTTCCATTGGCCAAATCAATTACTATAGATGCTAAATAAACTACCTCTGAAAACTTATCAGAAGCAGAGGCTCTGGACTGGTGCATTTTGGACAATATACAAATAATCAGAGAAACAAAACAACAATATAGCACACATCATTTTAGATGGAGTTTATTTTTGTGTACAATATTTTCTGGAGTATAAGTCGCACTAGCCAACAAATGCATAATGAAGAAGAAAAAAAAACGTATATAAGTCGCATTTTTTGGGGGGAAATATATTTTACAAATTGCAATAATAACTTTGTACTTTGTGGAGAACGCTGTTTGCATGTGTGTTCAGTGTACCATGTTTAATGTGTCATGCTTCTCAAACATTTTAACCATTACCATTACAAATGCACATTGTTTTTGCTGCCATGTTAATCAATAAGTCGTGTTCATTACCTTTATCAGTCCCTTATCTCGCTCCGGTCAGACTGGGTATGAATAAAAGAGTCTGACTACAGCAAATTAGAATGATCACTGTCTCTAATTGGCCCGGTTTGACCATACCTTTTAGGGCACGAGTCAGAGGACAGCATGTCTACACTAGCGGGCCGGCGGGGGATGAGGCCTAAAATGATGATGCCGTTTGATGCCCAGCCGCCTCAGCGTAAGTGTACAGTGGGGGGGTTATGTCCTCAGATCGCTCCTTCAAATTTAAACCACAGAGGAAAAAAGGGAGCGTTGTAAGTGCAGCACAAATCATCTGTGTCCATTTCATGCTTTTAAGGCCTTGTGTTCTGTCTGCATTGTTGGCTAAAGGAGAGAGGACGCTTGAGGATCTATTACACCACCAGAATAATGTAGGACTAATATAAGAGCACTCTCCGTGTTGGACTGTGAATATCCCTGATCAGCAAATACTGTATGGATAAGTACTGGTTTAGTGAAATCTGAATAATCTGCAGGGTCTCAATAGGTGAATCTGTTGAAACAAACCCAGCCCCTACCTCATTCTCTCTGTTAATGCGCATCACTGATGAAGTCAAATTGAGGTTTTTGAACAAATTCCAGCCTGCTGTGTTATTAGTTTGATTCATCTGTGAGCTCTGATTGGCCGAGAGCTACACATGTAGCCCACATGTTCACAAAAAACAAGAATGCTATCGTCAACTGGTAGATTTGGAACCAATAGTTCTGGCATTGATGTTAGGGGGCCCTCTTATGGTTAAAAAAGATATTCTAGGCAAATTTTATCTAGAATTCATTAGAATTATTACAGATGTACAGCTGTGGTATGTAAACCATTGTAAAACTAAATCATTGAAACAGACAACTCTTTGATATTTAAAGAATATATATATGCAGTATAGGACATACAGGGAGGCGTTCATCCACCAATCAGAGGGTCGGCAGTTCTAATCCCGCCTGAAGTGCGTACTGTCATTGTGTCCCTGGACAAGACACTTAACCCATAATGTCCACTCCAACATGAAGGAAATCCGGCATAAAAACTTTCTAAATTACTGTGTGACTGTAGCAACCCTCAGTAATAAGAAAGGGTCAAAATTAATAAAAATGATAATAGGACTTACAGTTAGATCCATAAGTATTTGGACGCTGAAACAAGTTTTGATATTTTAGCTGTAAACCAAAACATAATTAAAATACAGTTATATATTTCATATGTGCTGAAAGTGCAGACTCTAATTTGAGAGTATTCACGTCCAAAGCGGAAGAAGTGTTTACGTTACAGCTCTTTAAAATTTAGGAGCCTTTTTTTCAGGGGCTCAGAAATAATTGGACAGTTGGTTCAAAAGCTATTTCTTGAGCTGCCGGGGGAATTTCCATAATTAATTCACCCTAAACTGAGCAGGTAAAATTTGAAAGCTGTTTCTGTGAAATCACAGCATGCAGTCTCTCAATGGAAGTGAACCAGACCATCCTTAGGCTGGATCAAAAAATGGTAAAAAAAACAAACAAACAAAAAAAACTTCACAACATCCACCTTAGAGTAGAACACGCTCCAGGACTTAGGTTTATCAGAGTCTAGGTCCACCATAACCAGAAGTGTTCATGAGAGAAAATACAGAGGGTTCACCACAAGGTGGGACCTCAACAACAGAAAGGCCACATTAAAATTGGCCAAAAACACCTAAAGAAGCCAGCTCAGGTATGGAACAGCATTCTGTGGACAGGTGAGACTCAGACTCAGACCTGTAGCAGAATGATGGGCAGAGAAAAGTCTGGAGAAAGCCAAGTTCAAAAATAAATTAATCCTCGCACAATAGATATGTTTGTCAAAACAATTAACCCTATCATCAGTCAAGTTTAAAAAATTGCTCTGAACTGTTTGTATAAAATTGGGTCCCATGATCAAACCAGTTGAGAATCGGTGATATAGGGCAGTGTTTCCCAACCAGGGGGACAGGGACCCCTAGGAGTACATGAGCACTTTGCAGGGCGTACTTGGAGTTATTAATTTATTTCCACAATAAGAAATGATTTGCAGTCCTGTCATATTGAACAATTGTACAGTTCAAAATTACAAAAAAAAAAGTTTAGGTTCATTCTGAACATAAAATGGAAAAATAAGTAAACATAATAGGAATTTATATTGTTAGTTTAATTTTATTTTTAATGACAAATTTGATTATAAAAGAATAAAATGAACAAAAAAAAGGTTTTTGGGTCGCTCTCTAAAACGTTTTGGAACCCCTGATCTAGAGGGACAAACATACAGTGTGTCAATGTACAACAAAAATATCTATTGTGTGAGGATTCATTTATTTTGAATTAAACTAAGTTCTTTTTTAAAAGCTTGTTGTGAGACTACCTGAAGTCTATTCTATTAGCTTATAATACTGAATAGTCTGTATTATAACTACTTCATACAGGTTGTGTTATTAATCAATAATTATTATTTGTTAATTAAAAACACACAAAGGGACACTGACTGTGTGTTTAGACTCTGTGCATGCCTGTAGCAGCAGCGCTTGTTCCTCGTGCTCATGTTCATTGTGGTTAAGTCCTGTTCTGTCTCATCTCATGTCCATCTGCAGCTGTCATTAGCGCTCACCCCATCCATTCGCTCGATAACCATCACCACCATTATCACATGGGCAGCCTGGCGTCACCGACACGCAGCTACCTGTACCACCACCAGGCCAGTGGGCACCCGCGCCCCCACGCCTGCGCCTCCCCCGTCTCCCATCTAGACAGGGTGGACTCTTCAGGTGAGACACTGCCCTCTGCTGGACACAGTCATCAATTTCATCTTCTGTGTTCATCTGACTTAAGTTATTTTTTTCTTTTCCAAGGTGTCACTAACAAATGTTCCTCTTTTTTATAGCCTTATAGTCCTATAGGTGGCATAGAATATGGCTGAGTTATCCACAGGTTGATTTGCATTAACACGCTTCATCACACCTGCCTGTCTTGTCCCACACAGAGTCAGTGAGGAACACGCCTTGCTCGGAGCCCCTCCCCCCTCCCACCGCCTCGTCCCAGGTCTCGTGTCCCTCAGAGATCATGGTGGACCCGGAGGGCAGTTACCACGGCTCCACCACCACAGAAGAAGAGGGCAGCTACAGCAGCAACCTGCCCCCGATCCGCTCTGCCCACCCCCACGCTCACGCCCACCCGCTCAAGAGCTTCGCTGTCCCGGCCATCCCCTCCGGAGGCCACCCGTCATACGAGAACCCCGCCCTGCCCAGCACCCCCCTGCTCGCCCAGAGTGGTATGGATAATCCTACAATGCAGTACTGTATGTTTCAGTCTTTCCCAAACGTGTCTCATTAAGTGTGTTTACATGCTCTTGTGTGTCCTGGTTATCACTGGATTTTTAACCCTTGTGCCCTAATGAGGACAAAAGTCTCCTTTTTAAATGTTTTTTTTTTTAATAACTTTGCAGTGGTTCTTACCTTTTCTATGGAATTTGGCTTAGGTGTGTATTTTATCACTAATGTTGGTATTCCAAACACAAATCTAATATTTCTTTATTTTTACTTCCTCTAACTAAATTTATATTGTTCCTGTTCATTGACAAAAATGTCCCCATCAAAAAAAAAACACAAAAAATGTATACATCATATTTTTTCAGCTTTTTTTTCATAAATCTTTTAATCAACTTGTTCCCCGATTATAAATACCAAATATTTAAATATTTTCAGATTTTTAACTCTTTTTGTGCCAGTGTATGTAACAGCACTTAATTTTTAATATTTTATTATTATTATTATTATTACAGCCTTGGGTTTGTCAAAGATGACCAACATTGATATAGAAGGATTTTTTAACAAAAAGTTACAACCAGTTTTAATAGATTTTTAATGGGACTTCAATTCATTATAATTTGATTCAAAAAAAAAAAAAACATTGCATTGAGAATAATAAAAATATTACAATTGCGATGCTATTCCATACACTGGCATAATAATTAAATATTTGTTTTTTATAATCAGGGAACAAGTTGATTAAAAAATGTATGCCAAAAAAGTATAAATGATGTTTTGTGACTGGGACATGTTTGTCTCTTAACAGTAACAACACAACTTTTTAAAATTAGGGTATAAGGGTTAAGAATCCCAGTTTTGTATCCTGGATAAGCCAGTATTCCAGTTATTAGAAACTGGGATACTGTACCTGGAAAACTCACAAAGAAACTGGGATACTTTTGGCATGTATACGCAGTATCCCAGTTTCTGACTCCTAAACTCGTAATATTCAGCAAAGCAGCACAATCTACTCAACAAAATGGCTACCTTTATGATCGCCTTTGGTTACTAGGATTATTGACTTAAATGTAGGCCTATGTACTGTGTTACTGGGTTTCAGATAACATCACAGCATTCTATAGACCTATAGTATTTAATAGAGATGGGGGCAGGCAAACTGACTATTATTAATACGCAGATTTTTTGGCGTGGTAGGATACAAAAAAGGAAGTTTATGGACCTTGTGTCTAATATAAATGATCAGGCTCAACATTTGTGAACTTTTTTTTTTTGATAATTCTTATGAAAATAGCTCATCTATTGGTTGAAAACAACAAACAGATGAGAGCAGCCTTACGCCACTTCCTTGTCGCCAGAACGTTAACGCCCCCTTTTGGGTGAGAAGCTGGTGATATGAGGCCAAGCACTACGACGATCGGTTTGTACTTTCAATAATAAAAGACAAACCCAATCTGAGATTTTAATTACTTGCTCACAGACTAAAAGAAACTAAAGGAAGAGATTTGTGGCCTCAGGTGAGACACAGAAACAACTGGAAGAATAAACTGACCGGCTGACCCCAGGTTACTGTAGAATTACAGTATAATGCATGTGTCAGATGTACACATTTAAAAGTGGCAAGTCACTCTGTTAATGTTTATCTGAAATAATATTCCTACCACATAAAACATTTATTTACTTAACTTTAGTTAGTTTCTGTAGTATTTGAAATTTTTTGGTGTGGGTCACTAAGGTTCAACATCTGTGAATTTCTTTTTTTTTTTTTTTTGGTATTTCTTATGAAAATAACTTATACAGTAACATTGGCTCCTGCCCCAGCTGAGAGTGTGATACAGTCACTTTCTAGAATCTGAAAACGGTTCATGTTCTAGAATTTGATGTTAAAACCTCAGGTGGAGCGCAGTATTATCCAAACAGAAAATCCACAAATATTGAACATGATAATTTTTTGTTAGCAACTGTTCTACAGCCACACCATAATAATCTTGTGGCTTAATGCAGAGTCTACTGACAGCAATCACACCTGTGTGTTTGAATAATATCACCACTTTTTGATGCTTTAGTGAAGAAATAACTTCACTTTAGGCTTTTTGTATTGACAGATAACTTTAAACGTGTGCCAGTTTTTGTTTCATGTGTATAGGCTTAGTACTTATTAACCATAAACCACATTAAGACCTCTGCATTTTTAATCTTTAGCAGCAGATTCTTCCATAGAATACTCACCTGCCTCCATCTCAGTTTTTAACTATAGGCTCTGTAGAATTCTGTGACATAACATGAACACAACCTGTTGTTTTACTCTTCATATCGTCTTGCACTGCAGCTGAGACAGCACATTAAAGTCTTATGTGTTTATTTGGATATTTCTTGTCCCTCTGTTGCTAGAAATGTCTTTAAAAAGCCATATGTTAGCAGTGTTGACTTAAATGTGTTAAGAACCCCCACCACACTCTATTAATCTGGTTTATTATATTTTGTCATGTATACAGAGATAGCAGCTGGAGTGCATAAACGCCATATCCCAAATACTGTCATAACCAGGATATGCCTCATAACCGGGACACTCATGTGCATGCAAATGCAATCATTATCAAACAAAAACATCACACTATGCAGGATTTCCTAATGGTTGTATGCCAAATCTTTTCTGTGAGTGCTCATCAATTACTAATTTTCTGGATGTGCTGGATAAAAATAATCATTAATTTAGTGCTAAATTGGCTAAATAGAGTGACAGAGACAGACAGAGTGACATTGACAGAGGGTAAGCAAACAAGATACTGTCACAACAATAAAACAACTTCCCAACTCAGAAAATGCCACTATTTTTTGATGGGCATAGATTACGTCTGTAGCCGACTGGAAATGTGTAAGACTCCTTTTGAGCACTGGCCTTCATGTGTGAAGTCTGACCATTGTTAAGCCACACACTTGCAGCAGTTTGGTCATCAGTTGCACTGCATCAGCTCCACTAAGAGGAAGTTAAATTACTGTCATTTCATCACAGTCAGACAAAGACCTTGTATAATAAAACCTATAATGTATTTTGTATGTCCCTCAGGTCCACCCACCCACCCCCACGTGGTGAAAACGGCCTCTATCGGAACACTGGGCAGGACACGGACGCCAATGATAGTCAACGTCCCCAACGCTCCCGACGTACCAGAGACCAGCAAGATGCTGGAGGATGTAGACAGCGTGAGTACTTGGCCCAACAATGGATTTGCAAACCACATCTTCCTTGATATTGATGTACTGCTCTGAAGTCAAAAAAGCACTTTTTTTTCTCAAATCCATGTTGGGTTTTCTTTGGGCACTTTGTCACTGAACTGTCTCAACTGGACATTGGGTTTAATGAATTTTTCTCTTCTTTCTTTTTTTTTTTACCTCTTTTGATTCTGTCCAACATCATTTAACATATATGTTGCATTGTTGGCTGCGTTACATTTTTTTTATCTATCAACCAATGACATAATATCCCGAACCTGGAATGCTTTTTTTTTAATCCTCACTCTTTTACTTGGATTGTATTTGTGCTTGCATCTACTGCTCGTGTTTTTTCTTTCTTTTCGCTTCAGTCCCATTGACCCATTCTCACCTCACTCATACAGTAAGGGGCTGTTATTGCAGCAGAACTATTTATGAATTCATATTAAGATCTGTGTCTGAATGTAGACTTGTGTGCAACACTCGGCCTCACGGCTCTACATAGACACATGAAACCAGGAAGTAGTCCTGCGGGTTTCTAAAGCAGATACACCATCCCCGGACTCATTTTGACAATTTCTGAGCTTAAATTGTTGACAATACAAGTAGTAAGCTCATTTATTTATCTCTTAGTGTCATGTTGCTAATAGCCATGCTAATTATCCATTTTATGTTCTATCCAATCCCCACTGTCACCACCAGGGGGTGACAGACACCTAATCCAAACGTTCTCTGCAAAGTCAAAGTGTCAGTTCCCAAGAAGAAGATGTTTTCCATATATACATTATAAGTTACAAAACATGAAATACTAATGCAAAGGTGTCCAAAATTATTTCAGATAGCCTGAGAAAATCATAAAATGACTCCTTTAACATACTAAAAGTTAATCTTCGCCAAGGACGCAATGTTTTTGCCACCATTGTTTTTTGGTTGGATCCAGATCACTGTATAGCTCTAGGAACTTTTTTAAGGATGCAGTACAATTGCAAGATAGAGTGAAACATACTAACTCTAGCCAAAAAGAGTCAGTAAAAGAACAAATTATTAGTGTACTAGCTGCGATACAGTAAAAGGACTTTATGGCTAAATGGTTAAAGTATTTATCCCAGAATTAGAAGATTAACAGTTTGAGTCCAGCCCTGCACTTTTCTGTATATTTATAAATGTCCCCTAATATGATAATTCAGCTTTTCTTTTAACCATGTTATAATTGCACCTGAGAAACATATCTGGGGTAATCCTTTATGCTGAGCCGTCCCCTTCTCAAGAGCTGAAAACACTCACACGGCTCTACATAGACACAAACCAGGAAGTGCTCCTGTTAGTTTCTAAAGCACGCACCATAACCGGACTCGCTCTGATCATTTCAGCGCTTAAATTGCTGCCATTACAAAACCGTAAACTTATTTATCATCATTTATCTATCTGTTAGCCTCAAGTTGCTAATAGCCATGCTAATTAGCCATTTTATGCTCTGTCCATTCTTCGTGGTTGCCAGCAGGGGGTGACAGACACCTAATCTAAGCCTTCTCTGTACACCCTCTATACATGTACATTTTTTTTAAGTTATAAAACGTTGAATACTAATGCAGAGGTGTCCAGAATAATTTCAAGCAATAGGGCTAATGCCTTGGGTGATGTCTGCACTTACCAATTACTAGCGAGTACTAGTACTAGTTAAGGTAGGATATATGGTGTTTTATGGATAAACTCAGAGCGTACATTGACAAACTTTTGAAGTTTGTTATGGTTCTGTAACTTCTGTAATTATTTGTATGTATTTAGTTTATGTCGTGCTAATTGTGCTCTTAGTAGCAAAACAGGTAATTATCAAGCCAGCCCATAATGTCATCTACCCAGGCACTGACGCCGGTTGTCAGCTGTCATCTTGTTTCAAGATTCAAGATTCAAGATTGTTTGTTTGTCATATGCAAGTTCAACACAGGGTCAACAGTGCAATGAAATGCTTAGGATCATAAGAACCGTTTGACTCGCTAAGAGGAAGTACTAATAGCATACATAATAGTATAATATGATAAGAAATATTTGCAAAAATAATGTATAATAAAAAATAATATATAATAAAAAAAGATAAAATAAAAATGCAAAGGTGCAGGTAGTATTAAATAAGATGTAAACAGAGTATTGCACAGGTGGTAAAATTACTCAGAAGAGTTCATATTGCACATAAAATAGTTTATAGATACCTGATACATTCAAGTAGTGTGGCAGCAATAAACGTATAATGCAAAGTGGTTTGGTGCAGTATTATTGGGAGTATTATCGAGAGTTTAGTAGTCTGACAGCTTGAGGGTAGTAACTGTCTTTGAGTCTTTTAGTCCGTGCTGGTAAGCTCCTGTATCGTCTGCCAGAGGGTAGCAGATGGAAAAGTCCTTGTCTATGCACGATTAGCAATGTACGGTGGCTAACGCTAATTCAAAAATGTACTGCAGTCTTCTTAGCACTAAAATGCACACATGTTGCACCAAAATGTATTCTGGCTACAATAACAGTCCCATATACACCTCCCCCCCTAAACCTCCAAGACCCCTGACTGACCCTGTCCTGCTTCCCTTCCTCTCCTCTTCTTCTTCTGCTGCTGTCTCCAGGTGCTTGCGTCCCTGCCGCCCTGCCCCTCCCCCGCCTCCCGCAGTAACCCTGTCCCTCTCCCCCAGAGCTACGAGCCGGACGAGCTGACCGAGGAGATGGCCCACCTGGAGGGGCTCATGAAGGACCTGAACGCCATCACCACAGCGCCCTGAGCGCACACGCACACACGCACACACGCACACACACACACACACACACACACACACACACACACACACACACACACACACACACACACACACACACACACACACACACACACACACACTAAACAACAGTCTATGCCATTCACACTCTTCATTCAGGACAAACAAAATGGAAAAACCTGCAAAACTGTGGACACAAAATGGCTTGTTGTGCCCAAAAAAAAAAAAACTCACACCCCCAGCAGAGACTTTTTTCGGCTTACCTTTCTCAGGACAGAAGATGCCATGAGAGGGAAGGAAAAGCGAGACGACGTTGTTTGAACTTTTTACATCTTTCAAGAAGATTGTGAACTTTTTTCCTCAGCAGAAATATGTTTCTTGTGGTGACAGAAGACACTCCAGGATAAGTCAAAAGGAGAAAGTCCAAAAAATGTCGATATAATGTGCTCTCGCAGAGCAGTCTACATTCAGTGTTTGGTTAGTGTTCCTTTGTGCATTTTGTATATGGATGGGGCCGTCTGAGTGAAGTGAAACTTTCCAAGCCGACAGTTCTCCTCCTCCTGAACCTGCGCCGTATGTTTTTACCCCGTGTCATTTATTGTGCCATGAATTTTTATTATTTTCTATGTTATTGTATTATTTTTTACACACATATCCTTATAAACGTGTACATATTTTTTGTTTTTATTTTTCAAACTGCCTCATTGTTTTTTTTTTGTTTTTTTTTTGTTTCCCATTGCTGTTATGTGAGATAAAAGTGGGATTACAATAAGAAGTACAGAAGTTTTTTTACACGGCTGTGCAACTGTTTTAGTCAGCTATGAAGCAATGTGGTAAAGTTAGAGTGCTTTTGAAGAGGGACTAATTGTTGTTTTTTATCACATGGACTCCATGAGAAGTTGATAGGGGTCACTTCAGGTCTCTTTAGGCCCTTTCGCACTGTAGGACCCTTCTGTAGTTCCTATAACCTTTTAAGGAACTATCCTGTTTTATCGCGCATACACACTTGATAGGAACTGGTGACTGGAACCAGAATTCCTGTGACTTTTTTAGCTCACACTTTTCAGTTGGCCTAGGATCTGGACTCGTTCTGATCATTTCTGCGCTTAAATTCCCATGACTATGAAGCTGAAAAATGTATTTATCTATCATCCTTTATATATCTGTTTGCGACATGTTGCTAATAGCTGAGCTAAATCACCATGTCATGCTCTAAATGTGAAAAACTAATGCAAAGGTGTCCAAAATTATTTTAAAGCCTGCAAAAAGCATAACATGGGACCTTTAAAATTGCACAATAGGGCAAATGCCTTAGTCTCTGTAGTCGGCCTAGGAACTTTTTGATGACCTAGTTATGTTGAGACGTAGCTAACATAGGCACATGCACACCACTGTCTATTGCTGTTCACTTTAAGTATTTACTCACACATACAAGCTGCTAATGTTAAAGCTCGTTAGACTCCACTCTCGTATCATTTGTCTGTGGAGCTCTGCTTTTGTTTTTAGTCATAAAATTAAGCAGCTGGATCTTTCGTCTCCTCACTAAACTCCCAAAGCCTGGACATTATGCATCATATTTCTCCATGCGTTATGATTATTCCCGCAGTGAAAAGTGCAATCTGGCTGTCTTTGTGCTCCATGCTTGTGGTTTGTTTTGGTTTGTTACACTACGTCACACACACTTGCGGTAATTCAGGGTAGCTCCAGGGTTTGTCTTGTGAAATGTAAGACCTTTTTAAGACTTTTTAATGCCACTTAGAGTGAAATTTAACGCCAGCATCGCCAACAACAGAACATTAATCTGCATGAATTTTACACTAAGGAATTATCTGTACTACTCTCTAAAACTCAAGGGTTTTATTTTAAATCGTATACTTGTAAATCTAATACAGATAAAAAAAAGCTCCAGTGCTGCATTAAAAAAAGCATGAAAAATGTGTGTGTGTTCGACCAAACTAGTATTACATTTTTCAAAAGACTCTTACTTTATTACATTTCTTCATATCTGTCTAAAATGTTGACACAGTGCTGTACTTCAGTGGGAGAAAGCCTGATGTGACTCTGGTGTATAAACTCTGACCATTGCTTTTGTATCTTGTCATTATCAAGATGAGAATTGGAAAACAAACCATTTCCTGATTTCCAAAGGAGTAAGACATCCAAAAATGTCCTGTTTTTATTCTCTGTTTGCTAAAAATCTCAAAACAATCCCATGAATTAGTATGTTAAACAAAAAAGGGAAAATAGAATATTTCTTGAAGTTTAATAATATATTTACATTTATCCTACTGCAAACTGAGGCAGGGCACTGTTGATCTGCTGACTCTGACCCATAGAGACTACAGCAGCACAATGGAAATGGACATTTTTGAGATATGTTATAATCTTGTTTCTTATTGATTATCAGGAAACAGTGTTCTCATTTTGGTTTTGGCAAAGAGAAAATCTAGTGGCAAACACACAGACCATTGCTGTAGAATGTTAGAATGAACTGATGCGTTCTCTCCCAGCCCTCTGTGTACATTGAAATGTTCTGTTTGTTGTGGGAGCTCCGTTTTAAAGCCTTATCCGCGTGTTTGTCTTGGATCACACGGGCCCAAAAGGATGTCACTGCTGCAGTCTGTGTGTGATGTGGGCTCGGGACCAGGACTCAGGGCACTGACCCACACCCAGCACCAGTTTGTCATCATCCCCTTCATCATCAGAACTCTGATTCAGTCTGAGGCTTGTGCTCTGCTGAACTGTGACAGCAGAGTTCATGTACATTTTGGTTTCTTTCCAAACCATACAAAATGCAAAGATGTTGGCCTTGTGAATGGGACTCCCAGATTTTTTTACATGGTGTTTTTGTATGAAGAATAAAGCTGTTCAATACACATTTCTGATGTAAAAAGAAAAAATGTTCATCTGAGAAACTAGTTTTTCATTCTCCTCGTACCCAAAGAAAATTGTCATTTGCAATCACAGTAATTAGCTCTACTTTGGTGAAAACCACATTTCACTTTGGTGAAAACCACGTTTCACTTTGGTGAAAACCACGTTTCTCTTCAGTGTACATCAACATGAAAGTGAGCATCAGTGTAAGAGACTGAACAATGGAAACAAAGTGAGAAGCAGGAGCAGACGCCACATGGGAAATAATCTATTGAGTTGTAAACAGTTGAAACTGTATTGCACTTTTTCACACTTTTTGAAAAGTACATTTCTTACATATCTTGTGTTTGAAATATCCCAAGCTGTTTGTGTAACGTAGTGTCCTAGGTAAGCAGCAGGCAGCTGGTCTTGTTTTATGTTATTTTATGCTTCAGAGATGATATGAATATGAGCTGTGGCTCATGAGGAATTCTGTTGTTGCTTGTTCATGTACAGAGCTTTCTTTGCTTTCTGTAGAAACAAATCTGTGGCTTTTTAAAAAACAATGAAAAAATGTTTTGGAAAAAAATATGTTTTTTATTGGTGCTCCTATACATTGTGTATACAAACTATTATGAATACTAACAAAGTAAACTGTTGTCCCTGTCATCTTTTACACTGTACAACTGTTAACGGTTAACAAACTTGTAACCATTGCCACTACACTGTACACAGGAACATGTTCAGAAAACATCTTTGTGATCCCAGCAGCATGGAGCAGCCTATTACGTATCGGGGCATAATCAACTACATACACTGTGTATATTAGACAGGCATTTACATCTGTCAGGTCAAAATCATTGGCCAGTCAGAGGCTGTAGATTTTAAAGCATCACTCTCCATTCTTACTTTTCAGCACGAGTATGGAAAACTAAGTAATGAAACTTTCAAAGTGTCTTTCTGTTCCATGTGGGAAACAAAGTTTTGCAGCCATTTGCTCCACATCATCCAACATCATACTAGAATACACCACTGCTCAAACAGAAAAAGAAATCACATCAATGGCCAACAGAACTAAATATGCAAAATAAAATCAGTGCCAGTGTGTAAATAACAAAAGTGCTCTGTGCCACTAAGGCACTCTCAGCTGTTGGTATAAAAGACCTCTCTTTCCCCTCTCTACCGCCGCCTAGAGGGCAGCAGCTCCAACTCCCCTCTGAGGGGATGGTCCCGGGACTGGGCTAAGAGGTACACAACAGCTCAGGAGGTGGAGCTAGTTGCCCTTTAACCAGAAGGTGAGTGGTTTCATCCCCACTCCCACTTCACACGTGCCCATTGTGTCTTTGGGCAAAACACCTGACCCCAAATCTATCTCTCACCTGATAACACTTTGAACCTCTAGGGGGTTATTTTTACCATTTGTGCCACATACCTTAAAAAAAAAACAAAAAAAAAACAGATGTTTGCTTTAGAAAAAGGCCATTGCTAACTCGTACTAATGCAGTGTCACTGGTGCAGGGGCCAGTCAGTCTCTACTTTACACAATCTGATGATCATTTTCACATCTTTTATTCTCAACTGAATGATTAATGAATCTGTCTGAGGGGAAATTATCAAGCAGCAGTATAAAAGTTTTAGATTTGTAAAATAGAAAATAGTTAAAAATGTCATCCTCCTAGGGATCCTTCTGTATGAGTCATGTTCAGAATGGAAAATGCTCTTTTCATTTTGTCGCTATAGTAAACAAAAATTATTATTCTTTTGTACTTTCATTGACCAATTTTTTTCACCTACATTTAACTTAATTAGTGATAGCTAATATTTTTTTTATGATTTTAAATTCCAGATTTTTGTAATAATGCCACCCTGTTTTGGGGGTAAAAAAAAAAAAAAAAAAAAAAAACTAAACTAAAAAATATGAATTAAAATAATAAATGTAACAGGACAGTCTGGGTTATTAGTTTATGAGTTATTAGTTTTTGAGTAAAGAAATCATGTTTAGTACATTCCAAGAAAACCTGAAATTAATTTTAAGGAATTATAATGCTCTCTGTTACCAAATACACAAAAATCAATATATTATATTTCAGAATTAATTTTATATTACATTTTTAAGAATACTTCACACATTTAAAACTAAGATGCAATACATTTTTGACAATATTTAACAAATGTACCATCGTGTAGGCAATGGATTTTAATGAAATATTTGAAAATTTACCTTTCCAATGTATAAATAATATCTAACCCTGCTGTCTCATCTTTCTACTGATGCCTCTCTGGACTTAGATTAAGAAAGTAAAATATGAATCATCCAATCTCTCCAGATTATTACTGTATACTTTGATCTTGGTTTAGCCCTGCCCTGTTTCTGTGGTTCAGTGGTTTAGCTGAATTATAATTGTTAAGATCTACTGTATATACTGTAACTATAAAACAAAATAGTTGTTATTAAATAGTTGTTATTTAATCTGATGTAGCATATGCAAAGCCATTAATAAAACCTAAAATATATAGTTTAATCTTCTCAGAGTTTAAAGTATTGCACTTAAGTGTTTTAGATTACTGTGCTAGCACTTAAAGCTTTTAAGTTGGTTGCAAAACTAATGTCCAACTGCACTCTACTTAAGTATTTTGGGCAACCACGGACCCACAGGTGAGCGTAAGGGTTTTTAAGGGTCACACCTCCTTAACTTCAGCACAAAAATACACTGTGTGTTCCAGAAATGCAATAGAGGGCTGTTTCTCACTAACGCCACTGTTAGCACGACATCATCACTGCCTCTGAGCTCTGGTTAGTGTCAGAGTAGCTCAGTGGTCCCAGGTGAATAAAAACACTGTGAGCTCTAACTTTTACTACACACAGCCACACTTTCTCTTTTTATTTTTATGTACCCTGAGCATCCGTACTAGAACCTGTTTTGTTTTAGTTTCCTCCTAAATTGAATAGATAATTACAAATAATAGTGTGTCTAGGGTATAAACATAATCTTGTGGTGTAAGGGACACATTTAGAATAAAGGAATGGAGTGAGGAGTGTGCCCCTGACGCCTGACACACCTGACCTGTAACAGAGTTGTTTTACAGTGATTAGCACTGGTACTTCACACCTGACAACGTGACATATAAAGAAAATCACTCAACAGAAACAAGGTCAGGATGTGAATTCAATGAACTTCTAAAATGACTCAGGACTCCCATGTCCCAGGTCACCACCAGAGGGGACCAGCCCAGGCCTTAGAGCTCTCACAAATTAAATGTCGCAGCACTTTTAAACCTATTTGAAAACCTTTGTTTACCCTAACATTAGGTAGATTTTATGTTTTTATTATCTGTTTGTTGGGGGCCAGTGGCAGAGTGGTTAGTGCTCTTGCCTCCCAGCAATTAGATGGTGGGTTCGATCCTCAGGCCGGCCACTAACTCTGGTGCCTTTTTCATCTTTTTCCGCTTATTCCTGTTATTCAGGATTATGGGTCACTAGAGCGCGTATCCAACTATGGACATCCACTCATTTTTCTTCTGCTTATTCCCTTTAGGAGTTGCAGGTGACTGCAGCCCGTCCCAGTAACTCTGGGCCTCAGGCGGGGTACACCCTGGACAGGGCCCAGCTTGTCGCGGGGCTGACACAGAGACACACACAGACGGACAACCATTCACTCTCACTCTCTTTGGAGGGTGGGAGGAAGCCGGAGCACCTGGAGAGAAGCCACAGTAACACAGGGAGGACATGTGTTGTCCGGCCCGAGGATCAAATTTTCATGTGGACTTTTCTTCATTAAAAATCTGCTAAAAAATTACTTTTTATTGCCACTGTTCAAGCCTGTTGTGGTGGCCATTGGTCAGAACCAAGTGCATGATGTGAAACAAGAGCGTGCGTGCTCAAGGGCTGTAGTGCACCACATAACTCAGAAGTAAAACACTTCATCATGTGCCAATGAGCAGGGCTGCTGAAAACAACAGTGGCCATGGCATCATTCATTATCCAACTCTAATAATAATCCATGACACTAATATATTTTAATTTAAATTGCATTAAAAACACCTGTAATATTTTATGGCCATTTATGTTCTTTATGTTATGATTTTGTTTTTAATGCTAGCTCCAGCAGATGCTAACACACCAACTTTGTTTTAAGGGAAGTGCAGTTCTCTCAGTGTATAAATCTTAAGTTTTTGATCTTATCAATGTGAAGAAAAGCTATCCTGTGGGAAATGTTTGTAGAAAATCTTCTGAATATAAGAAGAAGAGTAATATTGACCCCTAGCCTTTAGCTAACGTTGACCATGTACAGTTTATGTTCTGTTTATGAGCCTAGTTGAAGTAGGCCGACTCTCTGCAAAAAAAATAGGGGCAAGTGGATAATGATAAAATTGTTGTTTATATAACTGCGGTTCCATGGAAGCAAATGTATCCAGGTCTAAAACTGTTATGGCGCTGGTTTGTCTGGATAAAGGCAGCTAAAGGTTAGCTTGAATACATATGCTAGCTTATTCTTTGATCCAAAATGGCAACAGAGGTTCACTGAGCCACATGATGTGGAAGAGCCAGGCTAAGTAAAGATATTATACTGTTTCATACCTGGCTCATATTTCCTACCTGTAATTTATTAAAGCTGACTCACTGCAAAGACAAAACAATAAAATGTTATATGGATTATTTTGTGTGCTAGATAATACATTTGGGTCATATAATGTGCCATAATGAGGACTAAAGTGTCCTTTTCAAGTTTTTTTTTTTTTTTTTTTTTCATCAGTTCTTACTTTTTCTATGAAATTTGCCTCAGGTGTGTATTGTACTGACTTTAGAGAGGGGCCACAGTCAGGGGCCACAGTCAGGGGCTAGGTTTGTGCTGTTTTCTGTCCACTCTTCCACTCAGCCCAGCTCTGTGGAGTGTATGGTTCAGAGTGGTCCTGGGACAGATACAACAGTCTCTGCTGTGGAGCTCTGCAGATCTTTCAGGGCCACCTTTGGTCTTATTGTTGCCTCTCTGATGAATGCACTCCTTGCGTGGTTTGTGAGTTTTAGCTGGTCCCCTTTAGGCAGGTTTGGTGTGATTCATTATCTTTTACATGTTGTAATGATGAATTAAATTGTGTTTTGTGGCATAATCACAGTTGAATTGCAGTCAGGTTGACCTAATCTGACTGTTTCTGCGTATTTGCTTCACATTAAAAAATATTTAGCATCTTCATCATAGTTGTCATGTGATGTAAAGTGACTGACGAAAAAACTCTCAATGATCCATTTAAATTCCTGGTTGTAAGGCAACAATAGAGGAAAAATGCTAAGGGGGTGAAGACTTTTGCAAGCCACCGTATGTGACTAACCTGCATTGTTTTTGCAGACAGCCAACTCTGACATCGGTGAGATACACAGACAACTAGAACGTGGCCATTTACAAAATAATGTGATTTTCTTGTATAATATACTAATATAATTACAACATTTACAATATGCTGAAGTTGATTAAATGTTTTGGCAGAATGGAAGCTGTGTGTGAGTGTGAATACTGACAGGTGACCTGCTGCTAGAAGGAGACATTGTGAAAGACAAGGACAGTGCAGCAAAAATTAAGAAACAGTGCAGGACGAAGAGTGTAATTTTCTGCACCTTTTTGTAATGGCATGAGTTAAAATGTATTAAAATAATTATTAGAGCTAATCAGTGACTTATGAGGGAATGGTGATCCCTGCACTAACAAAAACATTTTGCATCTTTAAGTAGCAAATAACTATGAAAATGAATTTATTTTTCCTATCTATGATGAGGTCAGGGGTTAATAATAAAAAGGGAAAAGCTTTTTTTCTTTATGTTTTCTATTATTTAATGTGACACACTGATCTAAAAGGGCTAAAAGAGGAAGGAAGTTTTTTTTAGGAGGGCCTGAGGGTTAAGTATAATTTTTGGAAGCACCTTGTGACAAAAGCTCAAATTACAATTTAAAAATGTTTCTTTAGAGACCATGTGAAGACTTATGGTAGCCCTGCAGAAACGTGCTGCAGTTGCAAACCCAAAGGGAAATAACAAAACTAAAAAAAGAAAACATAATAACAACTCCTCATTCACTGTGATTAATATGGTTGTGGATACAGGCACCTGACTGACTGAGGCATAGTCAGCCATTCACCCTCACACTCACAGACAATACTGAAAACACAGTACTGTATGCTCATATACAGTACATACAGGTTAATATTAATATTTTATATTTTCTCCTCTGTGTACCAGTCACAGGCCACAGTCTTTGGGCGATGTGTTCCACAACGCTAATCCATGCACTTCCTCTGCCTGCAAATGGCCCAAACACACCCATGGCTTTGTTTACATCCCAGTTTTAATCGACCTGGGGTTTGGTGAGCACAATAAGGATTTGTGACTCCACTTGAATAAGGAACTTTCTTACTAAATGTGTTTTTTGTGTCCACTTGTGGCCCCTACAGACGCTTCTGCTTCTTGATCCTCTCCTTTTTAGTTCCTCTAGAGTGCCTCTACTGATAAATGAGGATAGACAGCATGATAAAATAGCTAATTAGCATGGCTATTAGCAACATGAGGCTCACAGCTAGATAAAACAGCTGACTGCTTTGTGGTGGTTTAAGCACTGAAATGATCGGAACAAGTCCAGTGATGGTGAGCTTAAGAAATGCACAGGAGAGCTTCCTAAAAAAGGTTTCATGTGCCGTAGTGCCCTGAAACCCAGAGCTATAAGCAAAGGTCACTCCTCCAGGACAGCGTGGGTTCAGGCCTGCACATACAGGCCTTACATATATATTTTTGTTTTAGGTACTGAAACTAACTTTCAGAAAGTCCAGACCAACAACCCCCAGACTCCATATGATTGCATTACTCCAAGTATGAACTTGTTGTACTCCTCCAAACAAAAATATAACCTAAAAATATAAAAAAAAACAACACAATAGACTTTTTCTTTCGAGACAAAAATGTTTAAATTATATTAAAAATGTCTTTTTCCATAGCGCTGCATGTAGTACTTATGAACAGATGACCACTGTGGCCAACCAACACCACACCTGTTTAGATCTGCTGTAAGTTCACATGCTCCATGTCAACAATCTCTGAGAGTGCAGCCACTTCATCCTTCTGATGATCAACACATGACCAACGTAAGAGACAGCTTATACTGAAGCTGTGCTAAGGTCTGAAGCTGTCTGAAAGTAAGAAGGCTTTTTATATATATATATATATATATATATATATATATATATATATATATATATATATATATATATTAAATGTTTTTGTTTCTTTATTTATCAATTAAGAAAAGCAGGTGACTCCAAAGAGACACCCAATGTCATTATAGGAACTTATTAACAACCCACAGGCCTCATTTATGATGGTCCTTGTACAGACATTATGGTAACCCTTTGAAGCATTAGTTAAGTTTTCAATATGCATTAGCAACTAACTAACTGATTATTTACAAATCACTATCTCAACTTTAATAACATCGAGTTACATAATAACTATAACATAGTAACTATAACTATACTAGTTACTACTGTAACTATAAACACAGTTATTGTTTTATTCCTGAATAATATGCTCATGGAAATGAATGCAAAATTATAACCATTTGTGTTAATTCAGTATCTATAAAATGTTTATTCATGAAATATTACTAATTATGTATTAATGCTTTATTACTACTTAATGGTGGTGAGTGATTCTAAAGAGTTACCAAAATTTCTAATAACCCCAACTTTTGGGAATTCATCTTTTTTTTTTTTTTTTTTTGGTCGTCTTCTGGAAGAACAAATCCTGAAAAACAAGGAGAAGCACTCTTACTCTCTGTAAAAATACAGTTTTATATTGTCAGACAGATACTGAAACAATTATATTTTACAACAAATATTTTAAATCAGCTGTAGACTGCATAATTTTGATGCAATGTTAATTATTTCAAAAAGAGGCCACAGACATAATTCTTTTCTGACTCATATTTTATGAATCTGACACCAAAACGTCTTTTTGGTAAAAAGAAGAAAATTCTGATGAATGAGGAAAAGTGATGGTGCCACACAAAACTTTGACTCAGGATCAACATTAATAACTGTAAACCTGCTGGGTTCAGTAGATTTCAATTAACTTGTGTTTTTAGTCAAACTCAGGATGTTCTGTTGCTTCTTGTTTTGTAACTTGATAAAAATTGATAATTACTTATTTTCAAGGGTGACTACAAGATTTTTTAAAAACTTGCCTGAACCTGTTTTTGTTTTAAAACAGAGAGTCAACTTTTTGTTTTTTAAGTAATTTTTTATGGGATTTTTATTATATTTTTTTAGACCTGGATGCAACTTTGACTCAGACTTGTATTTTGATTAGTTGAACTCAGACTTGAAATTGTGTATTTTGCCCACTATAACTTAAATTCGTAAAGTCATAAACTGGTTGTGTTAGTGCCAAACAAACAATAGTCGTTATAGTAACTCCACTACACTCTCTGTGGTGTGGACACAGGTGCAAATTATTTTGATGTGTAACTTTATTACACTTACTTTTACATGCATTATGTTGTTTGTTGTTATTGTTTGCATTTGAATTTAGATCCGGACCCTTTTTAATGACTTGACCTTATAAAATGACTTCAGATGAATACAAGACAATGTTTTTGTTGACTTAGACCTGGACACTGAGAACTTAAATTTACAATTTAGCAACTCACTACTGACTACTTTAGAGCTGGTATTCTTTTACATATTCAATCAGGTATTGTGTAAAATTTTATGACACATTAAAATTTTTTGTTCAGTATAATTTATTTTTAAAGTAGTCTATAGCTCATATTTGATATACATTAATATCCACAACTTCATCTCTTATTTTTTTCTAGTAAAAATTGTAATAATTAGTTTTGTACTATAAATGGAGCACTCTTATTCTAAGGTTTTCTGCCTCTTAAATGGATCATCATGGACTATTAAACACTTTGGTGAGGTAAAGTGGTTCACTTCAGACTCAAAGCAAGAAGTCTGTGTTTTTGGGCTAATAAAATCTAAATATTATTTACTGTACATTGTTTTAAAACAGTATTACAAACAGCTATCAACCACAGACCAACTAAAGTAGATTTTGTAAACTATGTAAGGTAAGAACGTTGAGTAATGAGACCTATTAGCGAAAATATTCAAAGTCAACTAAAATGGGAAAGAGAGTTGCTGTGAAATTGACAAATTCGCAAAAATATTCAACAGTAAATTTGAGATATTTTTTGATAGGCAACTGAAATCTAAAAAAAAAAAAAAAAGCAAATGGATCGCGGCTTTTCCAGTAAACACCCTGCTGGCCAAAAGTCAATCTGTAGTTTTCCACAGACTTTTGGGTGAATCACAGAAGAACTCCTTGCCTTAAATCTGTTTGGGAGTCTGTGTGATGGTTAAATGAGTTGTGGGGTGAATAAAGCGTCCTGCATCTCCCTCTGCTGTCTCTGGGCTGAAAACTACAACTGCAGCAGTGAGCGCTGAAGTCTGGAGTCACAGTTACGTTCACTTCCTAGTATCTGATGATGTCAAAACCTCAGATTGAGGGCAGGGGGATATATAAATGTATAGATGAGGCACTATTTGTAAAGAAATATCCAAACAGAAAATCCATCAATATTGAACTTGATAATTTTTTGTTAGAAACTGGGTCCATAACCACACCATAATATTCTTGTGGCTTAATGCAGAGTCTACTGACAGCAATTAGTGTTTGAATAATATCACCACTTTCTGACACTTTAGTGAAGAAATAACTTCACTTTTTGTATTGGCAGATAAGATTTTTAAACTATAGGCTCTTGAATTCTGTGTTATCACTTGAACTCAACCAGAGAAGCATTCCATTCTGTTTCTAAATGCTGTGAGAGACTGGATGTTATAAAACCATATAAAATTTCCCTATATGCCTGAGGTTTAGAGTCCGTTAAGGTAGGGTGACCAGACATCCCTATTTAACCGGAACAGTCCCAGTTTTAGGCTCCTTGTCCCAAAACATATCTGTAAAAACGCTATGTCTCAGTTTTCAGCAAACCATGCCCCAGTTGTCCCCATTTTAAACAATAGAAAGCATAGAAAACTAAAAAAAAAATTGTATTAAGACTTTTGTTGCTAATATTTATGAGATCATTATTAATACATTGTCATTAAAATTCAAAACTTAAGCTCTAGCGTCATTTACTTTATTTATTTATTTTACATGACAGAAAACAGTATGGATTTCTGAAGATTTTTTGTCACTTGGTGAGTTCAAATGTACGGAAGAGGATTAGGGCCATTGTAAAAAAAAAATAAAAAAAATTTTGAGGGTTAAGTTCTGAGATTAAAGTCAGAATTCTGAGAAAAAAGTCAGAATTCTGAGATTAAAGTCAGAAGTATGGGTGCCTGTAAGGACTGATGTTGTGCAAGAAAAAGAGTACAAAATCCATACAATAAACTATATAAATGCATTATTATTGATGAGGTTGTGATGTTGTCTTTGTTTGTTTCAGAAAATACATTTTTTATACGTTCTAGAGCACTTTCTCTTGCTGCTGTTGCCTCAGTGACAGTAATGGACGGGCCGTCGCTGTGGCAACAATAAACAGAGCGCATATTCTTAAGCAGCGACTTAAACTAAAAGGTGACTACTTCCCCAATAAGTGTTTAAGTGCATTCTTGTATTTTTCTGAGGGTAAAATTTTTTTAATTTTTACATACAATACGTAATATTTCATAGCAGAAGCCTTCCTTACAGGCTACCGTAGTTTCACTACAAGTGCCTGGAAGGATCAAACCTGAGTCATGTTCATTTGTGCCGCGCACGGGAACCACATATGCAGACATAGTGTAAGAATTCTGACTTTTTTCTCAGAATTCTGACTTTAATCTCAGAATTCTGACTTTAATCTCAGAATTCTGACTTTATTCTCAGAATTCTGACTTCAATCTCAGAACTTAACCCTCAAAAATATTTTTTTTTTACAATGGCCCTAATCCTCTTCCGTACAAATGCACCCAAAATAAGTGCAAAAAATAAAATAAAATACTGGCGCCGCGCCTTGCCCGCCACCAGGGGTCGCTGCACAGTTTGGCCCCGTTCTTTTTCGCGCACTTTCAACTTCCGTCTACGTCAGCGCCTCTCACAACACGGAACATGGCGGCCAGCGCGGAGCGGAATCCTCCTCCTTTCCCCACATCAGAGGAGCCAGAAGCTGGAGTCTGTGACATGGCAGATGGAGACAGCGACGAGGGAGAGGACATCTTTGTCAGCAACGTACGTCTACTAAGTTTTCAACCAAATCAAAAGTTAAAATGTTATCTCCTGCCTGATTGTGAGAGAGGGAGCTAGCCCCTTTATGCGAGCTGACCTGCATTCAGGGCAGCCACAATAACTGGGAGGGAAGCTTAGACTACACAGCGGCGAGACATGTCACATTTGAGATTTTTTAAAAGCAACAACAAGTGGGTGAACGCACGAAGGTTATATTTTGAAGGTTTATTTTCACTAGGTTCTACTTGAGAGTTGAAATGTGGGCTCTAATGTCTTGTCCAAAGCAGAAGATTTAGCATCCAGTTAAGTTTGTTATATCTGTTGCTGATGTGACTCCACCCAGACAACTCCCTTTATACTGCTTATCTAACTGAGAACCGTTAACCCACCAGGAGCCTATGGTGATGCTTCTGTGTCATGAACAAACAAGAGTGGTATCAAAACAACAACGTTTTTATTTGTATTTGTATCTGAACTTATGTGATATTAAAAAAAAATGCTTATTTGTCTGTCTGGGAGGGACGTCCTTTCTGTTATTGGATTTAGTGCCTTTATTATTTTGTACTATTATTTTCTACAGGGTTCTCGTAGGACATTAAAATGCATTAAAAGTAATTAAATTGATTGTGCAAAAATTAAGGCCTAAAATGGCATTAAAAATCATTAAATTTGATTCCAACAGGCACTCAAAATTTAAAATAGTTTTGACGTAAAATCACAGCTTTATTTGTTTATTTGTGAATATAAATATGAAAATATGCATTTACAATATTTGTAGCCTGCACTTGCATGATGAAGTTTGCTTCCAGTGGGACCAAATTACCCAAACATCAGATGGTTGACTTTCAGCGTTATTGGTTTTTCAGAAATTGTATTTTACAATACAATGCAAATAAGTTTTGACAATTTAAGTTGCCGTGATTGTATGTTTGTGGCTTTAAAAATAGCATTAAAAAGCATTAAATTGGACTTGGTGATACCTGCAGGAACCCTATTTTAAAAAGTCAAAATTAAACCACACCATTTTATTAAATAACGAATGTGCTTCTCCTTATTGGGATCACAACTTGTTTGTGATTTGGACATTATTGCCTCCATTTCTGTGTAGGTTCTCAGTCATCCAGGAGAATTCAGTTAAAAAAGGTTAAACAAAACGTTTCTGGAAGTAATTTCCTCTTTTATCCCAAGGACTTAATCATGATTTCTAGAAATGACAATGAAGTCCCTTGGATTAAGGACGAAAGGATTTCTAAAACAAACCATGTCCAGATGACCAGGCACTAATGTATGAATGTATTAGTGTGATTGTGTGTTTGGTGGTGGTCAGAGAGGCCGTAGGCGCAGAATGGCAGCCACTTCTCTGTCAGTCTGTCCCAGGGCAGCTGTGGCTACAGAAGTCACTTACTAGTTAGAGAATGAGTAATGCACAAAATAGTAAAATAACTTTGGGTGTCTAAAAAAGTGCTTAATAAGACCAATGCATTTTATTATTATAATAAATTGTTAATAACTTTGCTTTGTTGCTTGTTAGTTTGTTTAAAATACCTTAAGGAGGTAAATAATGCAAAATTGACTTTCTTTTTAGCTTTCTATTATGTTATAGTGTTCCATAATCAAAAACATACCTTGTGTTTTGTTTCATTCACTGCCTGTTTGAATAATCCTGTAATTGTTTGCTCTCATTAATTTTTCCAAAACATACAGCTCTGTATCCACTGATTCCTCACAGCTATTTTTCTTTTTGTAGTAAAATGGTATCATACAAAAAGTTTAGTGAAATGAAAAGCTTTTTTTTCTCTGTTTCTGTACAAAAGAGGACAACAGAACTGCCCTCTGCTGGTTTCTTCATCTGTTTCTTTTTAGCAGTAGTAAATTTATCTGAAACACTTTTGTTTAATCACATAATGTTTTTAAAGGTTATAAAACATGCAATGCTGTTCTAGAGGGGCTCAAGCTCAACAATGTTACCTTTCTTTTGTGTTGTGTTTGTGTAGAGTAAGCCTGTAGCTGTGAGTCGTGGGGTCTCTCAGCCCGACCAGGAGGAGCCTCCAGACCTGTTCAGTGAAGAAGCCCACAGCACAAGCTCGACTGCCAAGTCCAACGGAGTGCACTCAGACTGACCACAACCACCTGTTCGCTGGTTAGAAAACCCCACAACACAAATACTTGTTTAGTAGTAGCAGTAGGGCAATTAGTTCAATCTATAGCAATGATTAAAATACTTTAAAACTATTCTACAAGAAGAACTAATGGACATTTAATTTTGGTTTGTTTGGCTGTTTTTTCTCAGATGCCCATGTGGAGCTAACCACAGATAAATCCAGCAGCACTGGCCAGAAACAAGTCTCAGCCTCCTCTGGACAACGGACCATGCCCTCCTTTGTCCAGGGCTCTGCCGCCATGCAGCCAACGTCCTTAGAGCAGGTAACAATCAGCATCTTGTAAAAAAAAAAAAAAATCTGTTTGTAATGCGAATATCTCCCCAAAAAAAAATAAAAAAAAATTTGTGATAATTTAACAAAGGATAAAGATTCACTACCTGTTTTTAGTCACTTGTATTTGAGGAAAACTAATTATTCAGTTTGTAGCACAGAATAATATCTGTGTCATCTCTTAAAAAAATGAGACTCTGAGACATCATCTGGGCTTTCTTATAAGGCCTTTTTGACAGAGAGTAGTAGAGTAAACTAGAGTAAGGTCAGAGTTTTTTGATCAATCACATGCTCAGAACAAGAGATGGTTCCTTTTCAGATCGGGGACACTTTCATTGGTTGAATCCAATCTCATGCACGTCTTCATACACTGGAGTAAAGGTAGCGGCAGGTCCAGCTGGATCGATACCATTTCCAGCACTCCAATCCAATATTAAAGTAAAAAAAAAAAGTGAACATATATGTTTAAGTTAATTAGTTACTTTTAAACTTGTGCTTTTCCCATTCTCAAAAACACAATCTAATCTTAAACTGGAAAAAAAAACATTCTAAAGAAAAGCTATTCAAGTTGCAAATTGTAAACAGTTTTGCATGTTTTTCTTTTTAAGAATTACCAATATGCTAGCCTTCAGTAATGTAAAGGAATTAAACATGTTCTTCTCTACAGCTGGAGGAGGAAGAAGCCAAGGACAGTTTTGATGTGGATGTCTCTGTGACCAGTCCTGAAAAAGTTGGTCAGTCTCTGCTTTTGCTTTCTGTATATACCTGCACTAATACAGTGGAGCTCAGTTGTAACAGCATTTTTTGTCCTGTGGAGTGACATGAAAATACAGTGAAATACAAAAAATACTAAATTATTTTTTTCAATTAGATAAGTGAAAAGACATAACACACAACTTCTGTCTAAAATTGCACATAATATACCCTATTTGCATAATTAAAAATAAAACATAATTTGACAAATATTGCAGAATTGGTTACAAAAAATCATCTAGTAATCCATTCATATTTATTCATTAACAAATTAAAATGGATTTTTTAAAAAGTGGAACTTGTTTACTGTATTTTGCCTGTGTCCTCACAGGTGATGGCATGAACGCATATGTGGCCTACAGAGTATCCACCAGGGTTTGTTTTTTCTTTTATCCCCTTTTTTACCTATTGTTTACAAATCCATTAATCCATTCAAAGTATATTTGTATTTGGCTGTCTACATGCTGCTTCTTTGTGAACCCTCAGACGTCCCTGGCCATGTTCAAGAGTAAGACCTTCTTTGTGAGGAGGCGCTTCAGTGATTTCCTCGGTCTCTATGAGAAGCTCTCAGTCAAACAGTCGCTTCACGGCTGTATCATTCCTCCTCCACCAGAGAAAAGTGTTGTAGGTTAGTGTCATGCTCTCGTATAATCTTATCAGAATGTCTGTTCTCTTCCCATTGTTAATACTTATGTGTGACCAACAGGAATGACCAAGGTCAAAGTGGGAATGGATGACCCATCGTCAGTAGAATTTGTGGAAAGAAGAAGAGCAGCTTTGGAGAGGCAAGAATGTGTTTAATGTTACAATTACCTGTATTTTCCGCACTATAAGGCGCATCAGATTATAAAGGTGCACCTTCAATTAATGGCCTATTTTAAAACTGTTTTCATATGTAGGGCGCACCGCATTATAAGGCGCATCCACTAGATGGCGCTGCGCTAAAGGGAATGTCAATAAAACAGTCAGATAAGTCAGTCAGTCAAACTTTATTAATAGAATACAAACCAGCGTTCTTACAACTCCCTCATTGAAAACTAGGGATGCACAGATACCACTTTTTTCAAACCGGTACAAGTACGAGTACTTCCATTTGAGTACGTACCGATACGAGTACTTCTATAGGGGTAACTTTATAGTTTATACAGTCACACTAATGTATCTCATTCATCCCATACCGTGTCGTCTTTTTGCCGTCTATCCCCACTGCGATGCTAAGTTATTTTTACAACAGAGTGGTTTGAACACAGCTAACCATAGCTAAAATTTGCTGAATATGGACATGTCATACCTCATTTTAAAGCTTAGATTCTCCTCTATTCAATCGCTAAAAGAATTTTAAAGACAGATTGAGCATCTGCGCATCACCTGCGGAGATTCGCCATTACATACAGGAGCTAACACAATTAGCAACGGTACTTCTTATGTTTTATCAGACAACAACTGCTTCAGACTCCGCGCTTATATCATTTTCGGGACAACTAGGACAACAAAAGGACAACTGCTTAAGTTTTAGGACTCACGTATGATTTGGGATAAGTCTGGTTGAGCAGAATGTAGAGCCAACTTTGCTTTTAAAACCTGTCACTTCGGCGACGCCCCCTGAATACGGTAGCCATAATTAACCAACATTGATCCATATATAAGGCGCATCGGATTATAAGGCGCACTGTCGGTTTTTGAGAAAATTAAAGGCTTTTAGGTGCGCCTTATAGTGCGGAAAATACGGTACTATTTAATGTTACAAAATGTTTTTTGTTAGCATGTTATGAGTGTGCTTTGCTAAATCTTGTGCTTAGCCAAGTGCTAAAACACACACTTAGTAGATACTATGTGACTATGTGTCTGTCTACTGATTTTTTGTGCTACTTTTATCTTTTATTTTATTTTATTTTTTAAAGGTATCTTCAAAGAGTAGTGTCTCATCCGTCATTACTGCAGGATCCTGATGTGCGGGAGTTTTTGGAGAGAGAAGATGTCAGTATTTCACGCAGACATTTATTTGCCTTTTAATTAAGATTCATTCAAAATTGCTTATTGTCCATTGTGTAACCATTTTTTTTGTGCATGTTAAGCTTCCCAGAGCAGTGAACACCCAGGCCCTGAGTGGAGCAGGCTTCCTCAAGATGATCAATAAGGCTTCAGACGCTGTCAACAAGATGACAATCAAGATGAATGAGTCAGACACGGTAAGGCGTTATACTCCTACATAAAGTGATTTAAGGAGACTTCATGAAGCAAGCACAGGCAGTTGAAGATAAGTGGACTGTGGAGCATGTGGTTGATGAATCAAGATGGTGGTTCCTAGAAAGTGGGATTTGGTCCAGTAAGCCTGGCTTGCATTTGAATCCATTTAAAAACAGAAGATATTATTTCAAATGTTATTGTTCTTGTTGTTAAGATCTAGGTCAGTGATTCTCAAACTGTGTTACAGGTACCATCAGAAAGCCCTTAAGATTTATATAGAAGAAAATAATTAAAGTCTAACTGATAAAAAAAAAATTGTTCCAAACAAGGCTGAAAATATACCAACTAACTTTAAAAAGTTATGCCACTTGATAAAGTAGAAGCCATATGTTTAGAGAATGACACAAGTATTGGTTTTCACAACGTTTGCTGCTTCACTTATGAAGTGCTTGTAACATCTGACAAAAAGATTTAAAACACTAAAGCAGCAAAATCTGTGAAAACCTACTACTACTTAAAACTACTGTAGATGTGCAGTCTGTAGTCAAATCATGTCATATGTGTTCATGATACATTTCACTGTAGGTGTGTGAAAATGGGCTCTGGTTTAAGAGTGGTTAAAAACGTTAAACCAAATGAAAACCACTAACATTGTGACACACTCCTGTTGTGCTCTCATGAGTTTCTGTATTTATAGATACATAACTTGCCTTTTTGTAGATTTACACTCTAATGTACAAAAGGAGACAAATCCTGCAAAAAAAAAACTCAAATATTTTGGTTGTGATGTAAATTTATGTTGCAATATGTGTATTTTTAACACAATGATGCCTGTCATTTTCTGAAATTGGAAAATTAGCAAAGTAAGGCAAATGCGAAAATCCAGTTTATTTAATTTTATAATGACGTACATGCTGTTATTTGATTTGTGACCATGACACCGTTGTATATTTTTATCATACTGTCACAATTTTCTACCCCTCAACTATAGGGGGGAGTATAGGCTTACTTTGGCATACATTGCCTTGATCTCTTCTATGTTTTGTGCCTTAGTGGTTTGAGGACAAGTTTCAGGAGGTGGAGAACGAGGAGCAGCAGTTGAGGAAGCTCCATGCTGTGGTGGACTCTTTGGTCAATCATCGGAAAGGTGAGCTACCATGACAGCTTTACACTGTGCAGCAAAATGTTCATCCAACAGTGGAGAGAGACAGTCCCACAATACTTCTCCTTCTCCACCAGAACTCTGTATGAACACAGCAGTCTTTGCCAAAAGTATGGCCATGCTGGGGAACTCCGAGGACAACACGGCCCTGTCGCGGGCTCTGTCACAGCTGGCCGAGGTGGAGGACAAGATGGAGCAGTTACATCAAGAGCAGGCCACAAGTGACTTCTTTATTTTTGGAGAGATGTTGGCTGATTACATCCGTCTGCTAGGAGCTGTACGGGTAAGGGCCACAACTGCAGTAGAAAGAATACAAGCAACGGTGAATGGAAGTCGTATTGTGTTGTGTCATGAAAGTTTTTATTTTGTCTAATTGGGTGTGGAGAAGCCAAATTCCAAAATCCAATTTTTATTTTTATTTTACATAAAATTTTAGTTAAATACAATTATTATACTTAAAGCTACATTAAACCAATAGTTTGTTCATCATATTTCAAACCCTCTCAACAACAACAACAGCATTTCAAAATCAGAAGTCCTTTATTTTATCCCCGAGGGAAAAAGCACAAAACTCCCGCACACTTGTTTCATTCATCATTAAGTTATTTATTGAGCAATGTTTCGGTCAGGCCTCAATCAGGCTTGAGGACAGCCTTTTACCTCCATCTTCAGCTTCAGATGCCTCCAAAAACATCATCCAATCAGGAACGAGAATAGCCCCATTACCAACCACACCAAAAAAATTACTTACAATATTTATATTACCCTCTTTACATCAATTTTAAAATGCACAAATGGCAATACACATTCACAGCATTCACTATTAAGATCACATGCTTGTTTCATACATTCTTGTTGTGATGCAACATGTGAACGGCCAGTGCATCTGCTACAGCATTATATTCAGCAACACTTTATCTTTAAGGCCCCTTAGGCTTAGAGTCTGTAAGGTAAAAATCCACTACTCTTTAAAACACAGTTGTGATCAACTTCCCTGGGTGGAGGTGGCACCTGCTTCATCCCACAAAAGCAGAAAGATGACACGTCATGTTTCAACTGATTCTCAGGTGAGCAGAGGTTACATTAAAGCGTTTTATCCCCAGGGGGAAATTCTTCTTTGTTAGAGACATGCAACCTGACCAAGAAAGAAAAGATATAGAATATAGAATTTCAAAATTACAATAAAAATCTAATAAATAGTAGAAGTGCAATACCGCAGATTTTGAACACCCCAGTAAAAATAAACAAGCAAATTAAAAATGTATATATAAATATATCTCTTTAAAAAATATAATAAAGAATTATTGATCTGGAAAACATATGTACAAATATGAACAAATGTACAAGGTAGAAGCAGATGAATTGAGTAAGAGCACACTGTCTGTGTGTCTTTTACAGAGCAGAGTTCAGTAGTTTGATGGTGACAGGCAGGAATGATTTTCTGTGTCTGTGTGGAGCAGCATGGCAGTAAAAGTCTGTTACTGAATGAGCTCTTTCAGCTGATCAGCACACTGTGGAGAGAGTGAGAGGGAAAGTCCAGTATAGTCCTAATTTTGATCAACATCCTCCTCCCTGACACCACAGTCAGAGAGTCCAGCTCCTCTCCCATAACATGGCTGGCCTTCCTGATGATAATATTGAGTCTGTTATTGTCCCTCAGCCACAGGCTTCTGCCCCAGCAGACAACAGCACACATGATGGCACTGGCCACCACAGACTCATCCTCGGCATCGTCCTGCAGGTGTTGAAGGACCTCAGCCGCCTTAGAAAATACAGATGGCTTCGGCCCTTTTTGTCAACAGCGCCTACATTCTTGCACCAGTCCAGTTTGTGGTCCAAGTACACCCCTAAGTACTTATACTCCTCTACCACTGACATCACACACTGACATCTTGGATGTTTGTGCCACCTAGGCTTTCCTGAAGTCCACTACCAGTTTGTTAGTCTTTGTCACATTGAGCAGTAGGTGGTTTCTAGTGCTTGGCCTTTTTGCTTTTAATTAATTAAAGATGTTAAAACTGTAGCAGTTCACCACAGTATCCAACTGCATGTGCAAGCAGATGATATTAGCTTTTGATTTTTTTAGCAGGCTTGTCAACAGGGCTTGACATTAACTTCTTTGCTCACTGGCCACAATGGCAAGTGTTCTTCAAAAGTTACTAGCCATTTAGGATTTTCACTGACAATTTAGATGTTGACATGTTGTTATATGTATGTCTAGGGTGTAATAAAACAATAATTTGCTAGAATTTGACTCTATTATTCTTTTGACACTGACCACTTGTCAGGTACCCTGCTTGCCAGTGGAGATCGGGACATGACGTCACATCGGTGCTCACACAAGCTATTTTCAACAGTAAAACAATGGAGCAATTTAGTATGTAAATTACTCGAGTTAGTGTTCACACAAAAGTATTTTGATACTTTACTGCGTGATAAATATTCACCAAGAGTGACAGAGCAGGTAAAAGTGTTGTTTCAAGTCTTGTTTGTTTACTTATTTATCCCGCTGGGACTAATGCTACTCTATTGTATTTTGCTGTTTGTGACCACTCAATGGCCGCCTGATGGCGTAGGTTCCTGATCTCTATATGAATAATTTGGTTCAACAATATTAAAATTGTACAATTAATACAATTTTGACAAATGCTCCACAGTATGGGTTACAGGAATCGAAGTTTGATAGAGGTTTGTTTGTGGTACACTGCAGAAACTGAGACCTACCCATATTATTGTCAGAAGTCTGCAACCATATTGTGAGGCTTTTGCTAATGCGATATTGACATTTGTACGTCCATTGTCTCTCCACTGTGAGACAAAAGATAGATCACTCTACAGTCTGTAACACCCTCTTGCACTGCTGTGGTTTTAGAAATGTTTCAACAATACTACAGTAATAATGTGGTTCTAGGTTCCTTTAGCTTAGTTGTGTTTGTGGTGATTTTTAACCACTTTGAATAGTGCAGTGGTGCTCCGACAACGAACTCTAGCCAGATCCAGCTGAAAAGTGGACACCACTAGTGACAAGATGCTTGATGTGATATATTTCTGAGATCAGAATTTGCAATGCAATTGCAATTGTTTTAGTTCTATCTCAAAGGTAATGTCAGTCTAACCGGGCCGCATTCACACGCTTTCCTTTGACAGCGCCATCTAGTGTGCAAGTATACAATTGCTGTCAGAAATATTTAACCTCCTTACCTCAAAATACTTTAGAATAATAATAAAGATTTTCATCGGATTTAAATCTGGTGACTGAAAAGCCCACTCCAGGACTTTCCAGGAGATTTCTGTCTCCTTGAAAAATCTTCAACTGATAAATTGTTAAAATGTGGGGGTTGAAATATTTGATTGCAACCCGCAAGCTTCAGTTAGTTCAAAATGTGTCGGCCCATCTTCTTTCAAATGCTCCAAATCACGTACATGTCACTCCTGTTCTTCTGTCTCTCCATTGGCTTCTGGTTCGCTTCAGGTTTGCTTCAGGTTCCAGTTTGAGGTCCTGATGTTTGTTCAAAGCCATCAGTGGCCTTGCCCCAGCCTACCTGACTGACCTTTTGACAGTTCATTGCCCAGTCAGAGCTCTACGCTCCTCTGTCCACAGGTCTCTGGAGAACCCAGACCAAGATACAAAAAGTTGGGTGACCGTTCTTTTGCTGTTTTTGCTCCCAGGCTCTGGAACTTACTTCCACCCAAGTTGCGGTCTATAACTGAGGTCGCAGTTTTAAAATCACAACTAAAAGCACACTTATTCAGTCTGGCATTTGACATATAATTATTGCTTTGATGTCTTGTGGGTGTAACTGTACATTTCTATTTGTGCAGCTCTCTTTGCATTTTATGGTGTTATTTATTCTTGTTACATGTACGACTCTGTCTTGTTTTTAAATTGCCTTTTGTGAAACACCTTGAGCACCATTAGGCTGTTGTAAGCGATACAAATACATTTTGATTGATTGACTGAATTTTGAACTGTAAAGCTCAGTTTGTTGTGTCAATGTGTCCAGAGCAGAAAATGCTACTAAGCTAACCAGAATCTAATCAAACTAGAAGAATACATCTCTGTTTTTGTGTATAGACCAAATAGAAACAGACTTCAAGTGTAAACACAACGCAAGAGGAGTAATGTGTGCTCACTGTCTGCCCCCAGGGTTGTTTTGACCAGCGCATGAGGGCGTGGCAGCGATGGCAGGAAGCTCAGAGCACACTACAGAAGAAGAGAGAGGCCGAGGCCAAGCTGCTGTGGGCCAACAAGCCGGAAAAACTGCAACAGGCCAAAGATGAGATCACTGAGGTACAACACAATATTAAAATCTATCTTCCTTTAATCCAGCTGGAGATGTGATTGCTCATCATATTATTTGGGCCAAAATACAGTTGAACTCTGAACTTACAAAGTCAGTGTCAATATTAGTAATATTTATATTCATGATTGTCTGCAGTGGGAGTCCAGAGTTACCCAGTACGAGAGAGATTTTGACAGGATCGGCATGACTGTACGGAAAGAGGTTCTCAGATTTGAGGTAAGACTTGAGGGTCTTATGTGACTTTGCATCAGAAAAGAGCATAAATTAGCAAAATGCTTTTGTTTTTGCAGAAGGAGAAAATAAAGGACTTCAAGAGCCAGATAATCAAATATTTGGATTCAATGCTGCAGTCTGAACAAAGGGTAATCATTTTATGGCATTTCTAAAATACTGCATAATAAATATAGCACAGAGTAATTAGAGACCCTCAAACTGTTCACTGCCTACTCTATATCAAACTAACTGCCATCTCCAATGGCACTGTTAATGTCAGGTGTAAACTCACTGAATTGATTTCATTTGATATAAGAAGATGTTTAAAAAGTTTGCCTTTGTACCATGCACTGAAATAGGCGTAAAACTGTGTGAAGTGCAATGCCATCTCTAGTGTACATTTTGAAAAACTGGTGCAAAAGAGAACCATCCACACAATGAGAAATGAACTGAAGCAAGTCTGAAATGTGAATGCTCTATGACCATGCTCTGGAAAAGTTTGTTTAGGCAGCCATTCTCAAAGTCAAAGACTGTTATGGCCCCCTTAAATTTCTGAAAACCCCACACAGACCCCCAACTATAGACCTTCTCTCTATTCAAAAGACTATGTCATGTTTTTCTCCATAGATTTATATAAAACTCAATTTCCGCAGTACCTTTGTGGCCCCCAATTTGGAAACAATTGCTCTAAAATCTTAAAACAAAATCTTATGTGGATTCACAGTAGTTAACAGTGCTCTGTGTTTTGGTCCACACTGGAAACTGAAAACTGGGCTGGTCCTTGGCGATCGGGGCTTTATGAAGTAACTATTCAACAAATGCCTCAAAGTCCAATGGTTGACACAGGGCTGTTTTACGTTTATGAAGTCCTGTGACCCACTCAAGTCATTATGTGGCAGGTTGTCACTATCAAAACAAGGTTAAAAAGAAGTCACCTGGACTTAGTTTGTATAGTTGAAGATGTTTTGTCTCTCGTCCAAGAGACTTTGTCAATTCTAAAGTAAACTTATGGTCAGATTCTTTTATACAGATTTTTTTAAAGGGCTTATATTATGTTTTTTGTCACCTCTAGAACAGCATTGCAATTTACAACCTTAAAAATAATTTCCTAGAGAAACAAAGATAAAAAAAACTTTTACTTTCTTAAACTCTGCGAAAAATAGCTGTGAGGAATCAGTAGAAACAGAAATTTATGCGTTTTTTTTTTTTTTTTTTTAAGAATGAGAGCAGACTGGATGTTGAGGGCTTGTTGATGGGTTAGTGCTTCCTGGAGTAGGAGAGAGTACGTAGGGGGTAAAAAGGAACAAGCTGTTTGGAGCTCATAGACAGGCAGTGCCAAAGAATTCAAGATTACTCAAATAGGCAAGAATGAAACAAAACACAACTCTAGGTATGTTTTTGATGAGAGAACAGCATTATAACATGGTAGAAAGCTCAAAAAGTTGCCTTGGCATATTATGGCCCCTTTGAGTAAGGAAGTGTTGCACTTTGTTTTGCATACAAGAAGGCAACTGACTGGTACGCTGATGGAACGAAAGCATTTATGCAAACTCAACAAGTCCAGCTGGTGATCTGTGTCTGGAGTGTCATATGTTTGGTAGTGTGACATTGAAAAATCATACACCATATTCTTTATAGACTACATGCTGGACTTTTTTCTAACTGGATTTATTGGTGTGGTTGTCTCAGAGTAACATGACAGCATTTACTAACTTTTTACTTCTGTCTCGCTTCTCATATTTTACAGCTCATAAAGTTCTGGGAAGCGTTCCTACCCGAGGCAAAAGCAATAGCTTAATAATGAAGATGGAGGCTTCTTTCTAAGACCCTAACTGCCTTTTTGAACACTTTACCTCTTGAGTTGGAGCTGAGAGGACAATTTTGAACCACACAGAAAACTTCCATCCATTTATGCTTCTGTCCTTTTTATCATCTATTAACATACAGTACATTGCTTTTCAATATAACAGACTGCCCTGTGCAAACATCTCTTCAAAATTTAGTTATTATGTGACTTGAAGGTGTATAAAAGCGAGAGGTGAACTGAAATTTGCCACTAAATGTTAGTGAGATATGTATTTATGTTGCTTTGCTTATGATAGTGTATGAAAGAATTAACACTGAGGTACTGCCCTAGATTAACATGTCATAGTTTACACTAGAAATAGCATTCCAAACTTTAACTTTGTTGATCGATGCATGATAACTTTTGATGCACTAAATTACATTGTACAGATTGAAAACAGATTTTTACATAACCTCTCTTGATGACAGAGTATTAGCACATTGTTACTGTATCCTAAACATAGCATATTTCAGATACCATAAAAGTTTTACTAAACCTAAAGGCTTCAAGGTTACAACATGGTCAGAAGTCTTTCACAGTAAAAGATTGTTACAGTGAGTTTGAACTGAAAAAACATGGTCACTTGTCTTTTCTACGATAACGATTTCATGATAATTAAGTCTTCAGTATTTTTTGTTGGCGAGGCTGAAGAGCCATGACTGTCTCTCTTGTTGAAGTCTGAAGCACTCCTTTGGATATGCTGCCGAATGTTTACTGTTACATGGAAATTACTCCTGACTTGTCAAGTAGTATTGGCTATCATCATGTGTGACAAATTTGTTTAATCATAACATTGTTAAGACATCTGCGTAATACTGACCTTTATTTTTATGCAGCATTTGTTAAAGCAGTGATTCTGTCATGTCATATTTGTGTAAAAATGTGCTTTATTTTTGTAACCACTTTGCATTAGCACACACTTTTTCCCTGGAAATGCTTTACAGGTAGATGTACAAAATAAATATGATTGGATAAACTTTGGGGCTAAGAATATGTTTGATGCAATATAGTTTTAGTCAGTGATAGCATGGAATTAAACTTGCAACTCAGGAAACTCATTCTGGATTTAGCCGAGGCCAAAGTTGATGTCAGAATACGTAGTATGATACTAACAGTGTAATTTTTGTTGTTTAAAGAAATGGGTCCTAGCTTGGGTGACCTTTATCCTCCAAGTTAATGGGGACTGTCCCACTTTCAAAATTCCAGTCATCTGTCCCAACAAATATCACTAAAAACACTATGGCCATTTTAACAAACATGAAATTAACACCAAACTTCACACCTGTCCATTTTCTCCTTCATTCATTTGACAAATTGTGCTATTTACCACTTAAGGCAAGAGCTTGAGCGTGGTGGAGACTTCCTGCCTCAAGTGAAGGAGTTGAAGTATCTTAGAGTACAGGACTGACAGACGGATCGGTGCAGCGTCTGCAGGAGTGCGGTTGATTTTTTTGTCAGGTGTGGTAAGGAACCTGTAAATTATGTTTAGGATGCCTCCTGGATGCCTCCCTGGGAGGGTGTTTTGGGCATGTCCCATAGGGAGGAGGCCCCGGGGAAGACCAAGGACACACTGAATGTACTATGTCTCTTGGCTGGCCATGGAACACTTTGGGATTTCCCTGCTTTAGCTGGTGGAAGTGTCCAGGGAGAGGGAAGTCTGGGCATCTTGGCTTGGAATGCCACCTCTACGACCTGGCCCCAGAAAAAGTGGGGGGAAAAAATGGATGGATGGGTGGTAATTACCAAAAAAACAAAGCCTTGGTACATACAGTATGTACTGTTGGTCTATAATGTGTGTACATTTACATGACTCAGAAGGCAAGGAATTTGGAAGGCTTTGGTTACTTATTATGTTCAAACCAACAACTATTGAAAATTCTTTACTTAAAACATGGGTGACAGTCCAACCCATCAGAATGTGAAGGTGTAAGCAGTTCTGGAAGAAATATTTTAGGTTTCAGGGTTTCCCACATTTACATTGAGTCTTTGGGGGTAAAGTAATACCATCTCAGATACAGCAAGACATTGAGATGTTGATGACTGAGATTTTTTATTCAGATTTTGCATGCTTTAATCATTTTGTTTTATTATAATAATGATGTCAAAAATATTCCAGCAAACACCATATTATATAACTTTAGTGTTCACAAAAAAGGCTATTTATAAGTTATATTAATAAATATATAGCATCATTAGAATATAAGTTGTGTTTATAGGGGAAGTAGTTCAGAGAGGCTATGGGGATGCAAAATTAAACTAGGGAGATCCGCTACGTTAATAATGGGAAACACTGGGGTTTGTTTGTTTACTTTTTCCCACAGTGTGCCAGTGACCCGGAAGTGTGAACCGTGGAGCGGGCGGCGCCGTGTTTGTATTTCCGGTGTGTTCGGAGCTTTCACGAGCAGCAGCGGAGACAGCCGAGCAGCAGCGAAGAATGGACCGAACGGCTACTGCGAAATTAGCGTGAAACATCATTAACAACAAGTATTACCACAACGTCCCCGTGAGCGCCAGTGCCCCGCGTGTTCTCGCCGTGTACCACCCCAGAGAGCCATCCGGGCGTGAGATTTCAGCCCCGCGGAGGTGAGCCCGTGTGTTTATCTGCAGAGCCAGCCCAGCTTTTGGTACTTGGTTGTAAGCTAATATTTTCGTTGCTAACGGAGCTAATTTCCTTGTTGCGCTCGGTCCCTCTGTCACAGTGCTCCCAGTAGGTGCTAGCTGAGGCGTTCACACTCAGCCTGGTTGCTTTATCTGCTCTCCCTAAAGTTATTATCCACCAAAATGAAATAAATGCATCCTTGTTATGAATTTCCGAATAGAATACGTTGTAAACACACCAAGCCAGCAACGCTTATTACAGTTTGGCTAACGTTAGCGGTGTGCTTGTTTGGTCAGGTTTAACATGGGAAAGCTGCAGTGCTAACATGGCTAATGGTTATTTGGCTCAGTAATCGATGACCATAACTAATGTAAACTGACATTCCTTGCAAAATAGAGGCGTAACAAATGCATAAATACATAATAATAATAATAATCATAACGGGAGGCCTAACGATAAAACTGACATCTTATAATTTGCATCAGCTGTTGTCATAATGTGCTTTGTGTTATTACTATGTACTCATTAGTTGGTAGTCCAGTACAGATGAGGAGAAGATGGATGGAAATACGTTTTAATTCTAACTTTTCTTAACTAGGATTATCCTCAACTTTTTGTCTGTTTGTGGTGATGAGCCTTCTGTTTTGAGTTGAGGATGTCACTGTGTGTAGTGACGTTTGAAATCATAATATTTTGGTGCACTTTATAAAGGTGCCAGCCCATTTCACTTCCAAAACAGGTATCTGCTGATTTCATTAATGTTGTCATTTTCATGTCAGTTTCACTTCCCTATTAAATGATTATTACACATAAATAGATTGCAGTTTTTGTTTATTTATGTTCTTAATACATATATGACTTGTAAAGTATCAAATGTAGTGAAAAGTGTTTCAATAAGCTACTTCTTAATGCACCTCACATTTTACAGGTGCTCTCTGCAGCAATCATCCATTCACAAATTTCATCTGCAGATGCTACATTGGTTTATTTTATTGTTTATTTGAAATATTTCACAGAACCCTGCGACAGAGAGTGCTCAGTTTACCCTTCCCTTTCTTCAAACATTACCCACAATATCAACAAATACAGCTCTTATCTGGTCAACCAACCAAACAGGCTTATGCCTGGCAGCTTTTTTTGTTGTTGTTGTTTTGTCAGTTCACCCCTTTGACCGTTAAATCTAAAGTAGCTTTTTTGTTGTGGGGATGCACTGAATTCTAGTATCTAAATTCTGATGTGATAAGGAAAATTAACGATATTTTCTGGTTTTTGCTTTTTATGAAAATAAATTATATTGTGCATGAGGTTTTGAGCATTTAGATTTTCAATATGTTCTCCACCTCCAAGTACTGCAACATAAAGTGTGTATACTCTAGGGCAGATGAGAGGCACTTTAGATTGGACGCAGTTCCCTTTTTAGTCATTACTACTTTGACTCACTTTGTGTGTATGGCCTTGTCAGCATTTTAATGCATCAAAATATTATGAAATACACATTTTACTATAGATTGGTCAGGATTTGGGTTGTGCAGGAACTCCCCATATGTTGTATGTCTGGTGTGAATTCCCTTGCAGTTCATCAGAGGTTACTCAAAGAGAGAGCAGAGGCAACTGTTGTCTGGAGATGCCACAATAGGGGTCCGTTTATCGGCAGGCTCCCTCTCAGGATGATCTTTGACTGAAGGTTAATCACTCCACACACAGCACTCATGGTTCTGTAAGACTTTTAAAGCTGCCATGTTATGCTTTTTTCAGGCTTTTTGAAGTAATATTGGACATCTTTGCATTAGTATTTCACATTCTAGAACTTAAATAATGTATGTTAGGGGTGGACGATATTGACAAAAATGTATATCTCGATATTTTTTGGGAGTATCCCGATCCCGATAATTGGCGCTATCTATTATATCTACAATAATGCCAAAAATTAGTTTGTAAATATATTACTATTGTACAACATCCTGTATACAGTAATAAGTAGCCTATCTAATGCAATTTTCTGTCAAAGATAGCACAAATATTCAGAATGTAACTAAAAAGTTGTGGCTACATTTATTATTATTAACAATATTAATAGATTCTTATATTCCATTATAATAAATAATAATATTTATAGTTATATTATAATATTATATTAATATATTATTATGTTATAATATCAATAAGCCTAATATTAATATTCATAATTTAAAGTCATTAATACTGTAATTAATTTCACTATCCACAATAGAGACATTCATGATTGATGACAATGGAATATAAATATTACAGTAAGTGTTGGCCTGGGGACTATAGGCTGATATCGGCCTAATAACAGAGCCTGTTGTAATACCTCTGTCCTACTCCGCCCATGTGTCTGATGGCTTTGTTTGGATGCACAGCTGATCGTGGAATCAGCTGATGATACACGTCAAGGGCTTGCATGGTGGTCAGCGACCGCGTGCATGGCGCGGCCTGAGTGGAAAGTCGCTGTGCTGACAGACACAGACAATTATGAGACTCGTTTAAAGTGTTAGACAAAGTTTTAGTTGAAGACAAGAGCGCATGTTTCTCTGACAGCGCTGTAAAGTCTGTCTTTTACAACACGAGGATGTGCAGCCACTTTTTACTTTCACTTTGTAACATAGCAGTGAGTTAGCGTTAGCTTAAGTGTTTCAGTCAATAAACATACTCAAGAGGATCTACAGGTCTGTCCTGGGTGCTCTGGAGGGAACTACAGAGGGAAAAGCACACCTGAGCTAGATTTGAGCTTCTCCAGGGCTTGCACTAGAAAGTTCTGCTTAAAACATCAGCTAAATTTGACCGCTACATGAATATTCGATAATGGGATTTTGCATATTGTTAACCCTCTCCAGGCAGGCGATGCAGATTTGCAACAGCTAAATGCTCATTACCTAATTACAAAAAAAAAAAAAAGTCAGAATTGTTTATTACTACCCCATATGATAATGTCCCCCAAATATCAGATTTTTCCTGTTACTAAAACTTAATTTGAGCCTGAGAGGGTTAAGACAATAATTTAGATATTACAAGATATATCGCACACCCCTAATGTATATGTATGGAAAACATCTTTTGGGGAGCAGTTACTTTGACTTTTCAGAGAAAGCATGGATTAAGTGCCTGATGCCCCCTGCTGGCATAAAACTGCTATTTAGCACAGCTATTAGCAACATAACGCTTGCAGATAGATAAATGAGCTGACTGCTTCCTAGTGAAGGCGGCTAAAGCGCTGAAATTATCAGAACGAATCCGGTGACAGTGTATGGGCTTTAGAAACACACACTTCCTGGTTTCTTGTGTCTACATAGGGCCATGGGACCGAGTGTTTTGAGCTCTTGAGAATAAGACAGCATAAGCATGCAGGATTACTCAAACATGCGTGAATGAAACAAAATTTTACTTCATGTATGTTTTTGAGGTGGAAACAACACTATAACATGGTTTAAAAAGTTGATTTAACATATTGTCTTTTGAAAAATACAATACTACCTTTTTTACATTTTGCTGCTTGTCTTTCAAGCAATAGTGAAATACATGATATATTCTCAAGGGATGTAGGATTGCAGCAGCAAGCAAAGAGAAACACTGCGCTACCTTTTTACCTCAAAGTTTGATGATTGCACAATTACTTCTACAAAGGGTTTCTGATGCTGATATTGCTCTGTATTGTGCAGCCATACAATAAATGTAACACACAATTTAGGGCTGCACGACAGGAGGAAAAACTTGCAATATACGATAACTAAATGTTTGAATATTGCCATAGCAATGGATGAATAGATATTTTGATATACATTGTTGACATAGTAAGTTCAATTAAATAAAAGCAGAAATGTATTTACTTGTCAAAACTGTGTCGAAATCTTAACTTAACAAAGACTAAACCAAGACTAAAAACAAGACTTAAACCAGGACTGAAAACAAGACTGAAAGCAAGACTGAAAACAAGACTTAAACCAGGACTGAAAACAAGACTGAAAGCAAGACTGAAAACAAGACTTAAACCAGGACTGAAAACAAGACTTAAACCAGGACTGCAAACAAGACTTAAACCAGGACTGAAAACAAGACTGAAAGCAAGACTGAAAACAAGACTTAAACCAGGACTGAAAACAAGACTTAAACCAGGACTGCAAACAAGACTTAAACCAGGACTGCAAACAAGACTTAAACCAGGACTGAAAACAAGACTTAAACCAGGACTGCAAACAAGACTTAAACCAGGACTGCAAACAAGACTTAAACCAGGACTGCAAACAAGACTTAAACCAGGACTGCAAACAAGACTGAAAGCAAGACTGAAAACAAGACTTAAACCAGGACTGAAAACAAGACTTAAACCAGGACTGAAAACAAGACTGAAAGCAAGACTGAAAACAAGACTTAAACCAGGACTGAAAACAAGACTTAAACCAGGACTGAAAACAAGACTGAAAGCAAGACTGAAAACAAGACTTAAACCAGGACTGAAAACAAGACTTAAACCAGGACTGAAAACAAGACTGAAAGCAAGACTGAAAACAAGACTTAAACCAGGACTGAAAACAAGACTTAAACCAGGACTGCAAACAAGACTTAAACCAGGACTGAAAACAAGACTGAAAGCAAGACTGAAAACAAGACTTAAACCAGGACTGAAAACAAGACTTAAACCAGGACTGAAAGCAAGACTTAAACCAGACCAACCAACCATCAGAGGGCCAGGGTTGTACTGAGTAAATGCAACAGGATTTAAGTAGTAATACGTAAAAGTATTTGTAGTGAGGTGCACAATTGCATAGAATAAATCCTTCTTCTCCAGACTGAAAAGGGCAGATGGTTCCTCACTGTACTTCGAAACCAACAAAGCCATTTCTGAAACCACATTACAGCAGTCCATTGATCACTTTAACTTGTTCTTCAATCCATTCATTATGTGGTCTGAGAGGATTAATATAATCATGATGTATAATTAATGCATGACCCTAATTAAAGACATACGACGCATTAACCCTTTATTTAGCTGTCATAGAAAAATCAGGATTGAGAATATTAGATTTAGTAAATTACAGGGTTTTGAAAATAAAAATGCACAGTAATTACGGTGCTTGGTGATTCCATCCCTTTTAGCTATCTTTATTTTTATTACATTATCACATTGTTATTGTAGCCGTCTGACATGTATCCTTTGTCCTCATGTTGGGCATGTCTCAACATGTTATATTCCAGAGAGACTGTAGCACTTTGCACCCGTAAACAGCAAAAGGCAACCCACAGATGTGAGGAACACTCTGTAGAAGAGGAGTTTTGTCACATAACATGTTTAATAGTGGTTTATGATCAATTTTAATAAATCAGTAAAATTCTATTTTTTTTTATTTCAAACTCAGGTTTGTGTAGTGTAAAATATAAAATATTAAAAAAATAAATTTTCTTAAGGCTGACTAAGCAGACACATTTTCTTAGCATAGTGGAATGGCTCTGGTGTAGAGCTGCAACAACTAATCAAATTATTCAGTTACAATTGTAAGATAATCGTCAACTAATTGAATAATCCAATAATTGCTATTTGAAGTATGTATAGACTTTGAAACATGCCACATGCAGAGAGAGGTTTTATTATCATGACAGAGCAGTGAAGCCCCAGAAACAGTAAGAGAGAATGTACGTTTTGTGTTTTAATAAATCAGAAGTACTCAAGTGGCACACGTGTGCATCTTGTTGACATTTAGTTAAAATCTCTGTTAATATTTGTAATATTATCACCTATTTTAAATTGTAACTCTAAAACACCTCATGTATTATTTAACCTCTTGTCATTGTTAAGCCATGAGACATGGATTTACTCAAGCTTCATTATCTGAATATTTATTGATTAACTGAAAAAATAATTGACAAATTTAATTGATTATCAAAATATACCTCTAGTCTGTTATCACTTTGCTTCTCTCATCTGCTTCATCTCACTGAGTTATGAATCGGTTGAAACCGTGTTGCACCAGATATATCAAACCAGGTTTGTTTGTTTTTCAAATTATTTCCCAAAGGTAGCTTATTGGTGCTGCCTCCTAGAAAACTAGCTCAAATCCACAGAGACCAGATTTCTTAGTAAAGTGATTATTTTAGGATGGTTTGCTTAGCTACACATCTGTTGTGGAAAATATGCACTATAGGATTATTGACATTGTGAAAAAATATTGACTGAACTAAAATATAATATTCATTCAATCAGTCACCCTTTGCTTTCTCTTATCCCAGGCTGTCCCAGCTCACCTTGCACAACAAGCTAGGTTGTCATGAAATTTGAGAGTTCACAAATTCACTAAATCCATCTCGTCAGGCTCCCACTGATCTGTTTGGGTCCGAGCCGGTGGTGGCTGGGCCAATGGGGCGGCAGTATTGCCGTGAGTGGGCAGGTTTTATGTTTACTGACAGCAATAAGCTCTTTTAGAGTTGTTAACAACATGTCAAAGTGGAAAAACTTAAAGTATGCTCCTCTACATTTACAAAAACAGCAAAAATCTTCTAACAGAGTCTTTATTGTGTTTTACTGTGGTAGAAGTTTGTTTTTTAGCTACAAAGCTGGGGCTTTATCCAATCACCTCTAAGTGTTCTACTGAATGTCCCGCCCCTCACAAATGTTTTCCACAAGAGCCATTCTAGATTGATATAATGTTAGCAACTTTTTGCTAACGTTATATCAATCTGGCTTTTGCCAGGTTATGTCCCAGCAACTATGGGCCTGAAAATGGCTCGTAGTCTCTGAGCCATACACTGACAATATAATGTATAATACCCCTAAATAACTGTCAAATTTCAACTGTTGAATCACAGTGGAAAAATTTTGTTAGTGGTGTGCTTTTTCAGTTTAAAAACAAGGTTGGAAACAATCATCTGTAAGTATTTTTTTGTTTGAGTAGTTTGTATTATGGAGCTCAGCTGAGGGGAACCCATCATAACGACACGGCTGAGTGACTACAAATGATTATGTTCACAAACACTCACCGCTCCACGGGAGTCCTGACAGCATTTTACGGTGTTGTCTTGTTCCTGCTTTTATGTAACAGCAGCTCGGCACACTTGCCCTTGAGAGCAAACACACGTCTTTGATGCTGGATCCATACAGGCAACACTAGTGTGAGTCATCCGGAAGCCCACACAAATATTTTTAACGGCGGCCTTTTCATGCTCTGGAATGGCAGCATTATTGTCATGATCTCCCAAATCAGAACATTACTAACTATAGGTGAAGTGACCAAATGAAAATATATCTTTGTCAAAGCTTTAGTTTACGCTTCAGGACCAACTAAAGACAAAAGGGGTTGGAAATGACCACATAGTTAAAGACAATGCATTTCTAATGCCTTTTAAATATTTAATGGTTTCTGTGATGTTTAGTAATAATATAGGGTTTGCGGCATAACAATATTAGAACTGGAACTAATGATCTGCCAATCTGGAAAGATCGCTGGATCACACTGTAGTGCATTTCTGTTTGGTACAGCTCTATGGTCTAACAACACCGTCTGCTTTTCCCCCACCTCATCACCCTTATGGTTAAGTCTGTGCCATGCTGTAACTTAAGGGCTGTTTAAACAACAATGCATTTTGCTGAAAACGCAATGATTCAATTGCGTTTTTGGCCATTTGCCTTTATAAGAACAGGGTTTCTGTTTTCTGAATCCGCACTCTTTTGAAAATGCGGTGTTATGATCTCACTGCAGAGAGCCATTTAGGATGCTCCGCACATGTGTAAACTGGCAAAATGTATCATTCATTCATTCACCTTCTTCCACTTATTCCCGTCAGGGGTCGCGGGTGACTGGAGCCTATCTTAGTAACTTCGGGCCTTACCCCCAATTTCCACTGCATGCGACTCCACTCTGCACCACGCATTCCGCAGTAAATGCAAAGTCATTCTAGTAAATGAGAGCATTTCCACAGCCTCCGCAGAGCTGCGGCGCCGGTCCGGCCGTGCTCCGTCCTGCGCCAGAGATATGCAGCCAGTCTATTTTGTTCGATACCGTTCAATGGCGGACTCCGTTCCGATCAACCTCCGCAGCTCAGACTGCACCAAACAGGAAACTGGACGTGCACAACATTTAAAACTATTTAAAAGTAATGTAACTCCGTATGAAAATTTTTTATTAGAATATTTAATCATTATTTCTCATATTATCTTTTAGATAGTCAGTCTTAGTAGGCTGTTTACTTATTACAGAAACAATGTCAGACACAATTTAATATTTATTGCACTTGTATCGCTTTTTTTGTGCCCAGCTACTTCCCCGTTAGAGAGGAATCCTCCGTGAAGTGAACTACAAAGCGATCTTATATTAAACTGTTGTTTTCTGGCCTTCTGCCTCTGAAGAAACAGTTATTTTGGACTTTATTAATGGCTTTTATGGCACAAGCTCATACTTCTCGCACATGCTCTTCCCGAGCTGCTCAGGGCTCTGCAGCCTGGTGTGGCAGAATGGAGACGTATCTAGTAGGCGAGGGTCTGCACCATCGTTTGGTGGCGGCCCGCAGTGAAGGGGACACGCATGCAGTGGAAATCCAGAGTTAGGCAGGGTACACCCTGGACAGGGGCCAACTTGTCACAGGACTGACACAGAGATGCACACAGACAGACAACCATTCGCTCTCAAATTCATTCCCTAGGGGCAATTTAGAGTCACCAATTCACCTTCAACACATGCAAGTCTTTGGACAGTGGGAGGAAGCCGGAGTATACAGAGAGAACCCACTGAAACACGGGGAGGACATGCAGACTCCACCCAGAGAGTTTGCATGTTGGCCAGTCAAGGATCAAACCCACGGTCTCCTTGCTGGGAGGCAAAAACACGAACCGCTCTGCCCCTGTGACCCCTGCAAAATGAATCATCACTGAATAATATGAGATTAGAGTTACGCTTCATACAGTCATTTTGATAGCGTTACCGTTTAGTAATACATGTAAAAATCCACAACATGATGTAAAAGTTAAACTCAAACTATTAATTAAGCTGTAGCTTTATCTGAAGTGGTGACTTTTTAAGCAGGATGAACAGCTCTGTCTGCTGGCCTCTAGGGCTTACTACAGATATTCACACTTTCTACTGTGTTTTAACATCTCGAGCTTTTCCATGTAGACGCAAATCAAAAATAGCATGACTGTTGCGTCTAAATAGCCCTGTGTCTTAGATTTAACCAATCACAGTGAAGTCTGGGCTTGGATCTGAGCAGTGTACTTCACTCATAGGACATCAGACTATCAGCCAGTTGCTGTCGCCGTCTGCCTCAGTTTGAACTCTCACTGCCTTCAGACATTGTGTGCAAAGTTGAAAGAAGAAACAGCGCGGTGTTCTTCCGCTCATTAATGACGTGAGCGGGGTTGCTTTGCTTGTTAGCGAGGACATGCTTCTAGCTGCTCACCACGTAGATGTTGTGAAAGTTATAAAGCGATCTCGAAATATCACTGATTTAATATTGCTAATACTAAAAATCATAATTAATAAAGCCCATAAAACTGCCTAAGATCCCTTTTTGACAGATAATTTTGTTAAAATATGCGATCAGCTGAGTAAACCTCAAATGAAAGAAAAAATAGTTTAGTGTCCCTGTAAGCCGTAGTGTCCTTGAGCAGACTCAGCTTGATATAATTGTTTACATAATACTCTGTGCTGCTGACACTTGCTGTGGGTGGTGGAAAGACTTTACCCGTGCCTTCATGATTCAACTGTGACTTAAGGTTTATGTTGATGCTTTAACTGTGGACTTTGACCATGGGGACTTAATAATTTATAAGGCTGCTTGAAAAAAGTAAAATTAACAAGACTGTTCTGTTAGTAACATGGAACTGTCCATGACATACATTTTGAGTTTCAACTTTGACTCAGAATAATGGGCTTGTGTTATCATTATTATAATGTGGCACTGTTTATGTAGTTTACTTTGGAAGCATGGTGGATATTTCTGAAGTTGTATTGTTGTATCCTGACTGAATCTCCACACTCTTGTCTCGTCTGCAGGTTGGACACTTTCATATCTCCAGATGTTGAGGCCACAGTTGTGTGTCTGCACATGGTAGAGGTGCTGGCTGTCTGAGCCTGTGAGGGGAGCAGCTTCTGTCCCATGAGAGTGTGGTCCGGGTGCTGCCACTGACCAGGGCTGTGGCTGTGCTGGGCCCGGCCCCGGAGGCTTCCCCTACACCACTCCAGCCGTCTGCCCACTCACCCCCAACATGGACCAGCAGAGGGACAAGTATGGTGAGCGGCCCTCCAGGAGCACCAAAGTGTCCCAGGGCAGCCGCAGCGGGCACCCGTCCAGGCCCTCGGGCTCCTCCAGCTCCTCAGGGGTTCTCATGGTCGGACCAAATTTCCGTGTAGGCAAGAAGATTGGCTGTGGGAACTTCGGTGAATTGAAACTTGGTGAGTCAGGTTTACTTATATGGGCGTAAATCATATCTTTCATCACATCACAGGGCTCTAGACGGCCACCAAAATGGTCGCAAATGTGACTATTTTTTTAGAGTGTGCAAATGAAATTTTTGAGCAGTCGCATTTGAGTAAGTGAGGAGTGATGTAAATGTACGCAGCTGTAGTAATGAACTTTTGACACGGTGCCTGCTGTGTTCTTCAGGGCGGCTCCCTCCACACCAGCAGCTGGAGCTCAATAACATAATAATAACAACACAAAAACACACAAAATAACTTTTGTAATCATTTTATTTATGAATTTGTACAATGCATCTGGCGACGTGTACGTTTATGTGTAACATGCAGTGCGCTGTTGTCGAAGCTAAGTATTCCTCTCGATAGCGCATATAAATAAGGCATATTGAAAACAGAAACATAGGTCTGCCATATGATAAATCCCAAAGCCCTGAGCTACTACGACTGATTAATTACACAAAAGATCTTCCAGACGAGTCTCTTTGGCCTCGTACAAGGAAAAAGTGATGGTTACCTGATTTGAGGCTTGAAATTGCTTTACGCAATTTTTGTTTTACGCAAAACACCATATTAGGAAATAAGAACATTTTTACTTCTAACTTTTAGGAAGACTTTGTAAAATGGTAATTAGAAATTTTAAGATTAGACTGGTTTACTGTTATTAGGATACTTTAATTAAAATGTTTATTTATTTAAATTGAAAACAATTTAATAAAAAAATTGCCTAATTGCCTGTATATCTGTGCACCAGTGAAAAAGTCTAGAGCCCTGCATCATATATGGATACAGTGGACTGGAGATACCTCAGAGACTGCCATCACAATAATCACAATTCAATGTGATATAAGAGCCCACAATTAATGTCAGTGTTGTCTGCTTATTAAACCAAATATTTAGTCTAAATAAAAAGCTATTGTGTGTATAATATTATATTTATTTTATTAAAAGAAAATGAACATTCAAATTAAATGCAAATGATTTTTGTGTTTTGAATGTTTTAAATGGTTCAGATTCAATTAGAATAAAGTGAACATTAGAAGAAACTGCTGTGAAATTTATTCATGCTTATAAGGTAAATTGTTTATAAGGTAAATTGCTCAGTTTCAGTCCCAGATTTAATGATGTAATTCCCACAAAAGCTGCCATTTGTCACCTGTATTGTTATCAGCCTGAAGGACATGCTTTAAACTCACAAGTGCATCCATGTGCTGTGCCAGGCTTGTTGTTTAGTTTGTGAGTATTTTTTCCTGAAATAACCCAGATCTTCATGACAGCAGATGAATTAATGTTGCTCTAAACTTTAAAAACACACGGAAAAATTAAACAAAAAATTTTAGGGGAGATTTTCCTCTCTAATTAATTCTGTAAAGTTAGGGCAGCAGAAGTAGAAAAATGTGGTTTGCCGCTTTCAAAATAAACAACTTTTAAAATAAAAGCATGCCTTATATATTACAGTAAGAACACACAATATTGATTATGTTGGCCACAATAATTGCGATAAATGATATCTGGACAATTATGAAATTATGCTTACAGTTTGAAAATGCGGCTAAAACATACTGGAATTACTTTTTAGTGACAACAGTCTCAAGTTTAGGATTTAAGGATAAATGACTGCAAAGAGATAGCTTCCCTTGTGTTCAAAATGTAGAACACACATAAACATCAGCTGTAGAGACCTGGATAACACGGTGATGAAAAAAAAAAAGACTTGTTGAACTGCTGCCGCATGTACAGAGTACTTTAGTGAAGGTAGGAGTGACATTTAAACAGCACTCAGTACTACAGACAGTACTGACATAAGTCCAGAGTTTAGAGCAATTTTAACGCATTTTAGATCATCGTGCTGTAAAAGTTTAAAAGTGAAAGCATATTAGCCATAGCTTAGATACGTTTATGGTGCTGTGTGAGACGCATTTACTGAGAGAGGAATGCATTTTCTTACTTTAAGTTTAATTTTGTAAAGTCAAAGTGACAGTGTTTATATGTATTTAACGGTTAACTATTGATTAATTATCTAGTAAATCAGCCACCTTCATTAGCATTTAGCGCTACAAACATTTGGCTCTACTGCTAAATGTTGTGTGAATGTGAGTGAGTGGTTGGTGGTGGTCGGAGGGTCCGTTGGCGCAGATGTGTGCAGCCGCGCTTCTGTCAGTCTACCCCAGGGGAAACTGTGGCTCCAAAATGTAACTTACCACCACCAAGTATGGAGTGAATGAAATACCCCTTCCCTACTGTGTGTAAAGCGCTTTGGGTGACATGTGTCATAGTTAAAGCGCTATATAAATACCATTCCCTTCCCTTCCCCTAAATCCTCCGATTTAGCAGTAGAACTCAGGCTTGAACGCCTCACAGTCCACTGTAGCCTCAGTCCATCTGTCTGCTCTGCTGTAGATCAAGTACTTTAACCCATTCTGGAGAAATTGGACTGAAGACAAGCTTTGAGCCTTCTTGAATTTTATTTGGCCTGTAAATGTAGTGAATAGCAGAGAGCACACTCTCTCATATGAGGATAGCAATTATCTTGATTATCATGAAAAATTATCATGATGATAAAAAATGCCCTGATCAATTAATCTTTAATGTTTTCATCGCGATTAGAGATTTAATTGTTTATCGACTCCTACTTGTGAGTGTGAATGGTTCCTTGATGTAAAGTGCTTTGAGTTGCCATGGAGGTATAAAAGTGCTATATAAATGTGACCATTTATTATTTACCAGAGTATTACAGTTTTTCTCTATTCTGCATACCATATGTTTAATGGTTCAGCATATATTTTATATATAAAACTGTAATTATTATTTTTGTTTCTTTTTTTTTTTCAGGCAAAAACCTGTATACCAATGAGTATGTAGCTATTAAACTGGTGAGTGCATTTTTATCTATAACATACAGTACATGAAAAAGTTGTAACGCTGTGCAAAAAGGTCAAACAAACAAACAAACAGAATGCAATCTCATATACTCATATGATATTTACAATAGGACATATGGAAGAAAACATCAGATACTGGAACAGATATTTTACCATTTTATGAAATATAACACATTTTCAATTTGATGGCAAAAAAGTTGGGGCTGAAAAAAGTTTTATGATTAAAAATATTGAAAAACACAAACCCACTTGGCTTAGAAAAGGCAACATTGTTTCTGGATCATGTTCACATATGGATCTTCTTTGCAAGATACAGCAGTAATCTGTGGCATGGCTGTGTTCCTCCTGAACCATGCAGCATATTCCAAAACAGAGTCATGTCTAGTTTTAATGCACTGCCTCATGAGCTCCCACAGATTAGGAGCATCCAATACATTCAGTACTAATATACAGATTCAGCCTTTCTAAAATGCTCCTTTCATACCCAGACATCTTATTGAAGTGTTAAAATTTAACATAATTATTTGCACACTGCTCCTCTAGCAGTTTGTCTATTGTAAAATGTTCTTTTCCATCCTTTTTTTGCCTGTCCCAACTTTCTTGAGACATTTTGCTTCCATCAATTTCAGACTTAATTATTATTTTTCATTAAATGATAAATTATCTTCATCTAAATCACACCAAATGGACAAACAGAGTCTGCTTAAACTAATGCTGCAAAAAAAATTATATGTTTTTAGTGAACATTTATGTAAACGTTCACAATGCAGTATTGAAAAAGTATGTGAACCCCTGAGCTAATGACCTCTTCAAGAGCTAATTGGAGTTAGGTGTCAGCCAACCTGGAGTCCAGTCAATGTGAGAAGATTGTAAAGTGGCCCTGCCCAATAAAAAACACCCCCCAGTTTTGAGTTTGCTATGCTGAAGAAGCATTGCTTGATGTGAACCATGCCTCGCACAGAAGAGCTCTCAGAAGACCTACAAGTAAGAATTGTTGACTTGCATGAAGCTGGAAAGGGTTACAAAAGTATCTCTAAGAGCCTTGATGTTCTTAAGTCCACAGTACGACAGATTGTCTATAAATGGAGAAGGTTCAGCACTGCTGCTACTCTCCCTAGGAGTGGCCGTCCTGTAAAGATGACTGCAAGAGAACAGCGCAGAATGCTCAATGAGGTGAAGAAGAATCCTAGAGTGTCAGCTAAATACTTACAGAAATCTCTGGCACAAGCTAACATCTTTGTTGACAAAACATTGAACAAGAATGGACTTCATGGGTGGACACCACAGAGGAAACCACTGCTGTCCAAAAAAAATATTGCTGCATGTCTGAAGTTTGCAAAAGAACTCCTAGATTTTCCATAGCACCACTGGCAAAATATTCTGTGGACAAATGAAAACAAAGTTGAGTTGTTTGAAAGGAACACATAACGCTATGTGTGAAGAAAAACAGCACAGCACCAACATCAAAACCCCATCCCCACTGTGAAGATGGAGGAGGGAGCATCATGGTTTGGGGCTGCTTTGCTGCCTCAGGGCCTGGATGGATCGATACCATTGACGGCAAAATGAATTCCCAAGTTCATCAAAACATTTTGCTGGAAAACTTAAGACCATCTGTCCACCAACTGAAGCTCAACAGAGGATGGGAGATGCAACAGGACACTGGCCCAAAACATAGAAGCAAATTAACAACAGAATGGCTTCAACAGAAAAAAATATGCCTTCTGGAGTGGCCCAGTCAGAGTCTTGACCTCATCCCAATTGAGATACTTTGGCATGACCTCAAAAGAGCGATTCACACCATACATCCCAAGAATATTGCTGAACTTAAACAGTTTTGTAAAGAGGAAATGTCCAAAATTCCTCCTGAGCACTGTGCAGCTCTGATCTTCACAACAGAAAACATTTGGTTGAGGTTATTGCTGCTAAAGGAGGTCAACCAGTTATTAAATTCAAAGGTTCACATACTTTTTCCATCCTGCACTGTGAATGTTGACATGAATGATCAATAAAAAACATGAAAATATACCATTTTTATTTGCAGCATTAGTTTAAGCAGACTGTGTTTGTCTGTTGCTGTGACTTAGATGAAGATCAGATCACATTTTATGACCAGATTATGCAGTAATTCCAAAGGGTTCACATACTTTTTCTTGCAACTGTAAAAACTATTTACTTGTGTCACTCACTCAAACTGTTTTTGACTTTGGTCACTATTTAGGAGCCAGTGAAATCACGCGCACCGCAGTTGCATCTAGAATACCGGTTCTACAAAACACTGGGAAACACAGGTAAGGATACAGATCAGCTCACTACATCTGTGATCATGTGACCATGACTCAGCTGTTTAGGTGGATTATTCCAGAGGATTACATCATTTCCTAAACAGGTGATTAGTCAGGTTACATACTGATATTAAGTTGGGTTAGCAACATATTTAATCTCTGGGCATTTGTGAATGACCCTGTGCACAGAAGGCTTGACCTTGCTTGAATTTGACTTGCATTAAATGTGTTAAATCGTCTCTTATGAACACTTCTATAGGTAGTTTATATGCATGTGTTGTAGGCCTTATTTCCTGGTCTGACTGTGAAGAAACATTTTCCTTGTGCATAGTAAAGTGGCTTTTGAAACATAAATAATTCAGTATCTTAACAAACTCTACTTTTTAAGGAAATGCCTCTGAGCTTTCACTTTACTAACCACAATCATTACATGACTTAAGAATAGAAATCTCCTCACACAAAGCTAGAGTACAAGACAGATTTGAGCATTTTGCGAATTGAAGTAACGCCTTTTGGGGATAGAAATAAAGATTTCAGGTTTTAAAATATGAAAATTCCAAATTAGTTTCCTTACAGTCAAAAGGATTTGTCAGCTTGTCATTGAAAGCCAGGGGTGCATGGAGTGGTTGGTCCTCTCGTCTGTCCTTCCCATGTTACCATAGGTCAGTCAATAGTTGTCTGTCAGTGGTCCCATATTATACTAAATACATTTTTTTAGCCTTTAACCATGTTGTTTGTGCCTCCAAAATATACCTAGAATAGTATTTTGTTTCAGTCACACTTGTTTGAGTAATCCTTTGTGCTGAGCTCATCACATCCTCAAGAGCAGAAAATGCTCGGACTCATGACTCTACTTAGACACAGAAAACCAGGAATTGCTCCTGCGCATTTCTAAACCCATACACCATCGCTGGACTAATTTTGATCATTTCAGTGCTTAAATTGCTGTTGCTACAAAGCAGTCATTCATTCATCCATCTTGCTAATTAGCCATTTTATGCTCTGTCCATTCCCCACAGTAATCGGCAGATATCTTCTGTGTCTTATGGGGCGGCAGTAGCTCAGTCGGTAGAGAAGTTTGCCCACTAACCTGAATGCTGCCAGTTTGATCCCCACTACTGGCCTTGTATACTGTTGTTGTGTTCTTGGGCAAGACACTTCAACCACCTTGCCTGTATGAATGTGTGTGAATCTTTTCAATAAAAATATTTTGATCTTAAAAATCAAACAGAATCTTAGAATTTAGTGACATTTAGTTTTCTGTAGTCTGCTGTAAAACACTGTGCGTAGAGTAAGCATGGAAAATGCATGATCCTGCCTACGTGTGAACATGGCATAAATTAGTGAGAATGGGAGAGGACAACACACCAAACACACCGTAGCTAAAATGGCTAGAACAGTGCTTCTAAATCTACATCTGGTTGTAATCAAATGCGTGCACCTACAAAGGCTGGATGATGAATAACCTCATCATGGCCTTAGTCACAGTTTGGCAAGGAAATAAAATTAGTGGTGCATGCTCTTTGATCTACCTTTCAGTGCTGCATCGCCAGACAGAGGATTTAATGACCATTGTTTTCACAGAGGCAGTGGCTGGAAAAGGCCAACTGTGCGGAAACTCATTAAATATTTAGAAAGCGGGTCTGCCTCTTCTTGGTGCTAACCTGCCTGTGTCCTCTCCTCCAGATGGGATAACGTGACCTCATTTTCTTCTCGGCTCTGCGCTGTGCCAGTGTGGTTGTCATAGTGTCGGTGCGACTGGCTTGTAATGAATTAATGTGGTTGGGCTCAGACGCCCAATCAGGTGCTCTTATCAGTGCATAGCCAGCTGTCACAAGATATTAAGAGAAATTAAGCATTGCTGTCCAGATATTTAGGCCAAATTCTTGTCAGTTCAGTCACAATGGTATTACCAGAGAGTGGACTATAAACCACTACTGTGCCAAGGACAAAGCGATTAAGAAGATCAGGATTTTATTGGAGGGTGGGTGGACGCTATTGAGCTGTTAAAGGTATTTCCAGCAATGCTTGATGATGAAACCTGACACCAACGCTGAAATCACTGCACTCGCAAGGAGAAAACCACATCATAGTGACATGTCTCTTATATACGTTGTACCAGCACTGTACATTCTTGAAATAGCTATTTATTTACAAGTAGAATAAGACCTAACCTCCTTGGTAAAATGTTTGTTTTGCCAGTGTTGGTTTGTTGTTGATCTGTTAGCAAAAAGTCAGTCAGCTTTTGATGAAAATTTCTGGAAATGCCAGTAATGGATCAAAGAACAAATTGATAAATGTTTTTGGTGTAGTTGGAACGTCATCTGGCTCCAGGATATTTTAAGGATTCTTTACAATTGCAAGATATCCCAGCTGCCCCAAAGATGGCAAACTCCAGCCACAAGGGGTCAGTGATGAAACAAATTACTACTTTTTGGTGTGCATCCAGATTACTCCCTTGATACAGGTGTTTTTGGTGGAATTTTTACCATTATGATGTAAAGGCTTTGTGGCTCATTGTGAGATAGGGCCAATACCATCGCAGGGGTCTGTTTTTTTGAGTGTTTGTAGATTAGAATAGTTAAATGTTAGGTATGCAGGTCTTTTTGGCTTTGTCTAAAGATAAAAGTGAAATTGAAAATCCACTATACACTCCATTTCTGACCTTGTGAAAAGCTATGGAAGCCCTGCAGGAACAGGTTTCTGTCCATAAACAAGTCCAAGGGAAGAAGGTCTGATGGTAATTTCACCACCAACAAAGTTGTTTAGTGCAGAGTGATGAATCATAATAGTTATTATGTTTGCTTTTTAAACATTGCTGTGTTCAATACTGTGTAAAGGCTAATGCTGCTACATCTGCCAGAGAATGCAGAATTGTGACTGTAGTGACACTAGAGTGAAATCATATCCTTTGCAATTGTAAAGTGACAAGTGCTTTGATTTAACACAACAACTTAAAAGCAGGCATGGTGCATACTTGAAATACATTAAATATTACAAAGATGTTAATATTATAAATGTTTTCTCTGAGGAAAAATATAGCTGAAATTAATCAAGCCAATCTGTCCAAAATGCAAATACTTAGCCAATCAAAAGAACTGGCTCACTCTGGTCCCTTAGGAGCATTAAAGCATTTTGTAGAGTGATTGGGAAAAATAAATGCATTCCTTTTCTGGATGTACTTTTGGAGAACTGACCAGTGCACACATAATTCATTCTGCTACATACAGAAATGTTTAAACATACATGAACTCTTGCATTTAATTTGTACAAATTGCTTTAACTGCTTGTGTCATGGATAGTAATTTAATTTAAAAAGTGTCTGAGTTGGAATGCAAAGCTCATTTGCAAAACAGGAATAGTGCTTAACAAATAACTTAAAAAAGAAACGTACAGGGAGCTGTTCAGAAGAAGTACAAGCCTTTCATCAAGAGCATAGATATTTTACATTTCTTCATAATTTAGATTTTTTTTCTGCTGTAAAGAAATGAAGCGGTAGCGTTATTTCAGGCAGGAAGACTGATTTCTTTTCCCTGCCTACACCCTATCACCTGTCTGTTACACTCAGCCAATCGCAGTCATCTTTGCCTCTCATCCAGTCACCTCTCAAGCCATTCATGTGTATATCTACGCACTCTCCCCTCAGTCATCTTGTTGTTCAGTTATGTGCCGCAACCCTCCTCCTCCACCACCAACTCCACTGCAGCAGCAGAACCATCAGCCTCCTCAGCCTGTCCATCTGCTCCTCTTCACCACCATCAGTATCTAGGCCACGGAGGGATAAAATTCACCTAACTAATCTAACGAACGCTCCCTTCATCTCAACGCTGATGTCTCTACCTGCCAGGGGCCAAGCACCAGAGTTCATTCCTTCAATAGTTTAACCGTTAAACTTAACTTTATTGTCTGTTTTAGGTCCCTCCTGGTTGAAATACACATCGAATACAAAAATGTATTCGAAATCTATTTCTCACTAGGCTCGCTTTTATTCACAGTGACAAAAACAGAAATGTCTTGAACCTGTGTCATGCCTAAATGCCTTGAGTAGCTGCCCTGCCATTTGTTGATTAGACACTTGCCTTTAGAAGCATTTAGAACAGGTGTATCAAATAATTTAGCTGTTAAGTGTATTTGTTAGCCTTCAAAGTCTAATATGTTGTACTTACTGAGAGGTTTGAGAGTTATTTGTTTTTTGTTTTTTACCTTTTGTGGGGCCATTGGTAGTGTAGTACTTGGAAGTTCATGGTTTCAGTTCCTCCAGTGGGCACCCAAAATCTCCAGTCACAATACATGGCTGGTTGCGTAAGGATGGGTAAAACTTTGCCAAATTACCCATGCAAATTACACATGTGGGTGACCCCAGAAGAGGGAGCAGCCGAAAGTGAGAATAACATAAGAACAGACATTTACTGCACCTCTCTAATCTGACCCACTTTTCTGGCTTCCCACAGGCACACAGCTTTTTAAGCCACTATTCCTACGGTACAATTAGCAGCTCACAGAAGAGCATAATGGTGTCCAGTAACACGATGGTGCACAGCATGACTCCTACAGGCCAATATGCTCACTGAAAGCATTTAGGCCACCATTACAGACCGAGGGATATTTTCTCAATGCCCAGCTGGCAAATTATCATCAATTCTATAGTAACCACAAATAAGAGTTAGTTATTGTCTAAAATTCTAACTCCACTTTTTAATGCATCTGCCACTTTTTCTAAACTAGAGACACTTATGGTGCTTTTCCACTATGCAGAATGGTACGGGACGTGTCATTACAGGACGCCTTAGAAAGGGTAGCCCCCAAACCTGCTGATGTTTCCATGACTCTAGGTCCAAAGACCCATGTCTGTTACGTAAAAACCGACGTCAAAAGTTGTGTTAATAAATGAGATTAAAATGTGTTTGAAACTCACTTTTAAAACATAAAGGCGCTGGCAACATTTACTAAAAAGAGGAGAGTAAATCCTGGTGTGTGTGTCTGTGTGAGGCTGGTGTGTGTCTGTGTGAGGCTGGTGTGTGTCTGTGTGGGACTGGTGTGTGTCTGTGTGAGACTGGTGTGTGTCTGTGTGAGGCTGGTGTGTGTCTGTGTGAGGCTGGTGTGTGTCTGTGTGAGGCTGGTGTGTGTCTGTGTGAGACTGGTGTGTGTCTGTGTGAGACTGGTGTGTGTCTGTGTGAGGCTGGTGTGTGTCTGTGTGAGACTGGTGTGTGTCTGTGTGAGGCTGGTGTGTGTCTGTGTGAGGCTGGTGTGTGTCTGTGTGGGACTGGTGTGTGTCTGTGTGAGGCTGGTGTGTGTCTGTGTGAGACTGGTGTGTGTCTGTGTGAGGCTGGTGTGTGTCTGTGTGAGACTGGTGTGTGTCTGTGTGAGACTGGTGTGTGTCTGTGTGAGGCTGGTGTGTGTCTGTGTGAGACTGGTGTGTGTCTGTGTGAGACTGGTGTGTGTCTGTGTGAGGCTGGTGTGTGTCTGTGTGAGGCTGGTGTGTGTCTGTGTGGGACTGGTGTGTGTCTGTGTGAGGCTGGTGTGTGTCTGTGTGAGGCTGGTGTGTGTCTGTGTGAGACTGGTGTGTGTCTGTGTGAGACTGGTGTGTGTCTGTGTGAGACTGGTGTGTGTCTGTGTGAGGATGGTGTGTGTCTGTGTGGGACTGGTGTGTGTCTGTCTGAGGATGGTGTGTGTCCATGTGAGGTTGGTGTGTGTCTGTGTGAGACTGGAGCTAAAGCTGTGTTAGCTTCAGTAAACAGGAGACTACTTCAGGTTTACCTCCAGCTTTCTGTGCATTAAACTCACTTCTCTGCTCCACTTTAACACATTTTAACCACTGAACATATAATGACATGAGTTTAACTCGTGTTTAATTCAGTCTAAACTAAAAATTAAACATTTAGATTCTTGACGCGAGAGCCATAATTTGCTAAACCGGAAACCGCTGTTGCTAATATACACTAGCTTTATTTTTTGAAAAAGTTGCATCAATATTAGCTTTGTTTATCACAAGAACAAGTACGTGTTTGATTAAAAAAACATTTTTTATTTCTGTCTTTTAGCTAGTTGTTTTTGCCTGAGTGAGGACCTAACCGTTTCAGACCACTTAACCATGCTGGACCCCACCGGGAAGGGGTGCCAAAAGTAGAACGGGTTGGACCACTTTTTGGGAATATGTTGGAACGCTTTGGGAAGTGTAAACACCCCCAAACCACCTCGCCCCGTTTCAACCTAGTATAAAAGTGCCTTTGGGAAGTGCAGCTTCGGTGCTTTGGTGCATTCAGCTTATGAAAAGGTCAGTGCCACAGTATACAGGGTTACTCAAACATGTGTAAATGGAAAAAATACAACTCCAGGTATGTTTTTGAGTTGGAAAAATTATAATATGGTTCAAAGCTCAGAAATGTTGATTAAGGATATTAGGGGATCTCTCAAAACCTAAGTAATCAAAGCTGAGGGGTGTTAGACGTCATTTAGGCAAAAAAACAAAACAATAAAAACACTGTTTACTTGGGATGTTTTTATAAGATGGATTCAATTACACAAGAGGCCCACACTTGCATATGCACTCACTGAGCTCCATTACATTAGTGTGTTAATGTTTACCCAGCAGCCCCCTCAGCTTTGTCCTCAGAAACCTTGTACGGCTCCCCCTCCTGTCAGTCCTGCAGGGTTCACCTTGGACCTAAATTAGAAAGATCATTAATCCAGAGAAGTTGTTATCGCTTGTTTTGTGATGCATGTACAAACATAGACATGACAGGACAAAGTGTGTACACATGAAAAGAAGCCTTACGTTTCTGTTTTGTGTTTTCAGCTGAGGGCGTCCCCCAGGTGTACTACTTTGGTCCGTGTGGGAAGTACAATGCCATGGTTCTGGAGCTGCTGGGCCCAAGTTTGGAGGACCTTTTTGACCTTTGTGACAGGACATTTTCACTCAAGACTGTCCTGATGATAGCCATTCAACTGGTGAGTTATAAGCCTGGGACACCAGCCCAATGCTGACCACCATCAGCAGAGGCAGGCGACTCCTTTGACTTTTCACGTCTCCCTTTGTCTCCTAAAAGTAGCTTCAGACTGAGCAGTGTTCTGTGCATGTGTAAGACGTAATAACTATTTACATCACCAGGTGGCGCTAGTCACTAAACTTCATTGATATGTATGACTCCTGTAAACAAAACTCTGCAACACTCATGTGTTTAACTCAAGTATTTATCAGTGAACAATAATCATATGCGCTAAATTAAACACGTCTGATCACAGTAATGAATAAAACAGACTGGATTATTGCAGCTGTTTGCCACAGAAGATTATATTTTTATTTGTTCGAGGCTACAAGCTAACTGCCGCACATTAGCGTCATAGATGTGGGAAACATAGTTGTAGAACAAAAGTTCCTTATATTTTGATGTGAAATGCAAGCTGTTTGACAAATTGTGAATGGGACACAGCCTATCAGAGCGCTCGTTGGGCACAACACGTGACGTCAGTTCTACATGTTCAAGCAGCCAACTGTCTCCTACTACGATGATGTGTAACACATAAAACAGACTCAGATCGCCTACTGTGCCAGACGGCCGATAATCGGCCCAGTGTGTCCCGGGCTATAGGCCAGTACAAGCATCTCTAGTCTGGGACAGCTGCACCACCAAAAGCATACTACAGTATTTAGATACTAGATTGAACGCTCTGTTGTCCTTCTTTCCGAATATGGACGAAGTTGGGGCCTAACTTTCAGATGACAGTAAATCTGGGTTTGGCCTTGTCTGTATTAAGGACATTAAGGAAGGGCACAATACATTGAAATTGTAGTTTCAAAACCAAATGATGACACTATGGTGTTCATTTGCTTTTAATACATTTTTCAACGTTTATTTTCAACATCATAGCTGACATAAATGTAATGATAATAATTAAATCTGCTCTACCACTGAGTGTGGAAGGTGTGCACATAATATTTATTGTATTAAGAGTAACTAAGTGGAAAACAGGATGCCAGTATATTTTATTAGTCTAAAATTTCCTATGTCAAATACATTAACTTCTTTGCTTTGCTCTGTTGTACTCTCTCTCTCTCCAGATTTCTCGAATGGAGTATGTACACTCTAAAAACCTCATCTATAGAGATGTAAAACCTGAAAACTTTTTGATTGGAAGGCAAGGGAACAAAAAGGAACACATTATTCACATCATTGACTTTGGCCTGGCCAAAGAATACATTGACCCGGAGACCAAAAAACACATTCCATATCGGGAGCATAAGAGTTTGACCGGCACTGCCCGATACATGTCCATCAACACACATCTGGGAAAAGGTAGGCTCACAACTTATATGTATGTCAAGTGCTTTGTAGCTTTTTGCTTCATGCCTTTGGTTCATTGTTGTAGAGCAAAGCAGGCGCGATGACCTGGAGGCTTTAGGACACATGTTCATGTACTTCCTCCGAGGGAGTCTGCCCTGGCAGGGACTCAAGGTTTGTCAGCAGTGGTGTCCTTTTGAAGAGGGACATATTTGAGAATGTAAAAACATCTATCTCTTAAATGTTACAATTCAAACAAAAGTTTCAACAAAATAACATCTTTAATTTATTAATGTAGCTCAGGTTCAGTTTAGTACTTACTTTGGATTGTTCATAATGTAATCTATAGGAACAAAACAACAAAGGTTAGGTATATATATTTTTTTCATAATTTCAGGTCTAAATTTTTTGTTTTTTTTATTAGTGTTTTGTTTTGTTTTTTTGTTTTGTTTTGTTTTTTGTTTGTTTTTTTGGCTTTATTGACAGTATAGTAGGGGAGGGAGTGGAGAGAGTCCTTCGGTAAACCCATGATGCTGAGGCAGGCTGTAGTTGCCCCTTGTATATGTGCCGCAGCTCTACCATTGAGCCGTATGACGGCGCAGACTTAAATTGATTTTAGACTAACTAATAAAACATTTGATGGTACTGGCCATAAACAATACATTATCAATGTCTTTATCAAGAAATACTGAAGGAAATATACTGAAGGCAGAAATAACTGAGGGAAATTTAGAAATGTAAATCCTGTTTTTATGCTGTTTTTATATAGATGGGTAAAGATAATTTTGGGTAGTGTACCTTCAATTTGACACCACTTTTTGATAATGTTCACTAATAAATAAATCAATTTGAGTTATTGTTGTTGTTATCTTTCCAAAATGTGTAGTCAGCCTACACACAGGCTTCATCAGTGGGATGAATGATTATGATTCATTGTGTTTTATACAAATACATGTACAGTATTTATCATCTGTTGCAGGCTGACACTTTGAAAGAGCGATACCAAAAGATTGGCGATACAAAACGAAACACTCCTATTGAAGTACTGTGTGAAAACTTCCCAGGTACATCTGTAAATCTTACAAACCAACTGGTCACTTGCTGCCTATACCGTAACATTATAAAACATAGTAATTACAGCACACAGTATGAACAACAACCATACTATCTTTTTCTATTTTTAATTTCAGAGGAGATGGCCACCTACCTGCGATATGTGAGGCGGCTGGACTTCTTCGAAAAACCAGACTATGAATATTTGAGGACACTCTTCACTGAACTGTTTGAGAGAAAAGGATACACATTTGACTACACGTATGACTGGGTCGGCCGGCAGATAGTAAGTCACGCAAATACTGCGGCTTAAACCTCTCATACACTGATCAGAATTAATATTGTAATTTTTGCCTCCAGCCCACACCAGTAGGGTCTGTCCATATCGACTCTGGAGCATCTGCCGTCACACGAGACAGTCATGCGCACAGAGACAGACCCTCACAGCATCAGCCTGTCAGAAATCAGGTAGAGCAACTCAAATACAACAATGAATGAAAAATAGAAACTAGCAAGTACCAGTTCTGTATTTATTATAACAGTGTGTGTGATAAAAGAGGATCAGAAAGAAGGAAAGGTGTACACGAAAGTAGTGAGACAAGTGATGTATAGTTTAGAGCAGCCATTCCCAAAGTCAAGACTGTTGTGGCCCCCTTAAATTTCCGAAAATCTCTCGTGGACCCCCAACGATAAAACTTCCTCTATTCAAAAGACTCTGCCATGTTTTTCTCTAGTACGTTTTTTATTTATTTATTTTTTTTTATAAAAAACATTACAAAAACACTGATTATTGACTAAAAGTTGTTTTAAAGTAATATTTTAAAACAAGTATTCAACTGTAATTAATTTCAAATGTTTTTTTTTATGTACTTAATGTTTTTAGGTACTTAATATTTTCATTGACTTTTTATATTTTTGTATGTTTTATTTGTTTTTATGAATCAAATCCATGTGTCTGAAATAATAATAATTAAAAAAATTATAATAAATTCAAATTAAAATTGAAATATAGACAGCCTCTGGGGGCCCCCCTGTAGCACCGCCGCGGAACCCCAGGGGGACCCGGACCCCACTTTGGGAACCAGTGGTTTAGAGACACTGACACAGAGGAAAAGACAGAAGGCAGAGCTAGAAGTAAGCAGAGCTGAAGATATTGAGGTTCTCTTTGGGAGTGACAGTTAAAGTTGGAGTTACAGCTCATGTTAGATGAGATAAAGTCAGAGAGGCCAGATTGGACATGTTTGATACAGGTGAGAGAGGGATGTTTACGTGTAACCTGCCAAGAGGCTTAGAGCAGGCAACGAGGAGGTCTATGGATGTAGTGAAAAGAACATACTGGTACATGTAGTTGGTGTGAGAGAAGAGGATGCAGAGGAGAGAGTTGGTTAGAAGCAAGTGGTTGTGCCGCGTCGATCCCTGGAGGAAACAGCCGAAATGAGGAGTTCTCTATCTATAGGTACCAGGGAAGTGCCACAGTAAACAGAAGCTGAAGCATTAACCCATTAGATGAGTTCAGTTCCAGTCAAAAGAGAGGAATGAAAATGTTTTTTTTAATGTTTTTAAGATGTTTAAATAAGCTACAAGTAATACTTGGCAAAATGAATAATATTATAATTAGCTCAAAGCTGAAATCACTACAGCTTTTTCCAATATAATGAATTGTTTTGCTAGTGGCTTGAATTTCACTATGAAAACCATAAAGGCATTAGGCTGTATCATTGTAGAAAATATATTTTTCCAAAATTCCAGTAGTTGCTAGTCTAGGCAAGAACATTTAAACTAATCAACGGTAAATATTATTTGTTATCAATGTACTGCATGTATACTATTTACTGTTTAAGGTATTTTTCTTGGTTTTGGTAACAGACCCAACCAGTTTGATACAAGACAAAATCCTACTCAATATGATTTATTTATTTTAATTTTTTTTGTAAAAGGTTCAACTAATTTATTAGAGCTTACTTGTACTGGGCTTCATGCTTGTTAGTAATTAGTCTTCTGGCTGAAGCCTTAATTTACTTTTGATTCACTTTTTTGATTTGACTTTTTTTTCTTCATTTCTCATGCCGCTTTGCATGTTACATGACACTGCGCACCCAAATCTCCATCTTTTTCCTAACACAAATATTTCATCACTTCCCCAAATCCACACTTCCTCCCGCACCTTCACTATTTCCCCAAACCCTGAGCAGACAGCATCCTCCGATCGACGAGGAGCTTGGGAGGTGCAGCCGTCGCGACAGGCCAACTCCTCATACCTGACCTCCCACCTAGCAGCGGACAGGCACGGGGGCTCAGTGCAGGTATTCACCCCTCCCCTGTCCACTGTCCCACCCATGGCAAAAAGGGGGGCAGATCTGTCTCAGAGGCTCAGAATCTATTGCAGACCTGGTGAAATAAGACTGTAACTAGAGCCTCCTTTAAAGCATCTGATCATGTATTAAAAATGAATGATTCTCTCAATGGTCAGCACGTACATTTATCATTAATCCTGCTCATTTACGTCAAACACAAGCATTTCCACAAGCAGTACTGTGACGGCTGGGTCAGTAACAGGTTATCGTCCATTAAAAGTCTACCATAAAATTTACAGTCCTACACTATTACCCCCTCCGCTTTGGGTTTCTTTCAGAGAACAATGCAGTCTGTTGATTGGTTGATAGACAATCCTTAACTGGGGTAAATCAGTGGGCAGAAGGAAACACCACACAATGTTTTTTTGACAATAATTTTCCTAGACAGACATTTCAGGTTCTATCTTTATTTGCTACAGCTACCCTGGCCACCAAGAACCATTGAAGTGGCTCTGAAACCCCTAACATTAAAATCTACTTACCTGATCACTCATAACTATATACAGTTGAAATCAGAAATATTTACCCCTCTCACTTCAGAAGATGTTATATGAACGAAAGAGTTATTTTGACATCAGAAGCTGAATTAACTTTAAAGTTCAAATTAAAAAAAAAAAAAGGTCTCCTATTATTATAATACTGTTGTTTGCACCTCAAAAACATACCTGGAATAATATTTTGCTTCATTCATGCATGTGTGAGAAATCCTGTATGCTGAGCCGCTGCCTTTCTCCAGAGCTGAAAACGCTCGGTCTCACTGCTCAACGTAAACAAGAAGTGCTCCTGCGCATTTCTAAAGCTCATACACCCTCACCAGACTTGTTCTGAAAAGTTCAGCTCTTAAATTGCTGTCACTATGAAGCAGTCAGCTCATTCATCTATCTATTAGCATCACGTTGCCAATAGCCATGCTAACTAGCCATCTTATGCTCTGTCCAGTTCCGGCTGTTGCCAGCAGAGGACGACAGACACCTAATCCAAGTGCTCTCTGCAAAGTTAAAGTAAAAGCTCTACAAAAGAAGACTTTTTCCAGACATAAACATTATTTTAACTAAGAAAATGAGAACTAAGAATATGAACGGAATCCACAATTATTGCTATAAGCCTGAAAAAAAGCATAATATGGCCCCTTTAACCTGTCAAAGCTTCTACAAAACGTTTTTGGTTATTGCTAACAAGTTTCTAACAAGCCTCTAGCTCACTGATGTTTGATGGCCTCCGTGCTGCGTCTGCCTTCTTGATTTTCTTGATTTTGCCTTCAGATGTAGTTAAATCTATAAATGAAACTGCTACAGCAACCAGAAGCTACTGCATCTGCATACTTCAGCAGATTTACCTTCTTCTATTTTATGTAATGGGGTCTAGGTTTTGAAACTTAACTTTACATACATTTTTAATTTGAAACACTGGCTTCTTTAGTGTTTATCTGTACCAAACTGTGCCACTCTGACCCAGCCTGTACTGTACCATTCACTGTAAAACATGCTAATTCTACTCAGACAGATCTGCCTCCCCTGCCCTCCCACCCTCTACCCCTGGCTGGGAAGTGTTGTTTTTCTGCTCACCATGTGCATGTCATCTGGTGCCACCCACTCCAGATGGTGAAAACGTGGCTTGGCTTGTAACGGCAGCCGCAGATTCTGGCATTTGGAGACCATGCCGACATGATGATGCCCAGGCATTCCTTAAAGAACAGAACGCCTTTTGCATGGCAGGGTGACCTGGCTAAGTGCATGGTTATGTTGTGAAGGGAACAATCTGGTGTACTCTCTCCACTCCACATGCTGTGCTATCTTGAGTACTTTGAATTGAGGAAGCTTTGTTTGCATGGGTGTATATGTAGAATTGCTATTAACTTGCATATTATTTCCTTTCACATTTATGTATTTCCTACTTTTTACAAACCGATCAAGGCTGTAATGTTGTAGGAATGGGCCAGTTTCTGTAATTCTTGATATACCCATGAATACAAAGTTATCATTTATTTATTTGTATTGGTTGATGCTACTTGTTATGTCCATATCAATTGTATTTTGTCCGTTTGTTGGTGTCTTATCTGTGTTTCTTTGTATCACTGTAAATGTTTTTATATGTTTTCTCTTCACAGGCTTGGTAGCTACCAAATCCTAATAATAATAATAATAATTTAGTCTTTGCCCAACATTTTAAATGAGTTTTTAAATATTTAATTAAAATTTTTAAGACTGACCAACAAATAATATCCTCCAACTATTAGACTTATTAGACTTATTTTTATTAGTTTATTATATGTATTAGTTTTATTATTTTAGCCTGGCCAATCATGTCACAAAAAAATGTCTCTTATCTCCACCACACATTTATAGCACAGCATTTGTAGCCTTTATCCAGTTGGGGTAGGTTAAACCATTCAGCCACTAACTTAAAAGGTTGGTGGAGTGATCCCCGCTACCAGTATTGCATACTGCCGTGTCTTTGGGCAAGGCACTTCATCGATCTTGCCTTTATGAATGAGTTTAGTGTGGTATTGGTCAGAGATGGGGCTTTACAATTTATCAAAATGAAATCGAAATCGCAGTTTAAATTGTCACAATCAGCAAATCGCAAAGGCTGCAGTTATTTAGGTGATGTAATGTCCTCTTCTGAGAACAAAATATCCCATCTCCACAGGGTCCTAAACTGTGCTAAAGCTGTAGTTTAGACCTCTACAAACATGATCTGAAAGGCCTCTGATTCCTTTAGTTCAGCAGTGATTATTTTGGTCTTCTCTCAAGTATTAATGCACCATCAAAGGCTTAAAATGTAAACCGTGAACTGAACATTGATTTTACAAAATATATTGCAAATCTTTATTGCAACCGCAGTATCTGCCTGAAAAATCACAATTAGATATTTTTTCTAAATCATTCAGCCCTAGTCAGAGAGCCCTTAGGCACCGGTGTGAAACCTGAGTACATAGTAAGACCAACACTAATACCCGAATGCATTTAAGTCTCTCCATACTTTGTGCTCAGGCCAATATTATGTGTAAAGTGCATTAGGTGAGGTTACATTATCTCTTGTTTGCAATCAAAACCGCACACACAAGCTGTTGAGATATTCAGTGACACTATTTCTGACTGTTTAAATACAGAAATTCTGATACACTTTGACAATAATACTGTAGTTGCTACTCTTATTGTTTAGCAGCCTCTTGACAGTGTTTGTCTTTAAAAAAAAAAAAAGTCCACAGTATTTCTCAATTTCTTCACCTCTTTTGTCACCAGTTTTAATTTTAAATATGAAGAAAGTTATATAATATGTTGGTCACTACAATAAAATTACAGGAAACACATACAACAGGCTACAATGGAATCATGTTGAAAGTAAAATCATGTTGCAAGTAACTTGGTTCTCATGTTTAAAAATATAGAGTGTATTCAGTGTTATTCATAAATCGACGCTTTCACATACATTTGGGGTCTCAACTCAATAGCATTTAGTCATTATCTTAATTGTGCAGAACCAAGTAAACAGAAGGGTTTCGCCCTTTCCAAATAGTGGCTCATATTAAGCCCTACAGTTGAGGATGTTTGTATAGAATAGCCCTGTGATTGTCTTTCTCTGGTACTGCACAAACATACCACACCTATTAAAAATGTAGGTTTATTAACTTTGCTTTCAAATCTACCTTAATAATACTATTCTTTACTCAAAAAAGGCAAATAAAGTATGGCTGGCCAGGCTAAGTTCAAGTTCATAATTAAAGTAGATGCTAAACCTGTTTCAAAATAAAACAGAACTTAAATCAATATTAATATTAGAGTAGCCTGCCAAAATCTTCCATCATAAATTCAACTGTTATAAATGTAACACTGTTTTTTTGTTGTTGTGAATTGTCCTAACATTGTCTTTTTTTTTTTTATTATCATTCCACTCTGGTACTATTTTGGACAGCTAAACCATGTGTTTCCTTCAGGTGGTGAGTTCAACCAACGGGGAGCTGAACGCAGATGACCCCGCCCACTCTAACGCTCCAATCACAGCTCAGACAGAGGTGGAAGTGGTGGACGAGGCAAAGTATGTTTCTTTCCTTCAGCTCTTCTGCCGCTTCCTCCTCCTGCTCCTCTCCTCAGTCTCTCTGTAGCCCCTTTTATAGTGCCTTTTCACTATGTTGAGTATTGTGAATGTCCCTTTGGCGTAGCAAAAATATACCAAAAAGCTTAATTTGATCCACTAATCTTGACACCATTTTCTTCTTGATAGACCAGTGTTGTATCGTACCTTGACATGTTTGGACTACTTCCTGCAGTCTTCCTCAGAAGGGTGACGTAGTCTTGCCAGCTAATATAAATTTTCCCGCTGTCTTTCTACCTGGAGCAGTTAAAGGGCAGCGCTATCTGCATAGAAACCGTGAGAATCTAAAATATGCCAGATTAAGTGCATAATACCAGATATAAAAGCCAGAGTCCTTGGCACTGAGAACAACAAACACAACTGTTTATCAAAGAGGTCATTGAGATCCGAAAATGCGCTCACACGACAGTATACCAGGACGAAGGGGCCGACATGCTCTTTCATACCTGGGACACTGTTTTGAAGAAGTCGATCTGCAGATGGCGCCGTCGTGCAACAGGTCCAGGTAGGAAGACCTGTTTAAATGAAAAAAGAAGACTGCAGGAAGTAGTCAAAACATGTCAAGGTTCAATACAATAACACTGGTTTATTAGTAAGGAAGCTTTAAGTGTTAGAGCAGAAGTAGAATTTTAACATTTGCTTCTGAGATAACTTCCATTTGTCACTCACAGTTTGGAAATCAAGACACCCATTTATCCCTGATTTTGTGACTGCTGATAATGTGACAATGATAAATGTTATACAGTTTTATTTGACTTTAACCTTGGTTTAGCAGCTTTTTACTAAAAAACTGATTTAGTGTTTGTTCTACAGAACAAGGTACATTGCATTTTTACTGTCCATTGCATTTTCTGCTTGGAAGGAGGCATAAGCATTTAAACCATGATTTTTAGCTTGTCAAGGCATGATGACGACTAAGTCACACAATCAGTTCAATCTACTTCACGATTTACCCACTTCTATCAAAATTATGAAATTAAGTAAACTAGAATAGAAAGAGTTCTATCTTCAAATTTTCCTCCAAATGATCAGACTCTTATCCTTTTTTAATGCAAGTTGGTTTGTTATGTATGAACACATTTCTGTTGACTCAGTCCCTGGACAGGACTCTAAAACAGGAACCCATTTTTGCATACATGACAAAAAGCAGCTTAAAAGGGGCTTTGTGTATGTTTTGCTGTGGACCCATGCTGTCATCCTGCTTCTGTCCCATTGTGTGGCTTTTGATATCGACTGCTGCTTTTTTTCCATTCTCTTCTATTGTGTGCTTCTATTCTCAGTCTAACTAACCTCAGGAGTTGACACCTAACATTAAAAAAGCAAGAATTACAAATATACAGTTAAAATAACAGGTTGCTTTTCAGTATTTGAATATGTGAGAAAAGTACTTTTTGTCAACCCAACATCTTAACACATTTAAAGGTCCTATATTATGCTTTTTTCAGGCTTTATGAAATAATTTTGAGTTGTTACTTTGAGTTGGATTAGGTGACTTTCGCCCCCTGCTGGCAAAGGTGTAAATGGACAGAGCATAAACAGAAAAATGAGCTTACTGCAAAACTGAGAAAATGTTATAACTAGAGGTGGGCTGATATAGTGTGCAGATTTTTGCCTTTTTTAGTTATTTGGCAGTGGGACGATTTTTGCACTTTAATGCCACTTTTTGGCCAAGCACATGTCCGGGCAGCCATGTGACTGAAAGACCCCAGCTTCCCCAACCATCTTGTAACAGTTTGGACATCTTGCACTGCAGTCCATAGGAAATACCCCAAATCACTTTATCTCAGCCTGAAAAGCTCAAAACATCAATAAAAATTATTTTGCTCAGGTCTCTGGCATAGAAACCTGTAGAACAAAAATTCAAAATGCATTTTGTCGCTCTTCCCAAGCTCTACTCGCACAGCAACTTTGATTGAGATTGCCTTATTGATTTTCTCAAAAAAACTCATCTTTACCTGTTCTCACTTTCGCATTCTAATACATTTGTTTGTGTTTTAATACGCATTACTAAAACAAATGGCTATATTATATTAAGAACCCACACACACAAAATAAAAAATAAAAATATTCGGCAGTGTTAATCAGCTATCGGCAGCTCTGAATTTTTAAAAAATGGCATCGGCCTTAGAAAAACCCTTATCGGTCGACCTCTAGTTTTACATGTTTAAAAGTATTTTTAAAGATTTAGAGTCAGAATCCCTTTGACTCAGGTTACACCCATTTTAAAAGTGCAGGACAAGATTAATGAGCCTACCCTGGCCAGCCATTTTATTTAATTTCTTAGTTTTTTTTTTTGTTTTTTTTACAAAGATACCGTATCTTGTGGTCTCTGTCTAATTGAGCTTGATTTCCAGAGGGAGGGACAAATGGATGCAGGTGATGCTACTACTGAATGCTATTGAATATACAGTACATATCATACGCAAAACTCACTTCACACTCAACTTTAGGAACAATGCAGTGCAACCAAGCAAAGAAACAAAGCACTCCTACTCCTATTTTTACAGGAGTGAACGAAATCTATTTTGGTTTAAGATGCGTATTGCAACAGTGCGACTCTTCCTGCTGCTTGCTGTGGTTTTTATCTTTATATCTCTGCTCATTTCTCATTCTGCCCAGATGACAGCCTTCTTCTTGTGCGTCTCTTTCACACGATTGTTTGATATGATGATCGGTGT